>CM076578.1:1040456236-1040827130 GCA_034641835.2 Pinus albicaulis
AAGGTTTTGAGATCTTCGGCAGTGAGTCGCATGTGTGCCGACTCAAGAGAGCACTGTATGGGCTGAAGCAAGCACCTCGTGCTTGGTACACTCGGATAGACAGCTACTTCACCGGGCTTGGATTCTCCAAGAGTGAGGCGGATCCAAACCTGTACCAGATTGTGGTGGAGGGAAAGCTGTTGATCATCGTACTGTATGTAGATGATCTGATTTTGACTGGCGACGAGCAGTTGATACTTTCATGCAAGGAGGATCTTGCACGAGAGTTTGAGATGAAGGACCTGGGCATCCTTCATTATTTCTTGGGATTGGAGATTTGGCAGCGCAGTGGAGGATTGTTTGTTTCTCAGGGCAAGTATGCCCGGGAGATTCTGGAGAGGTTCAACATGCAAGGCTGCAAGCCTGTTGACACTCCTCTTCCTGGTGGTTGGAGGAAGGAGGATGCTACTTCAGCGGAGGTAGTGGATGCCACTGTCTATCGACGGTTGGTGGGGTCGCTTATGTATCTGGTCAATACACGACCCGATATATGCTATGCAGTTAACCAGCTTTCGCAAGCTATGGTTAAGCCTACCAAGCTCTTTTGGAAGGCGGCCAAGCATGTATTGCGCTATATCAGAGGCACATCGGGATATGGTCTATGGTACAGACAGGAGGATGGAGTGAAGCTTTCTGGCTTCACTGATGCAGATTGGGCAAGGAGTCCAACGGACCGGAAGAGCACTTCTGGAGGAGATTTCAGCATTGGGTCGACAGCAGTTTCCTGGTACAGCAGGAAGCAGAGATCCGTGGCACTCAGTTCAGCAGAGGCCGAGTACATGGCAGCAAGTTTGGCTGCATGCAAGGCTATTTGGATGAGGAAGATCCTCGCAGGTTTGTTCAGGTTGCATTTGGAGCCTACAGTGATCTACTGTGATAACCAGAGTTACATCAAGCTCTCGGCTAATCCAGTATTTCATGATAGGTCCAAACACATCGACATCAGGTACCATCATATCAGAGATTGTGTTCAGCGGAGAATCATGATGCTTTCATATGTTCCCACGGAGGATCGGGATGCCGACATCCTGACGAAGGCACTCAACAGGAGCAAGTTCGAATTCCACAGAGGCAGGATAGGGGTTGAAAATAATCCATATCTTGCTGAGAGGGAGTGTTGAAAATGCAGCAAGATGATGGAGCTTAGTGAAATGAAGTCGCCTTCACTAAGTGGGCCCGCAGGCAAATTCTGGCGCAAAATCTATTTTTAGACTATGTCTATTTTTAGACATATGGAGCATGATTCGGGGATTCCAGTTTGAGATTCTTGAAGTATGTGTCATGTTGGTAAAAATAGATGAGACTCTATTTTTGAGGTCAAAGAGGTCGAAGTCTATTTTTAGGCTGCCTCTCCTTAAAACAGGGAAGTCAAATATTATTTACCCTTAATAATATTTAGACTATAAACAACAGTTTACTCTCTTGGAGCACTTCAGTTCGAGCTACAGAAGTGGCTCATGCATATGACAGAGGAATCACGTGGTTCCAAAGGGTTTGATGGCATCATGCATGGTTGACTTCAGTTGGACTTCAGTGGCAGAAGTTTGGAGGAGTTAATGAGACAGATAGTGGAGTTGTGTTCTGTTTATTTTAGTTGAATTGATTGAGATTAGTTTAACTAGCTAATCAATTAGTTATGAGTGGAGTGAATTAAATATTATTTAATTCATTAATTAGTAACTCATTATTCAACTCAAGAACACATCAGTTCACTACGGTGCATGATCAGTTCAGTGGAGACCAGTGAAAGAGGTAGATGAAAGGGTGGAGTTAGCTATCAGTTGTGACTATACTGTTGCTGTTTGCAACACAGATAGGTGGAGTAAGCCCATGAGGATTGCGCAGTTCAGGCTGGTGGTTTATCGATATAAAGAGGCCATCCCATAGCATTGAAACACGCAATAGAGGCAAGGCAATTGGCGGTGAGTTTTGAACCAGTAACCTGTTCAAAACTGAGCTAGATTGTGAGTAATTGTATGAGAAAGTACTGAGTACTTGTGAGGAGTATTGTACTGAGTTTGTTACTTGATTTCTCCATTATAATATACACAATAGCTGCGGGGTTTTCAGCTATAAGCTTTCCCCATACATACTGTGTTAATGTGTATGATGATTTGATGTGTTATCGCTTGATTTTATTTCCGCATGTTTGATGATTTGAGTGGAAGAGATTATGTGTTGCATATAAATTCGAATTGTATGTGATCAGGATAGTCTCGGTGGATAATTAATCATTATTGAGCAAATTTCTCGTTGGCCTCCTCGAGAAATGGTACTCCCAGGCGAAATGCAACAATAAGATTCTTCATCTTGCAACCAGTTTGTGAAGGACTTCCTGGCATGATCCTGAGACTGTTGAGATCTGAGTAGTTGTTATCTAGGCAGGATTCAATCGTACTTTGCATGATGAATATAGGCGGATGGGCCCCCGCGTAGTGTAGCTTGGACCTCTTAACCTGAATGTGTACATGTCGATCTGGTAGGTCCTTCAAAAATTCAGGCTTTGTAAATTCTTGGTACACCTAATACTAGCTCATATTGTCCCCTTTGCCGAATGTGTAGGCAGCGTCTCCATAATTAGGGGGAAGAGGAAGAGGTACTTCCTCCTCCAATATTTCTATCTCAGGGCTTTTTTTTCTTTTGCGAACTGCTAGAGATCCCATATCACTAGAGGCTGACGATATGGATACGCACTCTAGCTCGGCTTCAATGTCCCCTGACATGTTCATAAAACAATCCCACGATAAGGCAGATGCCATAATTTATAAATATGTGGGCTGCTCCTACCTCTGCTCAATTATTTTCAAGGAAGTGGGTGAAACTGCAACTTGGCGACATTGTGATTGGGTTGTTGGGTCGCTAGGTCACATTGGTTTAAATTTCACAGAAGAGCGACTTAGCGACTAGGTCGCGAGGTCACAGCGTCGCTGGGTCGCAACGGTTGACATCTTCACGGAAGTGCGACCTGGCGACTTAGCGACTTGCAACCGGGTCGCAAGGTCACTGAGTCGCGAAGTCGCGTTACTCTGAATTGTTTCGTGAAACGCGACCTGGTGACCCTGCGACTTGGCGACCGAGGTCACTAGGTCGCGGGGTCGCTCTAGGGCTTCGCGGACGCGCGGCGAGAAGAAGGTTTTAAAAAACACACACGGTGACCATAATATCCTTGACCGGGTCATAGAAGTCTTCTTTGGTGAGTGGGACGAGGTCTCTGAGGAAGGTAGGGGGCAGATAGGCTTGCAGAACAAAATACAAGGATCTGAATGGGTAAAAACTTGACGGACGTAGGCAACCCCGCGGAATGATTACTGAGGAGCTTAATCAAAGGCATAACAAGGCTAAAATAGGCTAGGGGAAAGGGGAAGAACTAGAAATAATTAATCTAGGAAGGAAACAACAGGAGGATTAGACAACTTACCCGGGAAAAATGCGCTCTAGTTGGCTTGTCAGAGACGTTTTCTTTCTCCGTCGCGCAGGTTAAATGCAACCTATGCGACCCTTCTATATATAAAGGGGTTGCATGTGTGGGAAATAAATGAGGGTCGCAAGGTTACAAATGAGTTGCGTTGATGAGATGTGTGGCTTAGCGACTCTGTGACCTTGCGACCTGGGGGTCGCGGGGTCGCAAGGTCGCAAATGTTTGGTTTCGGGATGACGTGTGACCTCGTGACCTTGCGACCTGAGGGGTCGCAAGGTCGCGGGGTTGCAAATTACAAGAGTTAACCAAATTTGTGACTTAGCGACTTGAGATTTTGAAAAGGTGAATTTAGGGCTGACTCCATTTTTCAAAAAGGATAGGGGCTCAAAAATTTAAGGAGAGCAAAATTTTGGAGGGTGTTGTAGCAACTACAGCAAATGGAGATTCACTGGTAGGACCCAAGATCTTTGCCGGTGTTTCATCTTGTGGGGGGGGGGGGGCCTCAGCCTGCTGATCCTTTCACTTCATGGGTCCCACTACTTTCATCCTTGCCCCTTGCGTGTTTACTCCACCTATCTACATGTCCCAGGGTGCTGGTCCACCACATTTTCATTCCTAGAGACCGGACGAAAGGTTGCAGTAACCTCAGGGATTTCCAGGATCCGATATAATTATTTTGTCCTCATCGTGTTGCTCCATTTCTAGCGAACCTGGTGGTCCCGGCAGAGTCACTGCCTAGGAGTCACGGATGTTGCTCCGCTGCCAGCGAGCCTGGTCAGTACCCCGGCGGAGTCGTTGCATCGCCTCTCTGCACAAGAAGCCTTTCTCTATCCTTTACCCTTATTCATGTGCTAATTTGCACCTATTTGTAAATGTGCTTGGGGCACTTATTTGACTGTGCTCAAGGCACTTATTTAATTGTGGAATTTATTTCCTGGGCGGATGAGGGATCCCGACTTATTTTTCTTGCAAGAGAGGTTGCTCCTGGTCTATATGAGGACTTTTGGGTTTTCCCGGATATCCTTTTGTCTCCTGCGGTCATATTTGTCCCCTTTTCGTCTAGTGACCAATTACACTGAGAATTTATTTTGTACAACAGCCCCCTGGGCCAGCATACTAGGTAGGCTACCTGCGCTTGGTTCCTGGGACTTGGTTACGTTTCCCCATTGAGTGCATATCACAGGCAAGCTCGTGCTACTTTTTCATTTCAGGGGCAATTCTTCACCAGCATAGATTCTGGCACATCATGCCAATTGAGTAACTTCTACATCTCTCCTTAAACTTGGGATGTTATAGGGTAAGGGTCAATGAGAGCCTGCTTGGAACAAGCGACTTATTGAAGGAAAAACAAAAGTGAGAAAAAAAATAAAAATGAAACAAAATATGGTACAAGGTATGATGACGGCCCCCCTGGGGCTGTCAGGTAAAATAGTTTTTAAGGTCGTGCCTGTTTACTGAGAGGACTTCAATTCTCCCTTCAAGGGTCTGCAACCTGTAAGTGTGGGAGCCAACTTTTTCCTTAATCTAGAAGGGACCTGTCCACAAGGCCTAGAATTTGGAGTGTTTTCCTTTATCCTCATGAGATTTGTCCCATTTTAGGACAAGGTCACCTACTTCAAAATATTTGTTTCCGGAAGCCTTCTTGTCAAGCCATCGTTTTATTCGACTTTGGTGGATGGCGAATTTTTCCCGGGTTTTCATCCTTTCTTCCTCCAGCTTCAACAATGTGTCTATTCGGGCTTGTAAGGTAGGGCAAGGTGCCATGAGTTTCTTGAGATAGTTGAAGGGCTAGAAGAGACAAGTTGGGAGGAAGAATAGCCTCTTTGTCGTACACAAGAAAAAATGGGGAGGTGCCCAAGGATGACTTGGGTGAGACCTGATCATCCCATAGGGCATTATGGAGTGTGTTATGCCAATTTCATTGATGGGACAGTAGAGTATTTTTGATGATGCGGATAAGGTTCTTATTAGTTGACTCGGCTAACCCATTTCCTTGGGGCTAATAATTGGTAGAGTGTTCCAGAACAATACTGTTTTCTAGAGAAAACTCATATAATTTAAAAGATGAAAAATATGTTGCATTATCAAAAAAAAGGAAGGTTGGAACGCCAAACCTGATCATGATATGTTGGGTGATGAAGGCTATTACCTCTTGATCATTGACTTGATGCAACGATATCGCTTCAACCCACCTTGTGAAGTAGTCGGTGGCTGTGAGGATGTATCTATGTTGCTTGGAAGAGTGTGGAAATATTTCCCCAATCACATCAAGACCCCACCGCTGAAAAGGTTCTTCCACCTTGATAGACTGCAATGGGGCAGAAGGCTGTATTTCCCTATTAGCAAACTTTTGGCATTGTGGATATTTCCATACATAAGCGTGTGCATCTTTGAACAGAGTAGTCCAATAGAAACCGGAACGCATGATCTTGTGAGCAATGGTATATCCCGCATAGTGTCCACCTGCTGGACCATCATGGAGTTCCTTCAAACCTTCTTATGCCCCATCATACTCCAAACAACGTAGCAGGACACCGCTGTGGTGTTTGCGGAACAATTTACCCTGCACTAGTTGGTAGGATACAACTTGCAATCTTAATGCACGTTTCTATTGAGTGGTAAAAGTGGGCCCCATGGTACTGTGTTTTATATATTTCTAGAGATCAACATACCATGAGGAGGTATTATGTCGAGATATGCTATCAGTTTGATACATGTCAATTTTGTGTTCCCAACTCTCTTCTTCACGATTCTGCTACTTCTGTGGCCATATGCCATAGTCCTTGGCCCTTTGTAGTGTTTGTTGGCTTGAATTCCAGGTCATATTTCTGAAGGGACGTCATCCAATTGCCTCATCTCTCGCCTAGCTCTTGCTGTACAAAAAGTGAGCGAACAGTTGGGTGAGGCATGAAGACTGTGACGTGACTCTTCAAAATATATGGCCTGAAGTGTTTAATGGCCTTGTACACCACGTAAGCTTGCTTATCAATATCTGGATAATTCATCTCGACACCTTGCAATCCAGTGCTCATGAATGATATGGGCCACTCATCGTTGTTGTCATCCTTCTAAGTGAGGACGGCAGCCAAAGATGAATCTGAGGAAAAGGTATACAAGATAAAGCCTTTGCTGCAATCCGGTCTATGAAGAGCAGGTTCTTCCTTGATGGCCTGTTTGATGTTATTGAATGCTTATTTCTCAAGAGGATTCCATTTGAAGTTAGAATTCTTCTTGATCATACCTTGTAATGGTTTCATAACTTGGGCAAAATTTGATATAGATTTTCGCACGAAGTTGATTTTTCTGAGGAAAGACTACATGGCTTTCTTACCACTTGGGGGCGGTATCTGAGCGATGACTTTCACACATTCTAGATCCACTACTATGTCGTCTCGAGCTATTATGTGTCCCAACAGGTTTCCTTCGAAGATGGCGAAATTGATTTTCTTCAGGTTTAGTGAGATCCCATATTTTTGACACTTTTCAAAGATCTGCTTGAAGTGATGTAGGTGGTGAGATCTGCATTTTGAAAACATGGTGACATCATCAAGGTACACTACCGTGATTTTCCCAATGAGGCCTCTGAAGGCAATGTCCATGGCTCTTCGGAAGGTCACGCTGGAGTTAATCAAGCCAAATTTCATGCGTCTGAATGCGACTGTTCCCCATTTAGTTCTGAATGTGGTTTTCAGCAAGTCGGGTTCAACCATTAGTACTTGATTATAACCGGAAAACCCATCCAATAATGAGAACATCTCCGATCCCGATATAGCTTGAAGGATTTTCTCCATATGGGGCACCGGGTAGTTGTGCTTGTTCAAAGCTCTGTTCAGATTATGGAAGTATACGCACAAACGGATTTTGCCAGATTTCTTGTGAACTAGGACCAAGTTTGACACCCAGGTTGACTATCGAACTTTGAAAATTATGTGCGCATCCAAGAGTTTCTATTGGAATGGTTTCACTCCTTCCTTCATGGGTATCACGTGATGGATGATTCGTGTGTCATAGGTTCGTAGCTCATCATACGTCCAGGAAAACATATCTCGGTATTTCTTAAATAACTCAGTGAATAATTTCCTCTCCTGAGGGGTGCAGTAATTACCGAGATTGATGAACTTGGGCTCCTTTTCCGTCCCGAGGTTTATTTTTCAGTGCGCTAACGTGGAAATTTGCACCTTCATGTTGGGAGGCCCTCGAAAACAGTTTTGTAAGTCAAACAAATTTTTGAGTGACATGATCCCTTCGCGTATGGGATTTTATTTACAATCTCCTAGTTCCTTTTTCAAGACCTGATCATGATCCTCTTCTTCTATAACTACATCTTTGAACACTTCCGTATTGAGCATGAAATCCAGTACCTATTGGTCATCATTGAAGGTGCACAAATTAGTGACATTATCTGTCACAAATGGCTTGTAAATAATTTCAATATAAAACCCATCTCTAAGTGGGGTGAACCTAGCAACAACATTGGAAAGTGTATCAGTTGCTACGTTGTGCATTCTAAGTACAGATTTAATATCGAAAGCGTCAAAAGAAAAAATTAAATGCCATACCTCTTGCTGGTAACCTTTCAGATTTGGAGACAAGAAATGGATGGTGTTACATACCCGATGAGTGATAATCTCAGAATCTCCAATTACCTTTAAACAATGAACTTTGAGATCTATGGCTTTTTTGAGTCCGAGCAATAATGCTTCATACTCGGCTATATTATTCATGTACTGGAACTCTAGCCTGTAGGAAATTACAAACTTTTTCTTCTGAGGGTCCATCAAGATACAGCTCGCGCTAGCCCCATCATGGGTTTGGAACCGTCTTAGTAAAAGGTCCACATTTCATCTTCTAATTTGAAAAGGCTATCCAAGCACATAGGAGATGCACTCGGAGCAACAGTTTCTAATGGGTCTTCCATTGAGGCGGAGGGGTTGTCAGTGACCAAAAATAGTTCATACTGGATGTATTGAGTGATCAAAGATTTGGTAGTTTGGTAGCATCCAAAAAAGGATTCTAGGAAACACATATCGAGCTCTTCTTGTGCGAAAATGGCTTGTTCATTAGTTGCGTCTAGGTCAGTCACAGTGTATTTGATGTAAGGCTCGCTTTCGACCTAGATTTGATTGTTCCTGCCATTGTAAGTGTTACACCATTTTTTTGGTCATCTAACCTATTATCATTAGATGAACCCAAGTACACCATGTAAGACCAATTTTACCCTAAGTAAAATTGCCTTCACCATATGAAATAACATTTGTCTATATTTCCTGGTCTTATTTAACCCAAAACAAAGAAATTAATTAAATAAATCATTATTTATTTAATTATATTCCCACCATCTCCCTAAAATAATAAATAAATCATTTATTTATTTATTGCTTATAAATAAAGGAATTGACCCACTCAAAATACCTTTTCCCTCCAACAAATATAATAAAATATTCCTAAAGGGTGATTCTAGAATTTGATTAATAATATTTTATTCATGCACCGAGTTCTAGAACACCCCAATATTTTGTTATAAATAGAAGGGTTTTCCCTATTCATTAGTCACCTTCATTGCATTAGATCACTCTGGATCTACTCTTGGTCACCATTTTCCATTTTTGTTTTATGAACTCCCATTGAGTTCCATGTTTGTTTTTCTACACCAATAAGAGAGAGGAATTTTAGATCTGAAACACTGAGGACTTCCAAGAACCCATCCCACTGAGGAGAACCAGAAAACACCTTTCTTGTTTTCCTCTCAGGTGCCCCATTCTTTAATATAATATAAAATTCTTTTAAATACATTGTTCTTGTCTTGTCTATTGGATGCATGGAGCCATATTATATTTTATCTGCTTAATGTCTTTTGTGCTTAGATATGGATTTGTGTAGCAGACTTAAAGATATTTTGCAGCCATAATCGATGTTAGGGCTATTTGTTATGCGTAGCGAAAGTGATATTTTACGACAAAAGATTCATTGTTCGGGGTCTCCCCCTACTCCTGGTTCTCCCCTTGTTACTTTCACCATGTCTACTTCAGGGCCTACTACTAGCAGCAACCCCAGTTCTACTGCTGGGTCTGTTTCCAGTGGAACCACTACGAGACCTACCTCGATTGCCCCATTGCTCCCTTATATGGCCGGCCTTAGTCTCCGCGACTTCAATCAGCTGATCAATGATCCTATCCGCCACGATGTTAGTTGGCCTGCTATGCCAACCAAGCTCCCCTCCGACATTCCCAAGTTCGAAGGTCGTGCTAGTGAAGATCCCTCCAACCATATCTGATCTTTCCATATGTGGTGTTCCTCCAATTCCATTACCAATGATTCCATCTGTCTTCGGTTATTCCAACGCACGCTTACTGGCGAAGCTTCTAAGTGGTATGTTGACCAGCCCACCTCTTCCCATACCACCTTTGCGACCCTTGCACATGCCTTCTTATCTTATTTCCAGATTCCCCCTCGTTATGACACCAGTATCAAAATTTTTTCTTCTTTCCTTCAATTGTTTGCGACCCGCCTATTCGATCATGTTAAAGAATGGTAGAGAAGAAAGAGCATATGTCAAGCCCCTACCTTCGAAGACCGTGTCTATATGGACTGGTTCCTTCGCTCTCTCTTACCTCCCATTGGCAAATATGTCGCATCCCACTTCCCTCAAACTGAAGAAGCTTCCCTCCAAATAGCCTTGAAATATGACCTGATGTATGCTCAATCCGGTTATGATTATACTGTCCTTCCTGACCTCCCCAGACCCAGTGGCACTAACACACCGAGGGCACCTCATGCTGCCGATGGTATTGTTGGAGCTCTCTCTCATCCATCTGCTCAACCTCCCATGAACTATGGTTTTCCTGGGGGAGGGGGCACCTCCCCCTGCACTTCTCCCCCTCCTAGTAGCACACATCTAGGATCCGGCATGCCTCCTCTTTCTGTCCAATCTCTGGTTTACCACACTGTTACCCAACCTCATTCTCATCCATATCCACAGCCTAATTCTCTAGCTCCTCCAACATTCGCACCCCCGCCTCCCTTGTCTTCTCAACCCCCGCAACAGCAGTCACCGCCCCCTCAAGAGTAGGTGGATGCACAGCAGGGATTTGTGGCTACCCAACCACCTCACGGACCGGTCACCACTCAACCTCCTCCATCTGGTACCTCTGATTACGAGATCCTCATGATGAACTCTGACCAACCTGTCACCATCAACCTCAACCTTCAAACTCAGTCCCGTCTGTACCCTCACCCTCTTGCTCCATCTGTTCCTGAGTCACCTTCTTCAGGTTCTATAGAGCCTCTTTCGACAACTAATGGTCCCTTGCATATCCCTCAGCCCAAAGCCGAGGTTCATAACACAATTCCAAAGGGACTGTTACGGCGAAATGCTGCTTCTGACCGAGTTGCCCATTCATATAGCATAGTAGATGAACTGGCCCAATCTCCTGCTGCCATTTCAACGCTGGAACTCCTCCAGTGATGAACCTCTAAAAAAAAAGCTCTACTATCTACCCTGGGTGCTGTAGATCCCGCAGATGACCAATTTATTGTTTTCGATGCCCATCAGTCAGAGTCTCCTCCTCTTCTTGCTTCCGTAGCTTTCCAAATCCCAGTCAAAATCTGAAATGCTAACATTTCTCGGTGCATCATTGATGAGGGGGCATCCACCTGTGTGATGTCTGCTTCAGTTTGGAAACAACTTGGATCTCCTGAGTTAGCCCCTCCCACTATCACTCTTTGAGCGTGGGATGGCCATGCCTCCCATCCCATTGGCCTTTTCTGCAACTGTCCTATCACTCTTGCGGGAAAGACAGTTTGTGTTGATATTGAAGTCATCGACGCCCCTCTTGATTATAACATTCTTTTGCGGCGTAGCTACACCTATGCCATGTCTGTTGTCCCATCCGCAGTCCATCACAAGATTTTTTTCCCTCATAATGGAAAGATAGTCACCATTGACCAGTTGACATATCATGAGCCAAAATCTCCTCCCTCCCCTGAGTCGACCATCTCTTCTATATCCAATACACAAACCATTGATTCTTTGAACGTGTCTCCCCCAGCATCTACAAAGACTCCTCCTTGCTTGGAACTTTCCCTGGTATTCCTCCTCCTCCTGTCTCTAATCCCAGCTTAGCGAATGTTTGCATGATTAAATCGTCTCAGTCTAACCTTAAATGGCCCACTTCGGCTAGTCAGCAACTTCAACCTCAACCTCGCCCCCCGCAACTTTGTCTGTGCTTACCTCGGCCAGCCAGACCTCTTCCCTTCTAGCCCTTCTCATACAACTAGTACCCATGCCCATGAGCCCTCTATCCTCTAGGTTGGAACCACGGTCTCCAGCCATCTTGGAGCCATTCCTCCTGGCCATTACCACAGTGGATACCTTTCCTTGCTCCTTCTCTCGGAGTTTATTCAGTCCCTATCTTGGCCACCCTCTCCCTCCCTAACTTGACCTTGGGTATACCCATCTGGTACCTTGACCCTCCAGCCACTACCTCACCTGGTCAACCCAAACCTTATCTTTCTTTGACCCCAGTTCAACTAGTCCCCATGACTTCTCCTTCTGCAACAGTGCCTCACTCACCTCAACAAGAACCACCTCCTATTGCGACCGCTTCGGGTAAGAAGGGAAAATCTTGCAAGGGGCCATAAAAGGACAAGGCTGCCCCAACAAACCCTTCCCCTCCTTGGCCTCCAAAGCATACCATCCAGTGTGCCTTATGTGATGTTGTCGGTCACGCCACCCATACCTATCCTGAATTTCCTCATCTCAAGCCCATGGTTACTGTTGCGTTCCCTGAGTCCACGGTCCTGGAAGCCTTTGTTCCTTCCCTGACCGTGACCAAGAACCCCAAGAATATTCACACCAACCACCCCTGTGCTTTTTGTGATCTCCATGGCCATTACACCCACCTTTGTCCCCGCCTCGAGGACTTCCACACCTCTCTAGCCGCGGTCCGCCAATTCGAGGCCAAGCGCAACGAGTCCACCTCTCCCCTAACTGCGCGTTTTGCTTCGGCAGAACTACTAGACATGACTACTCCCATTGAAATTCCCCCTCCTGATGTCAAGATGACGGAGCCTTCGTCCACCATTTTTTACCTATCATCATCCATGAGACCCTCAGGGAACATTCCCTCTGAATCCTCCCCTATTGTTTCACTTGACCTTCCTTTAGCGATCACCTTGGGCTCAACATCGGTAGATCCTTTATCTGCTTACTCTTCGGTCACTTCTGGTGACGATGCACATGTGAATCTCTCTTCTCATAATGATGAGTTAGGTAGCTTCGCCACGTCCCGTGGTCTTTCTTCCACTAGTCACCCCATCTTCTATCATGATGATGACATTATGGAAGGAATCATCTCCCCTGACTTTCTCTATTCCCCCTTACATCGAAACCATGCATTTGAACCACATACACCTTGTGGCCATTACATTGCAACCCAATGTTTGGGTAAGGTGGCACCCATATTTGAGAGACCAGGAGAAGTAATTCTCTCCTAGTGTGTCTGGTCATGTCAACTCTAGTACCATCATTCTTCCACACTTAGAAGAACCTCTAGAGTCGCATACCACTTCAGATCACTCTCTGGATGATACCCCTTATCGTTCCTTCATTTTACATTCGCAACCCAGTCTTTTAGACATTGTTGTTGACCAACCTCTAGGTTTTCTAGGAGAGCACCAGTTCATCATCTCCAAATCCTCTCTTTGGGATAGTGACACCAGGTATGCCAACCCAAAAACTTAATGTCCATTTGATTCATATATGCAGTACTAAAAGAGATTGGTAATCCTCCATTTCCTTTCTCAAGCTACATAACCATAAGGAAAACAAATGGCGCACCGCATCATTAAAATGTGTTTAGATCCCCCTTTTCCTACATACATTTTGGCATGAACACAACATGCTTGGGGGAACCTAGGCCCCTCAACCATAAAAATACCAGATCTCAGCCACAAATAGCACTGAAACCCCCTTTCTCTAACAGGTCACACTTTTCAGGTCATTTCCTGGGACAGGTCGTAGTTTTCTGCCCAGTACCTGCTACCCAGGTCGCAGCACAGACCCCAAAAAGTGCGAACTGGCCTGTTCATGAGATCTAGGTACCTGTTAGTTTTTAGTACCTTGATACTTCACCAGGACCCATTGTGTCCACGAAGTGTCTATTCACCTCTCCTCCAAATCACATTTCCTCACTTACAACACTTGTACTGGGGGCACCACTTTGCCTCCTTACTTGTCCTTGTTCGTGTTGATTTTCGTCATGAGATACCCTATTGTACTCATGTTTTTATGGTCCCCCATTGGACCTTTACTGTGTGGAATCACCATCAAGTCGCCCTTTTTTAGAGCATCCGAGTTGAGTCATCTTCACATTCATGGAATCTATCCCGAGTCCCTTTGTATCCCGCTATAGCCCTCCATCCTTCATTGCTTGGTCCCTCTCTCATGTCGCACATTATGGCCTTCAGTCCCATTGTCCCTTATCCCTCATGATATTGTGTCAGTCTCTACCCAGCCATTCATGCCATTTATGCTCTAACAAGGGAAGTCGTCCATTCGCTACTCAGTATCCCCCGTTTCATCATCATCATTAGTGTCCGTCTATTAGTCACTCTACTATTTTCTCTCGTGCCTTAGTTGGGGTTCCCTTATCACCTCACCTATGCTAGACCTAATTCTGTCAACATCATCTCATTTACTCCAGAAGCTAGGTCTGGGGGGAAGTGTACCTTGGTTCGAGCTCTTTTCAGCATGATCGTGATCTATGCACTTGATGGTCCAGTGATGCCGCAGTAGCTATTGGTGATTCCCGGGCGTGTGTGAGATGCCTCAACCCTCATGAGGGGGTGGCCTTGTAGGTAGTCCCCCACATGCTCGGATGAATTCTTCATTTCAGCCCTTGATGCAACTCCTCTCATTTGATGATATCGGCCTCAGCCGCTTGCAACGCCTCTTTGATTTGCATGTGTATCGGTCGGTTTCCTTGACCCTTCCTGATTTGTAGGGGTGGGTATATTTGTATCTCATGTACTACAATATTATTGTATAAGTCTGACGATTATTCCAGGCATCACATGTATGTGGATTCATCATTTTATTATCTGGTTCATATTTAGGCCAGCACATGCTTCCTTATTGCGTTCCGTGTTTTTTCAGGCGCTTCATTCTTTGTGCTCTTGTCTTGGTGGGCATAGGTATGCCCCCCCCCACCGCCTTTAACACTGGTACCACTTCATCAACTAGAGACTTGTTGCACCTGTAAGTCTCGTCTCCTCAGGGTCTAGTCCTCTAGCACATTATACTACCTTACATTTCTCTCTCTCACTCCCCTCTTGATGCCTAGTGATTGAGTTCTTACAACGTACTTTGGTCATACGATTTTCTCCTAACACTCGTATGTTGGGGGGGAATCTGTTACACCATTTTTTTGGTCATCTAACCTATTATCATTAGATGAACCCAAGTACACCATGTAAGACCACTTTTACCCTAAGTAAAATTGCTTTCACCATGTGAAATAACATTTGTCTATATTACCCGGTCATATTTAACCCAAAACAGGAAAATTAATTAGATAAATTATTATTTATCTTATTATTTTCTAGGAATAATTATTTAAACCTTATTTAAATAATATTCCTTGTTAAATTTGACTAAATCATTCATTAATAATTAAATAAATCATTATTTATTTGATTATTACTCAACCACATCCTTAAAATGATAAATAAATCATTTATTTATTTATTGTTTATAAATAAAAGAATTGACCCAAGTCAAAAGACCTTTTCCCTCCAACAAATATAATAAAATATTCCTAAGGGGTGGTTCTAGAATTTGATTAATAATATTTTATTCATGCACCGAGTTCTAGAACACCCCAATATTTTGTTATAAATAGAAGGGTTTTCCCCATTCATTAGTCACCTCCATTGCATTAGATCACTTTGGATCTACTCTTGGTCACCATTTTCCATTTTTTCTTTGTGAGCTCCCATTGAGTTCTATGTTTGTCTGGGTTTTACACACCAATAAGAGAGAGGAATTTTAGATTTGAAACACTGAGGACTTTCAAGAACCGTCCCATTGAGGAGAACTGGAAAACACCTTTCTTGTTTTCCTCTTAGGTGCCCCATTCTTTAATATAATATAAAATTATTTTAAATAAATTGTTCTTGTCTTGTCTATTGGATGCATGGAGCCATATTATATTTTATCTGCTTAATGTCTTTTGTGCTTAGATCTGGATTTGTGCAGCAGAGTTAAAGATATTTTACAGCCATAATTGATGTTAGGGATATTTGTTATGCGTAGCTAAAGTGATATTTTATGACAAAAGATTCATACTAACAGTAAGGGAGCCATAGGTGGGACCAATCAGTGGTAAAGTATCCTTGTAGCTTGCTGGACCAATCTATGCTCAAAAGAAGGCCATAGGCCTCGGGGATATCCAAGATTACTATGTCGATGCACTGATGCACCCTATAATCAAAGGATACGTGGATAATGACGTTATTTAATTCACCTACTGTAGGAACTTGAGATCTATCGAGTTGAATGATCCTTGTGTCAGTTTTCTCAGGGTGGATTTTTAACTTCTTACATACAGATAAAGGCATAACATTCGTGGATGCACCAGAATTGACGAGGAAATTATGGACATTGAAGTTAAATAAATAGAAGGACAGGAGGAAAGGTGGTGTGGATCCCCTGGAGTTGGCATTCAAGACATTCACGATAGATTGGGGACTAGCAGCAGTTTGGGCAGACATGGTGCTCACGGGTTTGGTCGTCTATAGATTTGAAAATGCTTTGAGGATAAGATCTCGCTGGTTAGAAATGTGAGTGAGCTCGTAGAGAGAAATAATGGCTTGAGTCTTCTTCATATCCTCGATAATGTTATACCCAGAGTCTGTGTGTGAGATAAGTTAGGTGGTGATTTTTGTAGAAACAGATGAATATTTCGCCTTGGGGCCTTCTTGGGGGTTAGTAGGACTAAATTTCTCAGAAGTATTGTTTTGGGTTTCTGTGTTTGGTGGCAGGATTTTCCTTAAGAAAGATTTTCTTTTTTCTTCGAAGGACTGCTCAGGGACTGGGCCTTTGCTCCTCAAGCCATAGCTTCGAGGGGGTTTAGATTTAGGGTCGTTAGCCAAGTTTATTCCAGTTGTGGAAGGGGGAATTTCCCTGTGGATGACCTCAAAAGCGAGGACAGTGGAACCCATATCTTCATCCGGGGGGGAGGCCTCCTCATTGTTTGAAGTCGCATCCTCTAAATCCCCAGGGGTTTGGTCTTCTAGAAGTTGATTCACCATGAAGGTCATGCTATTGATCCACTGGGGGAAAGTTTTCTCTGAGTGGGAGGTTTGATGGAAAGAACAAAAATTATCCTTGCTGATTTCTTCAATGTTGAGGCTAACACTTGAGTTTGACAGGGGTGGTTCACAGTGGGGTTATTCTTTCTAAAGAAAGGTTTCTGCATTTTAGCACCTGAGACAGAGTCACTGTTCTTGCTCTTCAGATTGGAGACTTCGTTGGTCAGTAACTCGAGGGACTTCGTGATACTTTCGAAGTTGAAAGGGTCCTTGTCTTTGTCTCTAGATTTATGGATCGAGGATTGGACTCTCTTCATGGTATGCTTTTGATCATCCCGACCATCATGGTCGATGGCTCTTATGGATAGCACATCCCTTTCGACAGTGAGGGTGGTGGTGTAATTTTCTTCCAGGGTAGCTCTAGCTTCACACTTCACAAACATGGCAATGTCCCATGGGAGGGCCCTTGTGTAGTAGTCAATGGTAATAGAGTCATCTAGGGCCATTTTTGGAGGGAATTTGTTCAATATAGTGGTGAAACGTTGATTGAAGTCTTTGAACTTCTCCTTCTTTTGACATGTAAATGTACTAAGCTCTGTAAGGAGCATCGAAGGAGTTTTATCTTCTGAAAACTTCTGAAGGAAGGTACGACGGAAGTGCTCCCAAGAAGAAATGGAAGCAACTGGGAGGGACCAGTACCATGTAACTGCTTTATTTTCTAGAGTATGAGGAAAAATTCGGCATGCTACATCATCATACTGCACTCTCATCATCTGCAAGGCGAGGTAGAAGTTGCTAATGTGCTCTTCATCTAGAGTACCTTTCTCAGGGTCAAACTTAGGGAGATGCTTCTCAGGGTGTCAAGGCATGTCATGGAGGGGACCTTGGATATCTAAGGGGGACTAGGCCATCTAGGCCAATAGCTGTACCTGTCTAGCCTGCTGGGGGCATAGTATGTAAACATGCCCTATTTCACTTTTAGATTTGCTCCCTATTCCTGACCCGGATGCCTCGCCCTCATGATGGGATTGCATGTCCTCATTTCTCCCTCGGTTCCTTACATTCCTGATGTTTCTCCAATTATAAAGGAAAGAAAATATATTCTGGTTTCGGTGGTGATGGTGGTGGCCAGTATTCCAGCCCTGTCCACGACCTATGTTTCCTTGGCCTCTATTTCCCTAGCCCCTCCCGGCTCCTCCCCCAGGTGGGCTGTTTGCTTGAGTGTTATCATTCAAAGTTTGGTCGGGTTGAGGGTTGGCATTGGGTTGTGTTTCAGTGATTTCGGGGCCACCCTCTTCAGCCCCTCGAGGACTGTCCGGGGGCTCTTCAGAATTACGCTCAACTGCATCTACATAATATTCGATCATAAGACCCACCAGCTGAGATAGGGAATTGACAAGGGCTCCCTGGTGAGTGTGGTTAGCTGCAGGGTTTCTAGGATTAGCTAGGAAACTAGTGATCGGAGCCTGTTGTAAGCCCCTGACAAGGTTAGGGTAATAGGGCACAGGGCCCTTAGCTGATCTAAGGTGACCTCATAGTAAGGAGCTTCCTCCTCTTGGGAATTTTCTAAGGGTGGAGGACCAGTTTTTTCATACATGATATCCCCTTGGGGATTTTGTAACAGGATGTTACTTATGTCCTAGGAGTCGGCCATTCAAGCCCTTTTTCTAGCGCCAATTTTGTTGATGGGAAAAGATGTCTGGTCAATAGTAATGGATCTCCCCATTGAAAAGTCCCAATTAGACTCTAAACTGTTTGTGAGAGGGATCCCATCCGAGGTGTGGGTCTTGCTACCACTGAATACTCCTTTTCTCGGACACAAACGATCCCTGCAGACCTGTGAACACACTATTATCTGGATGGTACAAGGCAAATGGTTGATGAGTCCTAATGAACATAAAACACTATGAATAGAAAGATGAGTTAAAAGCATGCAGCCAAAGAAAATTTTGTTAGCAGCACATCATTAGGGTCATGCTTGTAAAATTTGTTCAAACCATAGAAGAAACAGTGCTTTATGGTTAGATCACCCTTCACTTCCTTAAGCGGTCTCAAGAGATGAGATAAATGTTAGTAACGGAGTTGATAAAATTTTATATATAAACAACCTAACATCATTAACACATTTAGTGAGATGAAATGTATAAATGATATAAGCAGAAAATGCTGATGATTTAATCAGAAAGATATTAGATACATAAGACAAAATATTCACAGTGTTAACACATAATTCTCATCGGATCGAAGAGTGGAATCAAAACAAGTGCTTGTATTCATTCATAGAAAGTGCATTCAATGCTATACAATTATATTACTCCTTTGGAGTACTGAAAAAAGATCCTTTTACAATTCCCTGAAGGGGGTATTTATAGGACAAAATTGACCCTTGGGTATCCCAGACTTTTCTTCTTCCTGACCGTTGGGGTGCTCTGCAACTTGATGAAATTCGTGACTTGTGACCTAGGCTATAACTGTGACCTATGACCCCTTGGCTGTTGCTACCTGCGACCTTTCCTGTTTGCTGTGAGATGTCACTTGGTCATGGGAGTAGTTTCATGATTGTGAGGTCAGGGACATCCACCTACTGTTGTTCTTTGAGATAACCCTGCCAGTCCCGATAATCTGCAGCTACTAGGGAGACCTGAGGTGTATCCTCTCTCAATCTCTGAAGACACTCGACAGCATTTGGAATCAAATTTTACCTCTTTATTGTGATCTAATTTTCCAAGGAGGCCAGTTTGGTGTAGATCCAGACTGGTGTCATGATGAATTGAACCATGTTTTCTTGTGATGCAAGCAGGTCTTGAGAAGCGACTCCTTGCCTTATGGGTTGTATAAATACTTGGATATATTTGGAGAATTCTTCCCATGTTTTCTCTTCACCTAGTTCACCCAGAGACGGGATGTGGTGTACTTCATCCATTGAGTTGATGCCACTAATCAGATTGTCATAAGCAGACATTACTTTCTCCAAATCCTTGATGAGTTTCTCCTTGGATTGTACCTTTATCCAGATTTGAACCTTGTCATTCTAGGTGGAAATCCAATATTTTCTAGGAAAAGTGGCCAGAGCTTATGGATACCTATTAGACCACTCCAGTATCCTGTCCAAGGCAATCACAGGCTTCCCTTAGCTGTGCGTTCCTCCTCTTCGTTTCTGCCTGTGATTTCAGTAGTGGCACGACAGTTTGTTTTATTGTGAACAGTTCTTCATATACCTATTTCATGGTGGCCTCCAAAGTGACAAGCTCTCCCTGAACAGTGAGTGATATTTCATTGGATGGGGTATTCCTAGCCTGAAGTTGTCAGACCTCTTCTTGTAGCGCCTCCTTCTCTTTTTCTGATTTAGATGTCTTGACTTCGGAGGTCTGTAGTCTATTCTGTAGGGATAGAATTTCTTTGCTCATCATTCTTACGTTCTCCTCGGTAGCTACTGCAAAAGCGGTATCGTCTGATGCAATCATAACCAGATTGGTCCTAGTGTCCAAGACTATATCCTTCTTTGTAGTGACTGTAAGTGGTGCAACAGGGTCCCGTGCCAAACATC
This sequence comes from Pinus albicaulis, assembly GCA_034641835.2. Lineage (NCBI taxonomy): Eukaryota > Viridiplantae > Streptophyta > Pinopsida > Pinales > Pinaceae > Pinus > Pinus albicaulis. The sequence continues at coordinate 1,040,476,552 of CM076578.1, forward strand.
TTCTCTTTTCCTGCCTGATCTTGTGTATGAATTGATTGTAGGTGAGTCTTGTGAGATCAAGAACTCCCTCATCTATATCCTCAAAGGTTCCCAATTCCGAGAGGGAAAAGCACACATTGGTTGCAGGAGTTGATTGGGGTACCTTGATGTGTGGCAGTCCGATCTACTTCTCTGTCTCGGGAGGCGGTGTCTTACTTCCTTCGGTTCCTTTGGAGGAGTCTTCCTTTGACTTCCTAATTTCTTCATCTCTCCTCTTCTATTTTGTTTCTGCTCTATCTTGCTCTTTTTTCAGTTGGCACTCTGCTTCTGCCTTGTCTTGTTCTTCCTTTAGTTGGCACTCAGCTTCTGCCCTACCTTGATCTTCTTTTAGCTGGTGCTCAACTTCTGCCTTTTCTTCCTCTTCTTTCTTCTGTTGTTCCTCTTATTTTTTCTTGCAGTTTTCCTCTGCCTGATTCTTCCTTTTCTCTTATTTAAGTTGCTTATTTCATCTGTCCTCCTATTCCTTTTCCTTTTCCTTGGCTTCTTGTTGAGCTTTAGCCTCCCTTTCCTTTTTCTGGGCGGAAGAATTATGACTTGTATCGGTCCTTGGATTCTTGGCTTCAAAGGATGATTCTCCTCCCAGCGTATGGATTATTTATTCTAAATTATGATTATCCTGATCTTCCAAATCAGTTGATTCCTCTAGAGTGGCCTATTTGTCTTTGTTTTAAAAGTTTTTTATTCTATCTTCAGCTGGGCAGTCAGTATGCTAGTAAGTCCATTTAAATTTGGCATGCATGCAGTGTGCATGGGTGATTCTCTCAGGATCATATGTCCGGTGTGCCAAGGGAGGTAGACAAAATCCCCTAATCTCTTCAGCTTTTGCTTCTACTTCCCTAAAATCCTTCACTATGTAGGTGCCGATGGTGAGAGAGAGAGTAGGCCATGGCTTCTTCTTACCCTTAGTGAGGACTTTAGAGAAACCGCCTGACATTTGATAACATGTTTCCTGGAGGAGAAGTTTGTCTATTACGAACCATGGAAATGCGTGAGGGGCCTTGAGTGACCTGAAAACTCGGATGTAAGTACTATCTGTGTCAAAGAGCAAGTGGGCCACTTAGTTTATTGTCTCCATGGATCGCTCAAACATGCATGGGGTGTCTTTTCCAAATATTTTTATGTAGAGGGTAGGGATGAAGCTACCTCTGATTGACTCCATTTCTTGATTATACCTGGAATCCTAGAACACCATTAGATCTTTGTGAATTAGACTGCCATGCTCTGGGTCCTAGTTTTGTGACCACCCCTCAAAATGGAATCTTGCACACACTTCATCCAGGAGATAAGATGCCATATAAAATTCTGACACATACCCTTCATCAGGTGCTAGTGCCGCTGATATGCTTGACCTAAGGGCCACCACTATCAAGTTGGACCAGTTGAAATGGGTGTCATACACTATAACAGCATACATCAGGGAAAACCAAGCACTGTTTAAATGGGTTGCACCTGGACGGCCATAGATTTTGCATAACATTGCAGCTACGAGGTTTTAGACTTTCTTGAGACCTGTCGTCTGATATTATTGATCCTTCTTGAGCCAGAACTTTTCTGGGTCCTCCCACCATCCTTTCAAGGTCTCTGGTATGGGAACTATATGAGTAGTGGACCACTCCTCAGTGAAGATCTGCTCTCAGGTGAGAAATGCATAATAGAATTCTGCATCTTTCCCCTTTAGATTTTTGAAGGACTTCCCGTCATGATCCCGAATGACCTAGACCTTGGGGTCGACCCTTTGCAGGATCCATTCAATCAACTCTACACATGGGAATATAGGAAGATGGGCCCCCGCGTAGTGCACCTTGGACCTATTAACCTATACGTATACTTGTCGGTCTGGGAGGTCCTCTAGAAATTCAGGCTTTGTAAATTCTTGGTACACCTGATACAACCTCATACTGTCCCCTTTTCCAAATGTGTAGGCGGTTTCTCCATAATTAGGGGGAAGAGGAAGAGGTACTTCCTCCTCCAAGATTTCTATCTCAGGGATTTTGTTTCTTTTGTGAACTACTGGGCCCCATATCACTGGAGGCTGATGAGATGGATACGCACTCTATCTCGGCTTCAATGTCCCCTGGCATGTTCATAAAACAATCCCACGATAAGACTGATGCCATAATTTCTAAATATGTGTGCTACTCCTACCTCTGCTTAATTATTTTCAAGGAAGTGGGTGAACCTGTGACCTGTGACCTTGCGACTAGGTCGCTAGGTCACTAGGTCGCATTGGTTTAAAATTTCACAAAAAAGATACTTAGCGACCTAGCGAATTGCAACTAGGTCACAAGGTCATAGGGTTGTTGGGTCGCGACGATTGAGATCTTCATGGAAGTGTGACATGAAAATTTAGTGACTTGTGACCGGGTCACAAGGTCGCTGAGTCACAAAGTCACGTTACTCTGAATTGTTTCATGAAATGTGACCTGGCGACCCTGCAACTTGGTGACTGAGGTCGCTATGTCGCGGGGTTGCGGGGTCTCCCTAGGGCTTGGCAGACGTGCGAAGAAAAGAAGGTTTTAAGAAAACACACATGGTGACCATAAGATCCTTGACCGGGTCATAGAAGTCTTCTTTGGTGAGTGAGGTGAGGTCTCTGAGGAAGGTAGGGGGCAGAGAGGCTTAAAGAAAGAAATACAAGGATCTGAATGGGAAAAAACTTGAAGGAAGTAGGCAAGCTTGCGGAATGATTGCCGAGGAGCTTAATCAAAGGCATAACAGGGCTAAAATAGGCTAGGTGCAAGGGGAATAAATAGAAATAATTAATCTATGAAGGAAACAACAAGAGGATTAGGCAACTTACTCAGGAAAAATGCGCTCCAGCTAGCTTGTCAGAGGTGTTTTCTTTCTTCGTCACGTAGATTAAATGTGACCTATGCAACCCTTCTATATATAAAGGGGTCACACGTGTGGAAAATAAATGAGGGTCGCAAGGTCGCAAATGAGCTACGTTGATACAATGTGTAACTTAACGACTCTACAACCTTGCCACCTGGGCGTCGCAGGGTTGCAAGGTCAAAAATTTTTGGTTTCAGGATGATGCATGACCTCGCAACTTTGCAACCTGAGGAGTCGCAAAGGTGCGGAGTTGCAAATTAAAAATGTTAATCAGATCTCTGACTTAGAGACTTGATATTTTTCAAGGTGAATTTAGGCTTGACTATGTTAGTCATCAGTATTTTTCACTTGTTGGTGATGACTAGTTGTAACAGCCATGTTTCCTAGTAGCTAATCTAAAAAATTGTCAGATTTGCTAGCTGGAAAACACCCATAAACATTTTTTTCCCTCCTACCTTTTCAATTCGCCCATGAAGAGATGAAAACCTCATTATCAAGCCCTATCCAGCCTCAGCCATACCAGCTTGTCCATCAGCTCCAAATAAACAATCCAAATCTGTCCAAAGAAGTCTCCCCTAAGTTAGGTAGTGGCGCTTTAGGCATTTCTCCCTTGGAAAACTATCCTAAAGCCAAAGAAACTCTATCTGCTATAGACCAGTCACAACAGACCTTCCCATTCTGCAAATAAAGATGGTTACACCCTTAAGTCACGCCACTAACAAGCTCTAAAGTCTCAGCAATGCACATGCTCTAGGTCAAACTGATATTAGGTGGTTTTACAGTGTTTCAATGGATATTTCAAGAGTAGAAGTGTACCAACATTCCAGAAGACAATATTTGGCTCAACATGAGAAGACAACTGCTTCTCATGTGATTTTGAGCCTGGGATGCAGCTACAGGGCAGAGAGTTGTTTCATTAAGCTCCTGCGATCACAGTCAAAGGTTAGTAAATTATGAATGACAAATAAGCGCTTTGCAAATACTAGCCAAACTGCTTGTGATATCTAAAAGAGCCACAGAGATATTTGAAAAAGCAGAATTACATGTCAGGGAGAAGTGCCCATCTTGACTATTGTCAATTTGTCATTCTTCATTTGCTCAAGCATGAAAAGGCAGTGAAAGGAAAAATAACACTGTTAAAAGCTGATGAAATGGCATCACTGAGAAAAACCTCCTTCATTTTATAAGCAGAGGGCTGAGGACTGAGAAAACCTCCTTCTTCTATAAGCAGAGGGTTGAATACTGAAAAGGCCTCCTTCATCTATAAGTAGAGGGCCAGGGATAAAGTTTGTTTTTAAATTTTCCACTAACTGAAAAGACAAATTTTAAGTACAGTGGAAGACAATTGAAGGTTTCTGAATAAAAATGAGGTTAAAGGCAAAGGCAAAGCAATAGTGCTGTTAAAAATTGTTTGCATGAGTTTCACTGTTATTAAATTACAATGTGAAGCTAATGGGTTGATCTTCAATGAAGAAATACTATTAAGCAGATGGCCAAAGGAGTCAAATAGTCTTGGTCTCAAACTGACTTCTGCCATCAAGTATAAAGGAAACTACTATCAGTATGTTCATTAAACATTTTTCATTTGGTTGAGACAGAGATTGAAGAGAAACCAGGAATTTGTCAAAAGTAGGCCTCCTTCATAAACAAAGTAAATGACTCACCACTGTTTGAGGATAAAAGGAAATTATTGCAGGTGGCAAAGTTTTCAAAAAGGACTTCTCTCAAAATGGGTGAAATGAATGAAAATCCATGTTTCTTGCAGACCTCCTTCACAGAAGAACAAAGAGACAACCTTCCCTTGTTCACTTTTCAACTATAGTTCATCATCCCTCGTTCTATCTCCATAAAGTTGAAGACTGGATTGTTTTTTCAATCTAAGGATAGTTAGTGGATTTGGTGATGGAGACCTCTTGTAAACAGGATTTTCACTTACAAGTTTCAAATGAGTTTGTGCACCAGCTCAAACAGCACCTACCAGCTCAATCAGTTTCACAATGGGAATGGCCACCTCCAAAGCATCAAGAGCAGAAACTGTCAAATTAAGATAAGTTATCTCTTTTCAAGTATGGAAAAGCTGCTTCACAAATCATTTGGGTTTCCATTCAAATAAGAAAAACACTGAGTGATAATTAGCCTTCAAAGTGGCTTTCTCACGGTGAAAAGAGATCACAAGTAGAAAGACCTCCAAAAATAGTCATCCACAATACTTCAACAAGGCCTGGTGGATTTCGGGTTTGTTTTATTTTGAAAAATCATAAATGATAAGGTTGGGTTTCATTTGTTGTTTCACAACCAAGGCCTTTTCAAAAAATTTCAAATAAACCCTCACCAAGCAAACATAGAAAGGACCTTGACTTTTGCTTTCAAAAGAATATAATAAGACCGTTGCAAGCCCATTTGAAATTCTCAAAACGCAAACAAAATATCCTCTTAGCTGTTCACTGGACCGAAGAAGAAGTTCTTGAGCGAAAATTGCAGAGTTTGAAATTTTTGGACTGCGCGGCGCACTTGGAAAAATGTGCGGCACGTTCAAGAGTTATTTTACACAGAGGTTGTATTATTGTGCGGCACGCCTGTAGCGGCGCGCAGCGTGCCTGTAGGCATCGGTCACGACTGCCCACCATCGACCCGACACCTTGTTTTCTGCGCGGCGCTTACTCTTCTGAATGTGCCACGCATGTTTTAAACAATCAAAACACCTCCAACAAGCTCTGAAAGCTGCTCAAGCTCTTCAACAAAGGTTGTCATCCGTCTTTAAGGTATTTTCATTTACCCCCTTGATACATTCGAGCTGCTAAATGGTGATGGAAAAAATGAAACTCTTGGTATAAATCAAGGTGTCTTTTTGGATAAACAGCTTGACAGAGTTTGTTACGGTGGGAGGCTAGTAGAGTATTCATATTAATCTCAACAGACCTAAAACTACCCTCAAGTTAGTGACAAACTACAAACTCTATCAGCTATATGTATTGGTGAAAACAGTGGTAAGGAGGGTTGATTTTTTTGTTTAAGATCCGAGATTTCTGTGGCTATGATTGCCCAACATTGACATAGTGAAACTGGTGTGTTTATGTTGATGTCAAAAGGCCTAAAAAATGCCCTCAAAACAGTGCTAAAACATAAACCTGCAAGTCAAAATATACACAGTAGTAGAGGTTTTATCAAATTGTTGGAGGTGCCCTAACTGCGATAGGGAAAATCTAACCTCTGTCAGCCAAGTGTATGGTGAAAACATTGTTAGAAGTTAAAGAAGTGGTTTTAAGAAAAGCACAATGATGATGAGGTGACATCAATGAGCCTATGTTAAAAGCAATAGTCTTAGTTCGAATGCCTTGTCACCTTCAAATAATGTCTCCTTTTGAATAAGTGAAACAGTGAAACAATTGCTACCTCATTTGTCCCATAAAACAAGTTGTGGTGAAAAATATTTCAAACTCAGTCTGGAGGTGTTTTATCTACCTGTGTATGTGAAATAGTGAAACAATTGCTGCCTCATTTGTCCCATAAAACAAGTTGTGGTGAAAAATTTTTCAAACTCAATCTGGAGGTGTTTTATCTACCAGTGTATGTGAAACAGTGAAGTGCAAGAAAAGTGTTTTTGATTGGGAGGGGTGTGTTGTTTTCTGCAAGGTTGCCTTGCTTACACCAAAACACCAAGAGCTTTGTGACCTTACCCAACACAGTGATATTTTGACTGTGTGTACCTTTTTTTTTTACTGTGTGCTTGTTATTATAACTATTTGTTGATTGGCATACAAAGGAGGACAAGCAGTGTTTTGTAAGAAGCAGAGAGCTGATATTAAGGAACCATTTCACATAGCATTTGAGGAATTTCGCCTTGGTCAAACAGTGACTAAAAAAGAGGACAGAGTTGTGTTTGAGAAAGCATTTCAAAATCCATTTGAGGCAGCTTGGTGTTGCAGAGAGCATTCAAAACAAGATGCCTCCCAAGCAGGATAGTAGGAGTGGCTTGCATAAGAGATTTGTGCCTATTTCCACTGAAGAGGTGAATGCCCACCCATCAGTCTTGTTCAATTTTCATGAGGTTGGGTGTTTAGATTTTTTCCAAAGAGTGCAAGAGGTGAAGAGCTTTTTTCCTTTGACACATCTTTACGCTTTGAGGTTTCAAGACAAGCATTTCCAGTTGGCAGGCCTAGACTTCAAATTCTCTCCAAGGTCCATCTCCAAGGCCACTAAAATCCCTTATATTGGGGAGAAATGGTTTAAACAAAGCCACCTGGACTCAGAATATTACAAGCCTTTTCTAAAGCCTGAGCACAGAGATTCATGTCCTGCCATTTTCCCCTTCTCATATCTTTTGACTAGCTATGCCCCCCTCATGAAGATCATCATGAAATACTTCACTTGTGAGGGAAGATTCTCCCGAGTCTATGCCTATCACATTCGACTGCTCATGCATTTCACTAGGGCCAAATTGCTAAATCTTCCTTTCTTCCTACACAGGAGCATTGAGAAAATGGCCTCCACTGTTCAGAAGAAACCTCCTTCATAGCAAACAACCTGCCTCTTCCATCACTCTCTCATCAAAGTCATCATTCTTCATCAGTTTGAAAAGAGGGATGTCTCTTGGGATACTTTCATCACCCATCCAGATTTCTCCACTGTCCCTCCAGTTCATACATCCCCTACACCTCCTACTCACCATCCTTCGCCTTCTTCTAGCAGACCTATTCCCAAAAATCTCAAGTTTGCCACAGAACAAACAAAGGAGCCCGAAGAAGGAGAAGAGCATGAGCATGATGAGGAAGAAGGACATGAGTAGGAAAAGGAAAGTGATGATGAGCAGCAGCAAGGGGATGAAGAAGAAAGCGCTGATGAGCAGCATCACAGTGAGACAGAACAGGAGCAGCATGAAGGTGATGAATAGGAGCAGCATAAAGGTGATGAACAGGGGCAGCCAAAAGGTGATGAACAGGGGCAGCCAAAAGATGTTGAACAGGGGCAGCCACAGCATGATACACATCAGCCACAACATGTTACACAACAGCTACAGGATGAGGGACAACAGCCTCATAAAAAGGAACAACAACCTCAAGAAGAAGAGGGGCAACATGATAAACATATGCAAAATAGTGAGGAGGACAACCCTCAAATAGAGATGCAAAAAGACAGCCTAGACATCCATGAAGAGATCCAAGACATTGGAAAAAATGAAGGGAAAAGTGACAAGGGTAAAGAGCCCATGGAGCATGTGCTAGCTACCTCTCCTAGGCAAGGGGCCATGCTCTCTTCTCCGAAAGTCGCCAAGCTCCGGACAGCAAAGAAAAGGGTGCCTAGAGTTGTAACTCCAAATGTGACTAGGGCCCTCTGAAGCAAGGGAAAACTACCAAAGAATCCCATGGTCGAATTTCCCAAGAGGAAGAGTACTAGAAGAGCCACCCAAAGCAAAGGGAAGGACAAGGAAGAAATCAGTCATGAACAGGAAAGGGAATTCAACATCATCCAAATCCAAAGTGATGATAGTGATAATGAAGCGCGGATACTAGAAAATCTCTTGATCCATAGAGAAAGCCAAATTGATGCCTTGAGGGTTGATCTTCATAGAGCTAGGAATTTCAATCACTTTTTGCAAGTCCAAAACAAGAAAATGAGTGTCCATATGGTTGTTTATGAGACACGGGCAATCAAATACAGGAAGGAGGCCTCCAAAGCACAAGTGAGGTTGGAAGAACTCATGTGTGAGTTCAATGAAAGTGAAGGCAAATATCAGCCTAGGCGATAGAGGCCAAGAACCATGGAGTTAAAAAAGGCCCTTGAGAAACAAAAAGAAGAAGAAGATGCCCTTCTCCAATCTACCCTTATCACTACATTGTTCGAGCAAGAGATAGAGAACAATCGATAAGCATGGCTTGAGAGGGTTAATGATCACTTGGAGAAGAAATTGGAGAAGGCAAATAGGGACTTGGACCTTCAAACGGAAGATGATTGGGCATTATAAAAAGCTAAATCAGTTTGCCCCGCGGAAGTTGAAGGTTGCTCAAGAAAAACTCAAGGAGGCTAAAGGGAAGCACCTGGCACCAAAATTGAGGAAAGACACCTCAAGGCTCCAAATTTTTGCCTCTACTTCACAACATGTTGCTGAAAACCCTTGAAGGTCACGCTCGCAAAGTTTCGGTGAAATTCGACATATTTTGGTTTTTTGTCATTTTTGGGTTTTTGGCCAAAACTCATGGGCATCGCCATTTCATTTTGGGGCATCAGAAAAGGATGAGAATGGTATCATTGGATGCCATATTTTCAAGGGCACATACTCAGCAATTTTCAGAACATTTGAAGATCATTTTCTCCCCCAAAATGGCGAAAAACACTCGCTTTTTCTACACTCTGCCCCGTTTATCAGCAATTCTTATTTTTTGGGTTTTTACACACAGGCCTATTTTTGGAGGTCTTCCAGTGGTCATTTGGGAGAAAAATAAACATTTTCAAAAATTAGACACACAGAGCTTTCCAGCGAGCTATCATGAGCCTCATTTCGACATCGGGAAGGCTTCCAAAAGTTGTCGACAAGTCAGGGGACCTTTTGCTGATGTATTTTTTGAGTATTTTTGTAAAAATTGAACCTTTCAAAACTTCTTTTTCCTCATGTGCGTTTAGCTATTTTTGTACATGAGAAGTTATGAAAAGTCAATTTATTTCCCTCTTTTAGCATTTTTTAGATATTTTATGAGATATTTTGTGCCTTGGGCTTTGAAAAGCCTCAAGGACAAAATAAGATATTTTGGATAGGCCAATGAGATTGCAAATTGAACTAAGAGGTTTTCCTCACTTTGGCATATATATTCCAAAGGCTTTCATTGTAAACAAGGCTGAACTTGTTGAATAGAAGCAATATATGGTCATATAAGCTTTGGATGAAATACTTGTCTCATGCTTTTGGATAGTTTCTTGGATGTTCTTGGATGATGAAAGAGGATTGTTGTTGGACTCCATGACTTGGTAGAATGGTATAGTGTCTCTCTCTATGTTTTGTTTTCTAGTTTTTATTCATAAATCCATGTTCTTGCTTGCTATAGGACAGTAGAGAATAAATTTGATACATGCCCTTGGAGGCACCTCAAATTTCCCGTTTCTTCATAGCTTCCATGTTTTATTCATTCTTATTCACATTAAAGAATTCTTGATTGCTCTTTAATAACTTAAGGATATTGTTGCTTATTTAATTCATGGTTTTATGCATGCTAAGTATGATTTACGGTATGCCCTGCTTACTCATGGCTAGCCATAGGTCCATCTATGAAATTTTTCTTTGACTGATTAGATTGCCATTTGTTGAACCAAGGAGGTCTTGTTCTGATCTTTCCCTTTGCCTACGACTATGCAATTTTTTTTTGAAAGTGCCCAATAGCTTCATGTATTATGTTTAGGCATTCTGACATAGTGATTTGAGTTGTTTTTCTGTCTTAAATGTATTTCCCCAAATTCTGATAGCCATTTCCTAAAGTTAGAGAGCTATATATCTCTATGCATGGCTTGAATGTTTATTTCTATGCATTGATTAGCTTAAAGTTACATTTATCATGATTAATGGTTTTCCCTACCATGTTTACGTCAGCTATTAAACTACTTGTGCTTGAAATCCTTTGTTATTCACAAACTTGATGTCCATCTTACTCCATTTTTCCCAAAGATCCATTTTACCTCGATTCAAATCGACCCTTCAACAACCTTGTATCACCATCTGAAAGCTTTGTTGACCTCTTTGACCCCATAGCCCAGTTGATATGACATCTTTTTACCTATCTTATATCTTTGATCAGTTTCATCCCTCACAACTTAAAAAACCAAAACCAAAAAACCTACTTCATAACTAGCCTAAAATCAGAACATAATAAGCATACACACATATATCCCTTACACAAATAGAAAGAGCCCTCTCTGAGTCCAAGAAGGCTAGGTCCTTGGGCTCCAAAGATTGGTTTGATGTTACACTTTCATTTGGCTTGCCAATCAGCCAAATCACGGGACCCTAACATAATGGCGATCATGGTGGGACACTGAGTACATGACAGTCTAGTGAACTCTTATAGACTCTTTAGTCCTTCAACATTAAACTCAGACCATCAGCCTATAGAATCATTTAGAGAGTAAACTCCTTTTTTCACCATCTCAACAAAGTGATGAATCAGATTTAGAACACTCTTACAAGCTAGGCTGCACATAAAAACTCAGAAAATCCCAAAAACTCCCTTAGATTGGTTTTTGTCAGTATTGGTGGTAGACCATACACATATACCTCAAAAAAACCAGGTTCCACTCCACTAGCCTCCAGTAGGCCTTACTATTTTACCAAACTCTAGGTTACTATCCAATTGAGCCACCTCATCACCACACTAACATAATGGCAATCACGGTGGGACTCTGAGTGATAAAAAAGCTTAGTTTGCCTAAACCTTTAGAGACCTTTGAAAATACTATCTGATTGACTTATCCCACTGCTCCCTAACATAATGGCGATCACGGTGGGACCTTGACTCAAAACACCCTAGGTATCCCTTAGGAACTCTCAAAATCTCAGTCAAACTTAGAAGAGTAGAATATGGTTGTCTCACCATCCTAGCGAAATGATGACTCGGCTGTAGGACACTCTTACAAACCTTAGGACTACATAAAACTCAGAAAAACGCCAAAAAATTCCCAGATTGGCTTTTCTCCTAGTTACTGGTGGTGGACCATAGCTACGTCTTTACAAAAACAACCAAGTTCCACCCGGCGACTCCACTAGCCTCGAGTAGGCCTAAAAACTCCATAAAAGACCAAAAAATTCATAAACCATATCTTTCTGCTAACCCATCCTTCCAAAAACTTAAAACTTAGGGTGGAAACTCTGTAATCAGTGACAAACTAAGTATAACTTAGCGATTAAGAAAACCTCACCTAAACATAGGAGACAAGCAAAAGTCTTCTTGCCAAGAGAACCATTAGCTTGTCCATATAGCCTAGCAAACTATTGAAACCAAGTGAATCACTCTTCTTTGTAAGTTTCCATCTCAAAGTTTGCTATAAAACTTTTTCCAAAAAGCATCTTTGATAGTGTTGGTGGTGGACCATAGTTCTCATAGAAATCCACCTGGTGACTCCACTAGTCCATCCTTTTTGTTTTGACCATCCTTCCCATTAGTAAAACCCTAGAGAGGCCATCCATCCAAAACAATCACAAATACCATCCTCTCTAAACTCTAGACCTGAAAATATGGCTTCATGAAGAATCAACACCAGATCTCATCCAGACCCAAATCCCCCTATCATAGTAGATGACCCAGAGAAGATTATGTGGCAAGCTTTCGAAACTGGCAATTTAGCTACCGATAGGTCCATCCGTAAAGCAAGATCAGTACTTGAACATCTCACTGCCTTGCAAGATTCCCCCTTTGACTTAATATCAGCAAAAACCCTTTTTTTAGAAGCAAGTCACAAAGTAAGATAGAATTTGATGATCTTGAGCCCCTAGATCTGCCACAGAGTTCTAGTAGAGAAGCCTCACCTACCACACCTCCCAACTTTCAGCTTCTCCATCACTTTGGCTCCTACCATCCCAGATCTGCTCAAAATCAGATCACTAGTCCAAGTACATCCGCCACACCCATCCAAACCACTACTGTTCAAACCACCTCAACTCATCCCACGAGCCCTCGTTTTGTACATCATCCATTAGCTCCCGTCATGGAAACTTGGTATGCACCCTTGGTGTTGCCACAACCTTTGGCCCCCTTAAAAAATGACTATCGATCCAAAATCCCACACTTTACCGGGGTTGAGACTACCATAGCTGAACAACATGTAGATAGGATTAGAGATGCCTTTGAATACATGGAAATAGAATACGAGACCATCATAATGAGGATGTTCACCGAAAGCCTGGGCAGAGAACCCAAAAAATGGTTTAAGAGCTTAACTCCAAACAACATACACAATCTCCCGGAACTCTACCAAATCTTCATAAACAAGTGGGAAATCCAAAAGAACCCCATTCAAATCCTGTCAGAGTATAACAATCTAAAACAGGAAAATGGGGAAAGTGTCCAGGGATACTACACTAGATTCAACAGTGTGTATAACGCCCTCCCACCTCACTTCAAACCCCCACTTGACTCAGCCTTGGCGAAGTTCCCCGAAGGCTTTGACCCAGACATGACTTATCAAATAAGAGACAAGGATCCCCCAACCTTAGAGGAAATGCAGAAAGTGGCCATAAGTGCAAAAGCAAACTTAGCAGAAAAGAGAGCTAAGACTAGATCAAAAAGGAAAGTCACATACTGGGATGAGGTATCCCCTTCAACCCCTTCCTTCGATCCTAGAATAGATGACTTGGTTAAATCCATGGTGAAAATGTGAGAAAAGATGAGTGAAAAGACACCCCTTAGGGACAACCAGCCAAACCCTCCAAACAGAAACTGGAACCAAAATTTTAGGAGGGAACAGTCTCAAAACAAACCAAGGGAAAATGATCAGAAATTTAGGCCACCCTTCAATGAAAATTATGTGGAAGAAGATGATAGGGATATAGAACCCATTGATAGAAGTCATTTGAACCTAATAGGTTCTGATAACGAGAGTGAGGTCTACCTCACAAAAGAAGAACAAGCGTTTTTCTCTCCGAATCAAGATAAAACCAACTATGAAGATCCCGAGGATCCTGCCATAGATTTTCAGAATGCCATCATGGAAGCGCACAGGCAATATGACCTCAGAAGCATAAAAAACCAAGACAGCTCCAAGAAAGGTAGCTCAGACACTACTAAAACCCCTGATGCCATCCTTAAATAAGCAGTAGATAGCAACATAATCGTGGTTAAGAAAATTGACCAAGACAAAGATAAGGCTATCCAAACAAGTCTTGGTTTAGATGCTCCTAGTACCTCCACAAAGATTCCCGAGGTGACTATGTCAAACAAAGTCCCAAACCAGAGTCAACAAATTAACATAGAGAAAATCATGTCCGAAAAAGCTGAAACAAATCTGTACAAACTACAAACTCCTTTTAGTTTCGAAGGGAAATTTCCAAAATAAAAATAACCATACCCCTTACTGAGCTAATCACTGTAGATAGGTATAGATCTCAAATCTTCAAAGCTTTTGATCTAGGAAATGAGATAGATACTTTAAATCTAACAGGTGACAAACCCAAGCTCTTGTTCAGTCCCAAAATAGAAGGTGAATACCAAGAAGGAGCTATCTCTCCTTTCTATGTAAGTTTGAATATACAGGACAAGATATTACATAATGCCATGTTAGATTCTGGTGCCTCCCATAACCTCATGCCCAAAGCAATCATGGAAAACCTAGGTCTAGAGGTAACTCAACCATACAAAGACCTGTAATCTTTTGATTCAAGTCAGGTCAAATGCTTAGGAATAATAAATAACCTGTGTTTTGCTTTGACACAATTACCAGCAAAAAACCCTAGTCATGGATGTAGTAGTGGCTGATATCCCTCCTAAGTATGGAATGCTAATATCGAGGGCATGGGCTGCAAAAATACAAGGTAACCTTCAAATGGACATGCCATTTGCCACCATCCGAGTTTTCAACCAGACTAGGATATTATACCGAGAAGCTCACATGAAATACATGGTTAGCAACCAGGATAAGCCAAACAACACTCCCATTTATTCCATTCATTCCAATTTAGATTCTTTTATCTTATATAATGAAAGTGATATAAACGAACAAATAAAAGAAAATGAAGAGGATTTCAAACCATCAAAACCACATTTCCCATTACTGAATGAAGAAACTGATGATCAAAACCCCAAGAAACTTGAAAAATAGCTTAGTGTCATGTATGAAAAAGAAGCTCTTTGGAGTATAAGCTTCGATGGTTCTTGTGGAAAAACTGGTCCGGGGGCCAGCATCTAGATACACAATACTAATGAAGGTCATTCTTTCAGATTAGAATTCCAATGTACTAATAACATTGCGGAATATGAGGCCCTTCTCCTTGGTCTACACATACTTAAGGACTTAGGCACCAAGAAAATATCAGCCCAGAGAGATTCAGAACTTGTAATTAAGAAGATCAAAGGTGAGTATTCAGCAAAAAACCCTAGACTAAGAGAATACAAGAATGCATATTTAGACATCCTCAAAACCTTCAAAAAATATGAACTTACTTATATTCATAGGGCTCAAAATAGCCTAGCAAATGAGCTCGCCTTTGCTACAAGCAATGGCCAAATACCATGTCTAAGCGAGCAATACAGTATTCAGGTCAAACATCGCCCTACAGTACCAGATAATATTGACCATTGGAAAATATTCAAATATGATGATCAAATTGATGATTTCTTACAATCTAAGAATGAATTTGAAATAACCAAAAAAAACTTAGAAAATGAAGAAAAGAAACCTGGAAAAAATCAAGATCAAGAGCCAAATTTACCTTCTTGGACAGATGTAAAATTGGTCAATCATTCATATGAAACTGATATAGGAGAAGACATGGACCAAAGGGAACTTGAAGTCATGCACTATGAAAATGACACCATACCTAGAGGGCTTGCACCTTTAGAAGAATTGTTTGATTTTAACGATGTGGCCAAAAAGCCAAAAATGGAATCTACCTAGGTCAACATAGAAGAATATAACATAGGAAGCCCGGAAGAACCAAGAAAGATCAAAATATCCAAAACCCTCCCTCCTCACATAAAACAGAAGTACATCAAGTTGTTTAAATAATTTAAAGATGTGTTCGCATGGGGATACCAAGATTTGAAATCATATGACACCAACATCATTCAACATAAGATTCCCCTAAAAGAAAACGAGAAGCCTTTCAAATAGAAGTTAAGAAGAATAAACCTAGTGTTACTACCATTGGTTGAAAAGGAAATAAAAAATATGTATGATGCTAGGGTAATAGTGTCCCCCAGGTACTCTGAGTGGGTTTCAAATCTAGTATCAGTTAGGAAAAAAACTGGTGAGATCGGACTTTGCATTGATTTTCATAACCTAAATAGAGCCTGTTTAAAGGAAAATTATCCATCGCCCAAAATGGACCACATACTTCAAAAGGTAGTGAGTGCTAAAAGGATCTCATTACTTGATGGCTTTTCTGGTTATAACCAAGTGCTGGTTTACCCCACTGATCAACACAAAACAATTTTCACCACACCTTGGGGCACTTTCATGTATGTTAAAGTGCCCTTTGGATTGATGAATGTTGGTGCCACATTTCAAAGAGTCATGGACATAGCTTTCTCAAAAGACATAGGTTATTTCATAGTCATATATCTTGACGATATTACGGTATATTCCAAATCAGATGAAGAACACCTGGTACACTTAAGAAAGGTTTTTAACAAACGTAGAAAATATGGTTTATCCCTAAACCCAAAGAAAACACTTTTTGGTCTAAAAGAAGGAAAAATCCTAGGTCACATTATTTCGAAAGAGGGAATAAAAATAGACCCCCAGAGAATCGAAGGCATATTACAAATAAGTCACCCCAGAAACATAAAGGAACTGCAATCCTTTATCAGAAAGATAAATTTCTTGAGAAGATTCATCCCAAACCTTGCCGAACTCCTGAGAGATATTACAAATATGTTGAAAAAAGGGGTCAGGGTTAAATGGACTACAGAAACCAAAAAATCTTTTGAACTAGTTAAAAAGGCCTTAACTGAAACACCGGTATTGATAAGTCCTGATTTCACCAAAGATTTTTACATTTTTTCATTTGCCTCTGAACACACAATAACTATTGTGTTGTTGCAAAAAAATGCAGCAGGGCAAGGGCAACCCATTGCCTTTTTCAACAAATCCCTAAGAGATGCTCCCTTGAAATATAACATCATGGAAAAATAGGCATTCGCATTGGTAAAAGCACTAAAATATTTCCGAGTTTAAATCTTGCATTATCATGTCATCGCTTTTGTCCCTAATACCGTCGTTAAAGACATATTAAACCAAGATCCCAATGGTAAAAGGGGAAAATGGATCGTTATCATCTTAGAATATGACTTAGAAATCTGACCTACCAAACTGGGTAAAGGACAAGGACTTGCAAGACTAATGGCTGAAACCAACCTCCAAGCTTTAGATATAAATTTTGTCGATGCCTTAGAAGAACAGGAAGAATGCAAATATTCTTTATGTATTATTTTATCTAAATGCTCCTCCAACTTTATCAAAGACAAAAGCAAGATTTCTTAAACAAAAGTCTTTAAAGTTTTTCATTATAGATGGTCTTCTGTATTGGAAAAATCCCTCTGGTATGCTGCTTAAATATTTGCTTGAGTCTGATGCAGAGAAAATTATGCACGAAATGCATGAAGGGGAATGTGGAGGCCATCTCTACTGGAAAACTACAACGAAAAAAATCCTTAGAGGCGGTTATTATTGGCCTACCTTATTTCCTGACACTCACAAACTAGTTATGACATGCCATAAGTGTCAAATTTTTGATGGCAAGAAAAAGCTTTTACCTTTGCCCTTACACCCCATCATATTCGAAGGACCCTTCTAGCAGTGGGGTCTAGATTTTATTTGGGAAATTCACCCTTCCTCATCTGCTCAACATAAGTGGATCCTTACAGCCACTGATTACTTTACCAAATGGATAGAAGCCATACCTTCCAGGAACGCCACCGATTCATTCATCATCAAGTTCCTAGAAACCAATATCATATCTAGATTTTCCTGTCCTAGAAAGATCATTACTGATAACGCCGCTACCTTCTCCTCCAAAAGAATGGTTGACTTCTGTTACAAATATCACATTTCATTAGGACATTCCACAGCTTATTACCCTCAAGGTAATGGTTTAGTCGAGTCCTCTAACAAAAGCCTAGTCAACATCATCAAGAAATTTCTGGAACAAAATCAAAAGGCATGACACGGAAAACTAGTACACGCGCTGTGAGCCGATAGACTGACCACCAAAAAATCCATAGGTATGTCTCCCTACCAACTATTTTATGGCATAGATGCCATTTTCCCAACATCTTTAGGGGTCCCAGTAATGAAGCTATTGCAAGAAGTCCAAATAGAATAAAATGACATGCAAAGGAGGGTAAATCAAACTATCCATTTACAGCAAACAAGAGAAGAAGTTTACCAAAAGGCTCAGTTAGCGCAAGACAAAATAAAAAATATTTTTGACAGAAGGACCAAGGAAAATGATTTTCAGATTGGGGACAAAGTGTTAAAATGGGATTCTAGAAGGGAAGACAAAGGTAAACATGGTAAGTTTGAAAACTTATGGAAGGGGCCTTTCATCATTAGCTCAGTTAGCGGAAACAATGCCTTTTTCCTACAAGAACTTGATGGGACTGAAACTTTTGGAGGTCCTATGAATGGCAGGACATTAAACCATTATTTTTTTCAAGATCTCCAATTTTAAAACATTTTAAATCATTGTATATACCATTGTTTGAAAAATAGATAAAAACAGAAAATTCAAAAACAATAGAAAAATAGAAAAGAGGGCGGTTTGAAAAATAGAAAGAAGGCCCCATGTTCAAAAAATAGTCATTCAGAAAGCGCGCAAGACTAAATGACACTACTAGTGCTCAAATGTCTTGTTCAGTTATCTAGCCTAATCATAGTTGAACATGTTTTAAATGTATTTGCTGATAAGTTAGTGAGTGGAAAAGATGGTCAACATTGTGTAAGCTTGACTTATCAAAGAGAGTACATTAGGAAAGATACTAGTTCCACATGCTCAAAACAGAACCAAAGAGTAAAGCAGGGATGAAAAACAAATTGTGTATCTTGGCCCTGTTTTTCTAGATTTCATTTTTGCAAAATAATATTTGTGTGCAGCTTGTCTTTCGTGCCGCAAGTACATGACAAATCAGATTGTTTAACCCTGATTTAATCATTTTTCAATTTCATGTTTTAGATTAGAGAACAAAATCCTATTAAACAGATTAACCTTGACAGTTTATCTACCATAGGTAGAGTAATGAAGGAGTTCATCATCTTAATCTAAACTCCCGGTAGATATAAGTGTAGAACTAGATAGGTTCATTTTTCAAAAAAAATATATATTGTCAAAGGGTTGCTAGTCCAAATGCACCCAAAGGGAAGAAAAAATGTTAGGAAAGATAGTGGGGTAGGTATAAATATCATTGATGCTAATCATATTGTCAATTTTCAGAAATAGCATCAAGCAAGAATGAAAATTGTGCCAATGGATGAGGCACTGGTCTTCATAAGCCAAAGATCTAAAATTCTGGACACCTCCTGAAAAGGAGCTGCCCTCCCCAAATGAAGCCACTGTTAGTCATCTATATTTTTCACTTGTTGGTGATGACTAGTTGTAACAACCATATTTACTATCAGCTAATCTAAAAAATTGTCAGATTTTCCAGTTGGAAAACACCCATAAACATTTTTTGCCCTCCTACCTTTTCAATCCACCCATGACGAGATGAAAACCTCATTATCAAGCCCTATCCAACCTCAGCCATACCAGCTTGTCCATCAGCTCCAAATAAACAATCCAAATATGTCCAAATAAGTATCCCCTAAGTTAGGTAGTGGCGCTTTAGGCATTTCTCCCTTGGTAAACTATCCTAAAGCCAAAGCAACTCTATCTACTACAGACCAATCACAACAAACCTTCCCATTCTGCAAATAAAGTTGGTTACACCCTTAAGTCGCGCCACTAACAAACCCTAAAGTCTCAGCAATGCACATGCCCTCGGTCAAATTGATATTAGGTGGTTTTACAGTGTTTCAATGGATATTTCAAGAGCAGAAGTGTACCAGCATCCCAGAAGACAATATTTGGCTCAACATGAGAAAACAACTTCTTCTCATGTGATTTTGAGCCTGGGATGCAGCTACAGGGCAGAGAGTTGTTTCAATAAGCTCCTGCAATCACAGTCAAAGGTTAGTAAATTATGAATGAAAAAGAAGCGCTTTGCAAATACTAGCCAAACTTCTTGTGATATCTAAAAGAGGCACAGAGATATTTGAAAAGCAGAATTGCATGTCTCAGAGAAGTTCCCATCTTGACTATTGTCAATTTGTCATTCTTCATTTTCTCAAGCATGAAACGGCAGTGAAAGGAAAAATAATACTATTAAAAGCTGATGAAATGGCATCACTGAGAAAAACCTCCTTCATTTTATAAGCAGAGGGTTGAGGACTGAGAAAACCTCCTTCATCTATAAGAAGAGGGTTAAAGACTGAAAAGGCCTCGTTCATCTATAAGTAGAGGGCCAGGGATAAAGTTTGTTTTTAAATTTTCCACTAACTGAAAAGACAAATTTTAAGTACAGTGGAAGAAAATTGAAGGTTTATGAATAAAAATGAGGTTAAAGGCAGAGGCAAAGTAGTGGTGCTGTTAAAAATTGTTTGCATGAGTTTCATTGTTATTAAATTACAATGTGAAGCTAATGGGTTGATCTTCAATGAAGAAATATTATTAAGTAGATGGCCAAAGGAGTCAAACAATCTTGGTCTCAAACTGACTTCTTCCATCAAATATAAAGGAAACCACTATCAGTATGTTCATTAAACATTTTTCATTTGGTTGAGATAGAGATTGAAGAGAAACCAGGCATTTGTCAAAAGTAGGCCTCCTTCATAAACAAAGAAAATGATTCACCAATGTTTGAGGATAAAAGGAAATTATTGCAGGTGGAAAAGTTTTCAAAAAGGATTGCTCTCAAAAGGGGTGAAATGAATGAAAATCCATGTTTCTTGCATACCTCCTTCATAGAAGAACAAAGAGACAACCTTCCCTTGTTCACTTTTCAACTCTAGTTCATCATCCCCCGTTTTATCTCCATAAAGTTGAAGACTGGATTGTTTTGTCAATCTAAGGATAGTTAGTGGATTTGGTGATGGAGACCTCTTGTAAATAGTATTTTCACTTACAAGTTTCAAATTAGTTTGTGCACCAGCTCAAACAGCACCTGCCAGCTCAATCAGTTTCACAATGGGCATGACCACCTCCAAAGCATCAGGAGCAGAAACTGTCAAATTAAGATAAGTTATCTCTTCGTAAGTATGGAAAATATGCTTCACAAATCATTTGGGTTTCCTTTTCAAATAAGAAAAACACTGAGTGATAATTAGCCTTCAAAGTGGCTTTCTCACGGTGAAAAGAGATCACAAGTAGAAAGACCTCCAAAAAGATTCATCCACAGTACTTCAAAAAGGCCTGGTCGATTTCGGGTTTGTTTTATTTTGAAAAATCATAAATGATAAGGTTTCGTTTTGTTTGTTGTTTCACAACCAAGGCCTTTTCAAAAGTTTTCAAAAAAACCCTCACCAAGCAAACATAGAAAGGACCTTGACTTTTTCTTTCAAAAGAAGATAATAGGATCGTTGCAGGCCCATTTGAAATTCTCAAAACACAAAAAAAATATCCTCTTAGTTGTTCACTGGACTGAAGAAGAAGTTCTTGAACGAAAATTTGCAGAGTTTGAAGTTTTTGGACTGCGCGGCATGCCTGGAAAAATGCGCGGCGCGTTCAGGAGTGATTTTACACATAGGTTGTATTGTTGCACGGTGCGCCTGTAGCGTCGCGTGGCGCGCCTGTAGGCGCCGGTCACGACTGCCCACCATCGACCCGACACCTTTTTTGCCGCGCGGAACTTACTCTTCTAAATGTGCCGCGCATGTTTTAAACAATCAAAACACCTCCAACAAGCTCTGAAAGCTGCTCAAGCTCTTCAACAAAGGTTGTCATCCATCTTTAAGGTATTTTCATCTACCCCCTTGATACATTCGAGCTGCTAAATGGTGATGGAAAAAATGAAACTCTTGGTATAAATCAAGGTGTGTTTTTGGATAAACAGTTTGAGAGAGTTTGTTACGGTGGGAGGCTAGTAGAGTATTCATATTAATCTCAAAAGACCTAAAACTACCCTCAAGACAATGACAAACCACAAACTCTGTCAGCTATATGTATTTGTGAAAACAGTGGTAAGGAGGGTTGAATTTTTTGTTTAAGATCCGAGCTTACTGTGGCTATGATTGCCCAACATTGACATAGTGAAACTGGTGTGTTTATGTTGATGTCAAAAGGCCTAAAAATTTCCCTCAAAACAGTGCTAAAACATAAACCTGCAATTCAAAATATACACAGTAGTAGAGGTTTTATCAAATTTTTGGAGGTGCGCTAACTGTGATAGGGAAAATCTAACCTCTGTCAGCCAAGTGTATGGTGAAAACATTGTTAGAAGGTAAAGCAGTGGTTTTAAGAAAAGCACAGTGATGGTGAGGTGACATCAATGAGCCTATGTTGAAAGTAGTAGTCTTAGTTCGAATGCCTTGTCACCTTCAAATAATGTCTCCTTTTGAATAAGTGAAACAGTGAAACAATTGCTGCCTCATTTGTCCCATAAAACAAGTTGTGGTGAAAAATATTTCAAACTCAGTCTGGAGGTGTTTTATCTACCTGTGTATGTGAAACAATGAAACAATTGTTGCCTCATTTGTCCCATAAAACAAGTTTTGGTGAAAAATATTTCAAACTCAGTCTGGAGGTGTTTTATCTACCTGTGTATGTGAAACAGTGAAGTGCAAGAGATTTTTTTTTGATTGGGAGGGGTGTGTTGTTTTCTGCAAGGCTGCCTTGCTTACACCAAAACACCAAGAGATTTGTGACCTTACCCAACACAGTGATCTTTTGACTGTGTGTAACTTTTTATTTGACTGTGTGCTTGTTATTATAACTATTTGTTGATTGGCATACAAAGGAGGACAAGCAGTGTTTTGTAAGAAGCAGAGAGCTGATATTAAGGAACCATTTCACACAACATTTGAGGAATTTCGTCTTGGTAAAATAGTGACTAACAAAGAGGAAAAAATTGTGTTTAAGAAAGCATTTCAAAAGCCATTTGAGGCGGCTTGGTGTTGCAGAGAGCATTCAAAACAAGATGCCTCCCAGGCAAGATAGTAGGAATGGCTTGCATAAGAGATTTGATCCTGTTTCCACTGAAGAGGTGAATGCCCACCCATCAGTGTTGTTCAATTTTCATGACGTTGGGTGTTTAGATTTTTGCCAAAGAGTGCAAGAGGTGAAGAGATTTTCTCCTTGGACACATCTTTGCACTTTGAGGTTTCAAGACAAGCATTTCCAGTTGGCAGACCTAGACTTCAAATTCTCTCCAAGGTCCATCTCCAAGGCCACTAAAATCCCTTATATTGGGGAGAAATGGTTTAAAAAAATCAACATGGACTCAGAAGATTACAAGCCCTTTCTAAAGCCTGAGCAGAGAGATTCATGTCCTACCATTTTCCCCTTCTCATATATTTTGACTAGCTACACCCCCCTCATGAAGATCATCATGAAATACTTCACTTGTGAGGGAAGACTATCCCGAGTCTATGCCTATCACATTCGACTGCTCATGCATTTCACTAGGGCCAAATTACTAAATCTTCCTTTCTTCTTACATAGGAGCATTGAGAAAATGGCCTCCACTGTTCAGAACAAACCTCCTTCATAGAAAACAGCCTGCCTCTTCCATCACTCTCTCATCAAAGTCATCATTCTTCATCGGCTTGAAAAGAGGGAGGTCTCTTGGGATACTTTCATCACCCATCCGGATTTCTCCACTGTCCCTCCAGTTCATACATCCCCTACAACTCCTACTCACCATCCTTCGCCTTCTTCTAGCAGACCTATTCCCAAAAAGCTCATGTTTTCCATAGAACAAACAAAGGAGCCTGAAGAAGGAGAAGAGCATGACCATGAAGAGGAAGAAGGACATGAGCAGGAAAAGGAAAGTGATGATGAGTAGCAGCAAGGGGATGAATAAGAAAGTGCTAATGAGAAGCATCAGAGTGAAACATAACAGGGGCAGCATGAAAGTGATGAACAAGAGCAGCATAAAGGTGATGAACAGGGGTAGGCAAAAGGTGATGAACATGGGCAGCCAAAAGATAATGAACAGGGGCAGCCACAGCATGATACACATCAGCCATAGCATGTTACGCATCAGCTACAAGATGAGGGACAACATCCTCATAATAAGGAACAACAAACTCAAGAATAAGAGGGGCAGCAGGATAAGCATATGAAAAACAGTGAGGAGGACAGCCCTCAAAGAGACATGCAAAAATACAGCCTAGACATCCATGAAGAGATCCAAGACATTGGCAAAAATGAAGGGCAAAGTGACAAGGTTAAAGAGCCCATGGAGCATGTGCTAGCTGCCTCTCCTAGGCAAGGGGCCATGCTCTCTTCTCCGAAAGTCGCCAAGCCCTGGACAACAAAGAAAAGGGTGCCTAGAGTTGTAACTCCAAATGTGACTAGGGCCCTTTGAAGTAAGGGAAAACTGCCAAAGAAGCCCATGGTCGAATTTCCCAAGAGGAAGAGTACTAGAAGAGCCACCCAAAGCAAAGGGAAGGGCAAGGAAGAAAGTAGTCATGAAAAGGAAAGGGAATTCAAAATCATCCAAATCCAAAGTGATGATAGTGATAATGAAGCCCAGATCCTAGAAAATCTCTTGATCCATAGAGAAAGCCAAATTGATGCCTTGAGGTCTGATCTTCATAGAGCTAGGAATTTCAATCAGTTTTTACAAGTCCAAAAAAAGCAAATGAGTGTCCATATGGTTGTTTATGAGACACGGGCAATCAAATACAAGAAGGAGGCCTCCAAAGCATAAGTGAGGTTGGAAGAAATCATGGGTGATTTCAATGAAAGTGAAGGCGAAGATCAGCCTAGGCGAAAGAGGCCAAGAACCATGGGGTTAAAAAAGGCCCTTGAGAAACAAAAAGAAGAAGAAGATGCCCTTCTCCAATCTACCCCTCTCACTGCATTTTTCGAACAAGAGATAGAGAAAAATTGGGAGCCATGGCTTGAGAGGGTTAATGATCACTTGGAAAAGAAATTGGAGAAGGAAAACAGGGACTTGGACCTTCAACAGATGATGACTAGGCATTATAAAAAGCTAAATCAGTTTGCCCGACGGAAGTTGAAGGTTGCTCAAGAAAAACTCAAGGAGGCTAAAGGGAAGCGCCCGGCACCAAAATTGAGGAAAGAAACCTTAAGGATCCAAATTTCTGCCTCTTCTTCACAACATGTTGCTGAAAACCCTTGAAGGTCACGCTCGCCAAGTTTGGGTGAAATTCGACATATTTTGGTTTTTTTTTCATTTTTGGGTTTTTCGCCAAAACTCATGGGTATCGCCATTTCAGTTTGGGGCATCATCAAAGGATTAGAATGGTATCATTCAATGCCATATTTTCAGGGGCACATACTCAGTGATTTTTAGAACATTTTAAGATCATTTTCTCCCCCAAAATGGCGAAAAACACTCGCTTTTTCTATACTCTGCCCCGTTTATCAGCAAGGCTTATTTTTTGGGTTTTTACACACAGGAATGTTTTTGGAGTACTTCTAGTGGTCAGTTGGGAGAAAAATAAACATTTTCAGAAATAAGACGCTCATAGCTTTCCAACGAGCTATCATGAGCCTCATTTCGACATCGCGAAGGCTTCCAAAAGTTGCTGGCAACTCAGGGGACCTTTTGCTGATGTATTTTTTGAGTATTTTTGTAAAAATTGAACCTTTCAAAACTGCTTTTTCCTCATGTGATTTTAGCTATTTTTGTACATGAGAAGTTATGAAAAGTCAATTTATTTCCCTCTTTTAGCATTTTTTAGATATTTTATGAGATATTTTGTGCCTTGGGCTTTGCAAAGCCTCAAGGACAAAATAAGATATTTTGGATAGGCCAATGAGATTGCAAGTTGAACTAAGAGGTTTTGCTCACTTTGGCCTATATATTCCAAAGGCTTTCATTGTAAACAAGGCTGAACTTGATGAATAGAAGAAATATATGGTCATATAAGCTTTGGAAGAAATACTTGTCTCATGCTTTTGGATAGTTTATTGGATGTTTGTGGATGATGAAAGAGGATTGTTGTTGGATTCCATGACTTGGTAGAATGGTATAGTGTCTCTCTCTATGTTTTGTTTTCTAGTGTTCATTCATAAATCCATGTTCTTGTTTGCTATAGGACAGTAGAGAAAAAATTTGAGACATGCCCTTGGAGGCACCTCAAATTTTTTGTTTCTTCATAGCTTCCATGTTTTCTTCATTCTTAGTCACATTAAAGAATTCTTGATTTCTCTTTAATAACTTAAGGATATTGTTGCTTGTTTCATTCATGGTTTTATGCATGCTAAGTATGATTTACGGTATGCCCTGCTTACTCATGGCTAGCCATAGCTCCATCTATGAAATTTCTCTTTGACTTATTAGATTGTCATTTGTTGAACCAAGGAGGTCTTGTTATGATCTTGCCCTTTGCCTAAGACTATTCAATTTTGTTTTCAAAGTGCCCAATAGCTTGAAGTACTGTGTTTAGGTGTTCCGACATAGTGATTTGAGTTGTTTTTCTGTCTTAAATGTATTTCCCCAAAGTATGATAGCCATTTCCTAAAGTTAGAGAGTTATGTATCTCTATGCATGGCTTGAATGTTTATTTCTATGCATTGATTAGCTTAAAGTTACATTGCTCATGATTAATGGTTTTCCCTACCATGTTTATGTCAGCTATTAAACTACTTGTGCTTGAAATCCTTTGTTATTCACAAACTTTATGTCCATCTTACTCCATTTTTCCCAAAGATCCATTTTACCTCAAATCAAATCGGCCCTTCAACAACCTTGTATCACCATCTGAAAGCTTTCTTGACCTCTTCGGCCCCATAGCCCAGTTGATCTGACATCTTTTTACCTATCTTATATCTTTGATCAGTTTCATCCCTCACAACCTAAAAAACCAAAACCAAAAAACCTACTTCATAACTAGCCTAAAATCAGAACACAATAAGCATACACACATATATCCCTTACACAAATAGAGAGAGCCCTCTCTGAGTCCAGGGAGGCTAAGTCCTTTGGCTCCAAATATTGGTTTGATGTTACACTGTCATTTGGCTTGCCAATCAGCCAAATCACAGGACCCTAACAGACTCCAATTTTGAAAAAGATTAGGGGCTTAAAAATTCAAGAGGGGAAAAATTTTGGAGGGTGTTGTGGCAGCTACAACAAATGGCGATTCACTGGTAGGACCCAGGATCTCTGTTGGTGGTTCATCTGGTGGGGGGTGGGGAGGGCTTAGCCTGCTGATCCTTTCACTGCATGGGTCCCACTTCTTTCATCCTCGGCCCTTGTGTGTCTGCTCCACCTATCTTCATGTCCCAGGGTGCTGGTCCACCATATTTCATTCCTAGAGACTAGACGAAACGGTTGGAGTAACCTCAGATATTTCCAGGATCCAGTATAATTATTTTGTCCTCATAGTGTTGCTCTACTGCTAATGAACTTGGTGGTCTCGACGGCATCACTTCCTAGGAGTCACAGACGTTGCTCCGCTGTCAGCGAGCCTGTTCAATACCCCAGTGGAGTCGTCGCATTGCCTCTCTGCATAGGATTCCTTTCTTAATCCTTTACCCTTATGTGCTAATTTGCACTTATTTTAAATGTGCTCAGGGAACTTATTTGACTATGCTCAAGGCACTTATTTAATTTTTTCATTTATTGCCTAGGCGGATGAGGGATCTCGACTTATTTTGCTTTGCAAGAGAGGTTACTCCTGGTCTATATGAGGAATTTTGGGTTTTCCCGGATATCCTTTTGTCTCCTGCGGTCAACTCTGTCCTCTTTCCATATAGTGACTGATTACACAAATACTTTCTTTTGTATAACAATCCCATGGGCCAGCATACTAGGTAGGATAACTACGCTTGGTTCCTGGGACTTGGCTGTGTTTCCCCATTGAGTGCATACCACAGGCAAGCTCTGGATTTTTGCGTTTCAGGGGTGATTCTTAAGTAGCATAGGTTCCGACACAACATGCCAATTGAGTAACTTCTACATCTCTCCTTCAACTTGGGATGCTTCAGGGGAAGGGTCAATGGGAGCCTGCTTGGAACAAGCGACTTACTGAAAACAAAACAAAATGAGAACAATGACAAAACAAAGAAAACAAAGAAAAAACAGAACAAAAAATATGGTACAGGGTATGATAACGACCCCCTTGGGGCTGTTAGGTGAAATAGTGTTTAAGGTCGTGCTCTTTTATCGGGAGGACCTCAATTCTCCCTTCAAGGGTCTATAGCCTATAAGTGTGGGAGCCCACATTTTCTTTAATCTGGAAGGGACCTGTCCATAGGGCCTGAAATTTGGAGTGTTTTCATTTATCATCATGAGCTTTGTCCCATTTGAGCACAAGGTCACCCACTTCAAAATATTTTTTTCCGGTAGACTTCTTATCAAACCATCGTTTTATTCGACTTTAGTGGATGGAAAATTTTTCCCGAGTTTTCAGCCTTTCCTCCTCCAACTTCAACAATGTGTCTTTTCGGGCTTGTAAGGTAGGGCAAGGGGTGCTATGAGTTTCTTGAGATAGTTGAAGAGATGAGAGAGACAAGTTGGGAGGAAGAATAGCCTCTTTTTCGTACACAGGAAAAAACGGGGAGGTGTCGAAAGATGACTTGGGTGTGACCCGATCAGCCCATAGGGAATTATGGAGTGCATTATGCCAATTTTGTTGTTGGGACAGAAAATTCTTTTTGATGATGCGAATAAGGTTCTTATTAGTTGACTCAGCTAACCCATTTCCTTAGGGGTAATAATTGGTAGAGTTTTTCAACACAACACCGTTTTCTAGAGAAAACTCATATAATTTAAAAGATGAAAAATATGTTGCATTATCAAAAACAAGGGAGGTTGGAACGCCAAACATGATCATGATGTGTTCTTTGATGAAGGCTATTACCTCTTGATCATTGACTTGATGCAACGATATCGCTTCAACCCACCTTATGAAGTAGTCCGTGGCTATGAGGATGTATCTATGTTGCTTGGAAGAGTGTGGCAAGATTTCCCCACTCATGTCAAGCCCCCATTGTTGCAAAGGTTCTTCAACCGCGACGGACTGCAATGGGGCGGAAGGTCGTATTTCCCTATTGGAATTTTTTTTTCATTTTGGGCATTTCCATACATAAGCGTGCACATCTTTGAATAGAGTAGGCCAATAAAAACTGGCATGCATGATCTTGTGAGTAGTGGTATCTCCCGCATAGTGTCCACCTGCTAGACCATCATGGAGTTTCGTCAAAAATTTCTATGCCTCATCCTACTCCAAACAGTAGCAGGACACCGTTGTGGTGTTTGTGGAACAACTTACCTTGCATTAGTTGGTAGGATACAGCTTTCAGTCTTAATGCACATTTCTGCTAAGTGGTCAAAGTGGGCCCCATGGTACCATGTTTCAGATATTTCTAGAGATCAACGTACCATGAGGAGGTATTCTGTCGGGATATGCTATTAGTTTGATACATGTCAATTTCATGTTCCCAACTCTCTTCTTCACTGCTTTGCGAGTCTGTTGCTTCCGCGGCCATCTGACATAGTCCTTGGCCCTTTATAGTGTGTGTTGGCTTGAATCCCAGGTCATATGCTTGAAGGCACGTCATCCAGTTACCTCGTCTCTCGCCTAGCTCTTGTTGTACGAAAAGTGAGCGAACAACTAGGGGAGGCACGAAGATTGTGACATGACTCTTCAAAATATATGGCCTAAAGTGTTTAACCACCTTGTACACCACGTAAGCTTGCTTATCAATATCTAGATAATTCATCTTGACACCTTGCAATCCAGTGCTCATGAATGATATGGGCCGCTCATCATTGTTGTAATATTTCTAAGTGAGGATGACATCCAAAGATTAATCTGAGGCAAAGGTGTACAAGATAAAGCCTTTGCTAAAATCTGGACTATGAAGAGTAGGTGCTTCCGTGATGGCCGGTTTGATGTTATTGAATGCTTCTTTCTCAGGAGGATTCCATTTGATGTTAGCATTCTTCTTGATCATACCTTGCAATGGTTTCACAATTTTGCCGAAATCTGATATAAATTTTTCCACGAAGTTGATTTTGCCAAGGAAAGACTGCATGGATTTCTCACCACTTGGGGGCAGTATCTGAGCGATGACTTTCACAAATTTTGGATCCACTACTATGTCATCCCGAGTTATTATGTGCCCCAACAAGTTTCCTTCATAGACGGTGAAAATGCTTTTCTTCGGGTTTAGTGAGATCCCATATTTTCAACACCTTTCAAAGATCTACTTGAGGTGAAATAGGTGGTCAGATCTGTGTTTTGAAAAAATGGTGATGTCATCAAGGTACAATACCGTGCTTTTCCCAATGAGACCTCTGAAGGCGATGTCCATGGCTCTTTGGAAGGTTGCACCAACATTAATCAAGCCAAAGGGCATGCATCTGAATGCAAATGTTCCCCATTTAGTTATGAATGTGGTTTTCAACCAGTCGGGTTCAACCACTAGTACTTGATTATAACATGAAAACCCATCCAATAAATAGAACATCTCTGATCCTGATACAGCTTGAAGGATTTTCTCCATGGGGGCACCAAGTATTTGTCCTTGTCCGAAGCTCTGTTCAGATTCTGGAATTCTACGCACAAACAGATTTCGCCAGATTTCTTGTGAACTGGGACCAAGTTTGACACCCAGGTTGACTATCTAACTTTGAAAATTATGCGCGCATCCAAGCATTTCTTTAGTTCCTTTTGGATCATCAACTCTAAGGTGGGGTGTACCTTTCTCAGTTTCTGCTAGAATGGTTTCACTCCTTCCTTCATGGGTATCATGTGCTGGATGATACACATGCCATAGGTTCATAGTTCATCATACGTCTAGGCAAACACATCTTGGTATTTATTAAATAACTCAATGAACGATTGCCTCTCTTGAGGGGTGCAGTCATTACTGAGATTAACGAACTTGGGCTCCTTTTCCATCCCGACGTTTATTTGTTGGTGCGCTAAAATGGAACTTTTCACCTTCGTGTTGGGAGGCCCTCAAAAATGGTTTTTTAAGTCAAACAAATTTTCGAGTGACACGATCCCTTTGGGTATGAGATTTTATTTATGATCTCCTAGTTCCTTTTGCAAGGACCGATCATGATCCTCTTCTTCTATAACTGCGTCTTTGAACACGTCTGTATTGAGCATGAAATCCAATACCTATTGGTCATTATTGAAGACGCGCAAATTAGTGACATTATCTAGCACGGATGGCTTGTAAATAATTTCATTAGAAAATCTATCTCTAAGTGGGGTGAACCTAGTAGCAGCATTGGCAAGTGTATCAGCTGCTGCATTGTGCATTCTAAGTACGGATTTAATACTGAAAGTGTCAAAATAAAAAGTTAAATGCCATAACTCTTGCTGGTAACCTTTTAGATGTGGATACAAGAAATGGATGGTGTTACGTACCTGATGAGTGATAATCTCAGAGTCTCCAATTACCTTAAAACAATGAAATTTGAGATCTATGGATTTTTGAGTCTGAGCAACAATGCTTCATACTCGATTGTATTATTCGTGCACTGGAACTCTAGCTTGTAGGAAATTAGAAACTTTTTCTTCTGAGGGTCCATTAAGATTCAACCCGTGCTAGCCCCATTAGGGGTTTTGGAACCGTCGTAGTACAAGGTCCACATTTCATCTTCTGATTTGACAAGGCTATCCGAGCACATAGGAGATGCACTCGGAGCAGCAGTTTCTAACGGGTCTTCTTTTGAGGTGGAGGGGTTGTCAGCAACCAACAATAGTTCAGACTGGATGTCTTGAGTGATCGGAGATTGGGGAGTTTGGTAGCATCCAAAAAAGGATTCTAGGAAACACATACCAAGCTCTTCTTGCACAAAACTGACTGGTTCATTAGTTGCGTCCAGGTCAGTCAAAGTGTATTTCATGTAAGGCTCGATTTTGACCTAGATTTGATTGTTCTTTCCCTTGTAAGGGAGCCACAGGTGGGACCAATCAGTGGCAAAGTATCCCTGCAACTTGCTGGACCAATATCTGCTCAAAATAAGGCCATAGACCTCAAGGATATCAATGATTACTATGTCTATGCACTAATGCACCCTAGAATCAGAGGATAGGTGAATAATTACGTTATTTAATTCACCTACTGCAGAAACTTGAGATCTATTGAGTTGAATGATCCTTGCGTTAGTTTTTTCAGGGTGGATGTTTAACTTCTTGCATACAGATAAGGGCATAACATTCATGGATGCACCAGAATCGACGAGGAAATTATGGACATTGAAGTTAAAGATCTCGAAGGATAGGAGAAAAGCTGGTGTGGATCCCCTAGAGTTGGCATTCACAACATTCACGATAGATTTGGGACTAGCAATAGTTTGGGCAAACGTGGTGCTCATGGGTTTGGTCGCCGGTAGATTGGAAAATGCTTCGAGGATAAGAGCTTGCTGGTCACCAATGCGAGCAAGCTCGTAGAGAGAAATATTGGCCTGAGTCTTCTTCATATCCTCGTTAATGTTATACCCAGAGTCTGTGTGTGAGATAATTTTGGTGGTGGTTTTTGGAGAAACTGATGAATTTTTCACCTTGGGGCCTTCCTAAGGGTTAGTAGGCCTAAATTTCTCAGGAGTCTTGTTTTGGTTTTCTGTGTTTGGTGGAAATATTTTCCTTAAGAAAGCTTTTCTTTTTTCTTCGAAGCATTGCTCAGGGACTGGGCCTTTGCTCCTCAAGCCATAATTTCGAGGGGGTTTATATTTAGGGTCGTCAGCCAAGTTTATTCTAGTTGTGGAAGGGGGAATTTCCCCGAAGATGACCTCAAAAGCGAGGACAATAGAACCCATATCTTCATCCGGGGAGTAGGCCTCCTCATTTTCTGAAGTAGCCTCCTCCTCTAAATCCCTAGGGGTTTGGTCTTCTAGAAGTTGATTCACCATGGAAGTCATGCTATTGATCCACTGGGGGAAATTTTTCTCTGAGTGGGAGGCTTTATGGAAAGAATAAAAATTATCCTTGCCGATTTCTTCAACGTTGAGGCCAGCACTTGAGTTTGACGAGGGGCGGTTCACAATGAGGTTATTCTTTCTGAAGAAAGGTTTCTATGTTTTAGCACTTGAGACATATTCATTGTTCTTCCTCTTCATATCAGAGACTTCGTTGGTCAGTAACTTGAGGGACTTCGTGATACTTTCGAAGTCGAAAGGGTCCTTGTCTTTGTCTCCAGATTTATGGTTCGAGGATTGGACTCTCTTCATGGTTTGCTTTTGATCATCCTGACCATCATGGTCGATGGCTCCTATGGATAGCATATCCCTTTTGACAACAAGGGTGGTGGTGTAATTTACTGCCAGGGTATCTCTAGCTTCGCACTTCACAAACACAGAAATGTCCCGCAGAAGGGCCCTTCTGTAGTAGGCAATGATAATAGAGTTGTATAGGGCCATGTTTGGAGAGAATTTGTTCAATATAATGGCGAAATGTTGATTGAAGTCTTTGAACTTCTCTTTCTTCTGAAATTTCAAAGTACTAAGCTCTATAAGGAGCATCGAAGGAGTTTTATCTTCCGAAATCTTCTGCAGGAAAGTACGGTGGAAGTGCTCCCAAGAAGAAATGGAAGCAACTAGGAGGGACTAGTACCATGTAGCTACTTTATTTTCTAGAGTATGAGGAAAAAGCCAACATGATACATCATCATACTACACTCTCATCATCTACATGGCCAAGTAGAAGTTTCTAATGTGATCTTCAGCTAGAGTACCTTTCTCGGGGTCAAACTTAGGGAGATGCTTCTCAGGGTGCCAGGGCATGTCATGGAGGGGACCTTGGATATCTAAGGGGGACTGGGCCATCCAGGCCAACGACTGTACCCATCTATCCTGCTAGTGGCGCGGTATGTAAACATGCCCTATTTCACTTTCATATTCACACCCTATGCCTGACCCAGATGCCTCACCCTCATGATGGGATTCCATGTCTTGATTTCTCCCTCGGTTCCCTACATTCCTGATGTTTGTCCAGTTAGAAAGGAAAGGAAATCTATTCTGGTTTTGGTGGTGATGGTGGTGGCCAAAATTTCGACCTTTTCCATGGCCTCCATTTCCTTGGCCTCTATTTCCTTGAACCCTCCTGGCTCCTCCCCCAGGTGGGTTGTTTGGTTGAGTGTTATCATTCAGAGTTTTATCGGGTTGAGGGTCGGCGTTGGGTTGTGGTTTAGTGATTTTGGGGCCACCCTCTTCAGCCCCTAAAGGACTTTTTGGGGGCTCTTCAGAATTATGCTTAACTGCATCTACATAATCTTTAATCATAAGACCCACCAACTGAGGTAGGGAATTGACAAGGGCTCCCTAGAGAGCGTGGTTAGCTACGGGAGTTCTAGGATTAACTAGGGAACTAGTGATCGGGGCCTGTTGTAAGCCCCTGACAAGGTTGCGGGTGATAGGGCGCAGGGCCCTTAGATGATCTAAGGTGACCTCATAGTAATGGGCTTCATCCTCCTGGGAATTTTCTAAGGGTGGAGAACCGGTGTTTTCATACATGATCTCCCCTTGGGGAGTTTGTAACGGGATGTTACTTGTGTGCTGGGAGCCTGCCATTTAGGCCCTCCTTCTAGTGCCAATTCTGTTGATGGGAAAAGATGTCCGGACAACAGTAAGGTATATCCCTGGTGAAAATTCCCAATTAGACTCTAAACCGTTTGTGATAGGGATCCCATCCGGGGTGTGGGTCTGACTACTACTGAAAACTCCTTTTCTTGGACACAAACTAGCTTCGCGGACCTGTGAACACACGATTATCCGGATGGTATAAGGAAAATGGTTGATGAGTCTCAATGAACATAAAACACTATAAATAGCAAGATTAGTTAAAAGCATGCAGCCAAAGAAAATTCTATTAGCAGCACATCATTAAAGTCATGCTTGTAAAAGCTATTCAAACCATAGAAGAAACAGTTCTTTATGGTTAGAGCACCCTTCACTTCCTTAAGCGGTCTCAAGAGATGAGATAATTGTTAGTAACAAAGTTGCTAACATTTTATATATAAACAACCTAACATCATTAACACATTTAGTGAGCTGAAATGTATAAATGATATAATAAAAAAATGCAGATGACTTAATCAGAAAGATATCAGATACATAAGACAAAATATTCACAATGTTAACACATTAATTCTCATCGGATCGAAGAGTGGAATCAAAACAAGTGCTTGTATTCATTCGTAGAAAATGCATTCAATGCTATACAATTCTCTTGCTCCTTTGGAGTCCTGAAAAAAATATCCTTTTACAATTCCCCGAAGGGGGTATTGAGAGGACAAAATTGACCCTTGGGTATCCCTGAATTTTCATTTTC
The DNA here is from genome assembly GCA_034641835.2 of Pinus albicaulis. Classification (NCBI taxonomy): domain Eukaryota; kingdom Viridiplantae; phylum Streptophyta; class Pinopsida; order Pinales; family Pinaceae; genus Pinus; species Pinus albicaulis. The sequence goes on from CM076578.1 coordinate 1,040,511,577, forward strand.
CTGATCGTTGGGGTGCTCTGCAACTTGATGGAATTCGCGACTTGCGACCTGGGCTATAACTGCGACCTGCGATCCCTTGGTTGTTGATACCTATGACATTTTGTGTTTGTTGTAATATGTGAATTGGTTATGGGAGTAGTTGGGTGATTGCGAGGTCAGGGACATCTACCTGCTGCTGTTCTTTGAGATAACTCTGTCAGGCCTGATAATTTGCAGCTACTGGGGAGACCTCAGGTGTATCCTCTATCAACTTGTGAAGACACTCGAGAGCATTTGGAATCAAATTTTCCCTCTTGATTGTGATCTAATTTTCCAAGGAGGCTAGTTTGGTGTAGATCTGGACTGGTGTCACGATGAATTGAACCATGTTTTCTTGTGATGCAGGGAGGTCTTGAGAGGCGGATGATTGTCGTATGGGATGCAGAAATGCTTGGATATCTTTGGAGACTTCTTCCCACGTTTTCTCTTCACCTAGCGCACCTAGAGACAGGATTTGGTGTACTTCAGCCATTGAGTCGATGCCACTAATCAGATGTTCATAAGCAGACATTACTTTCTCCAAATCCTTGATGAGTTTCTCCTTGGATTATACCTTTATTCAAGTTTGAACCTTGTCATTATGGGTGGCAACCCAATATTTTCTAGGCAAAGTGACCGGAGCTTGTGGATAAATGTTAGACCACTCCAGTATCTTGTACAAGGTAGTAGAGGCCTCCCTTAGCTGTGTGTTCCTCCTCTTGTTTTCTGCCTATTCTTTCAGTAGTGGCGCGACGGTTTGTTTTATTGTGAAAAGTTCTTCATATACTTGTGTCATGGTGGCCTCCAAAGTGACTAGCTCTCCCTAAATAGTGAATGATATTTCATTGGTAGGGGTATTCCTAGCCTGAATTTGTCGGACCTCTTCTTGTAGCGCCTCCTTTTCTTGTTCTGATTTAGCTGTCTTGAGTTCGGAGGCCTGTAGTCTATTTTGCAGGGATAGAATTTCTCTTCTCATCCTGCTTATGTTCTCCTCGGTAGCTGCTGCAAAAGTGATATCGGCTGATGCAATCATAACGATATTGGTCCCAGTGTCCAAGACTATATCCTTATCTGTAGTGACTGTAAGGGGTGCAGCAAGGTCCCATGCCAAACATCTTCTCTTTTACTGCCTCATCTTGTGTGTGAATTGATCATAAGTGAGTCTTGTGAGATCAAGCACTCCCTCATCTAGATCCTCAGAGGTACCCAATTCCGAGAGGGAAAAGCGCACATTGGTTGCAGGAGCTGTTTGGGGTAACTCGATGTGTGGCAGTCTGGTCTGCTTCTCCGTCTCGGGAGGCGATGTCTTACTTCCTTCGGTTCCTTTGTAGGAGTCTTCCTTTGACTTCCTACTTTCTTCCTCTCTCCTCTTCTATTCTGTTTCTGCTCTATCTCATTCTTATTTCAGTTGGCGCTCTTCTTCTACCTTGTCCTATTCTTCCTTTAGTCAGCGCTCATCTTCTGCCCTGGCTTGATCTTCTTTTAGCTAGTGCTCAGCTTCTACCTTTTCTTCCTCTTCTTTCTTCCATTGTTCCTTTTCTTTTTTCTTGCGGTTTTCCTCTTCCTACTTCTTCCTTTGATCTTCTTTCAGTTTCTTCTTTCGTTTGTCCTACTCTTCCTTTGCCTTTTCCTTGACGTCTTGTTGAGATTTAGCCTCTTTTTCCTTTTGTTGGGCGGAAGAATTATGTCATGTACTGGTATTTGGCTTCTTGGCTTTGGAGGATGATTCTCCTCCCAGTGTATGGATTCTTTCTTCTAAATTCTAATTATCTTGATCTTCCTGATTAGTTGATTCCTCTAAAGCGACCTCTCTATCTTTTTTGTACCAATTTTTTATTCTATCTTCAGCTGGGTAGTCAGTATGTTGGTAACTCCATTTAAATTTGGACCACTTTCAGTGTGCGGGGATGATTCTCTCAGGATCATATGTCTAGTGTGCCAAGGGAGGTAGACAGAATCCCCTGATCTGTTCGGCTTCTGCTTCTACTTCCCTAAAATCCCTCACTATGTAGGCGCTGATGGTGAGTGGCAGAGTAGGCCATGGCTTCTCCTTACCCTTAGTGAGGACTTTAGAGAAACCGCCTGACATTTGATAAAAGGTTTCATGTAGGAGAAGTTTGTCTGTTATGAACCGGGGCAATGCGTGAGGGGCCTTGAGTGACCCGAAAACTTGGATGTAAGTACTATTCGCGTCAGGAAACCAGTGGGCCACTTGGGTTATTATCTCCATGGCTCGCTCGGACATGCACGAGGTGTATTTTCCAAAATAGTTTTACGTAGATGGCAGGGATGAAGCTACCTTTGATTGACTTCATGTCTTGCTTATACCTGGAATCCCAGAACACCATTATATCTTTGTGAATTGGACCACCATGCTCTGGGTCCTAGTTGTGTGACCACCCCTCAAAATGGCACCTTGCACACACTGCATCTAGGAGATAAGATGCCATATAAAATTTTGACGCATACCCTTCATCAGGTGCTAGTGCCGCAAATATGTTCGACCTGAGAGCCGCCACTATCAAGTTTGCCTAGTTGAAATGGGTGTTGTACACTGTAACAACATACATCAGGGAAACCCAAGCATCATTGAAATGGGTTGCATCTGGATGGCCATACATTCTACATAACATTGCAGCTATGAGTTTTTTCTTGAGACCTTCCATCTGATATTCCTGATCCTTCTTGAGCCAGAACTTTTTTGGTTCCTCCCACCATCCTTTCAAGGTCTCAGGTATGGGAACTACATGAGTAGTGGCCCGCTCCTCAATGAAGGTCTACTCTCGATCGGGAAATGCATAATATAATTCTGCATCTTGCCCCTTCAAATTTGTGAAGGACTTCCCAGGATGATCCCAAATGACCTAGATCTTGGGGTCGACCCTTTGCAGGATCCATTTAATCAACTCTGCACATGGAAATATAGGTGCATGGGCCCCCACATAGTAAAGCTTGGACCTCTTAACCTGAATGTATACTTGTCGTTCTAGGAGGTGTTAGGGTCCTATAAAGTATAGGATTCATAATTTGGAATTGAATTATGATCATCTTGTAAAAATATGTACATACCTTGCTTTCTGCAAGTTGTTTTCCCATATTTTGTAAAAAATCAAAAATCAAAAATAAAAAAGAGGGTAAAATTCCTAAAAGAAGATCAAAGGACTTAGAAAAAATAATATACCCCAAAGAAAAAAGAAATAAAACATGAAAGTGTGCAAGTCCAAATGCCAATAATTTTTACTGATGATTATGGCAGAGTGTCAATAAATTCCATAATCCATGATGAGTTGAAATGCTTAATATTGACTTGTCATGTTTCAATTTTATTGTTGTAGAATAGTGAATAAAAATTAGTCAAACATTTTAATCCTGACTAATTAGTAGATAGGTAGAGAATAAAGAGGTGCTCATAAGTTTAATCTGAGCCCTCAGATGATATAAGGTAGATTTAGATAGTTTTTATTGCTTTCAAAAGAATACAATGTTCAAGGTTGCTAGCTCAAATGCACCTACAAAATGGAAGAAAAAATGTTAGATTAAAGGTTGGGTAGGAATAAAGAGGTGGGAGAATCATGTAAATACTTTTCACCAAGAAAAAATCATTAATTTCCCTTCCCTATAGTTATTCTACATTCTAGACTTTCATTCAAAAAGGCTCAAAGCATTTCTCTGACTTCTGTTGGAACCAAACCCAAGGCTCAATGACTGTTAATTTAAAAGTGTTGAATTTCTATGTTAATTGCTAATTGTCATCATTAACCCTACATTCATCCATTTGCACTTCAAGTTCATAAGTAAATACCTTTTTACTTAATGAAAAAGAAAATCCCCTTTGATTATTTTCCTTCATTCATAAAAACATAAAAACCCTCCAAAAATATTATATTCTAGGTCAAAGTGGTCAAATTACAAATGATAAAAATTTGCTTTTTACATTATAACTTTACTTAGTCATATGAATATATTTTGGTGTTTTTCATTGTCCCATGTCATATTAACCTCTAACTTATTTATTAATTCCTTATAAAATACCTTATCCTATTAATATAACTCCTTGTATTTAAATATTCCCAAAAACCCACTAATATAAGCTTTTTTTCCAAATTTAATTACCCACATGTTTAAATAAAAACCCCCAATTTCACCCCCTTTAGCATAAAACTAACCATATGTAAATATCCCGCCCTCTATAGTGATAGAAATTTCCATAGTCTATAACTATATAATAAAAATAAAGATAAAAAATGCTTTAGACATGTTTTATATATGTCTAAGCGAAAAATATTTCCCCCATTATATCATTCTATCATAAGTTTTATAAAGACTGATCTTCTGCGCCTTTATAATACTTAAATACCATTTCCCACATTTATTAAACCTAAGGTTAAAAGCCTAAGATCATTTATCCTAAGCCTTTTACTTTCCCCGATGAATAAAACCTCACGTTTTATATCATAATTAACCTATATTAAACCTTTGGTTAATACAACTCGCTTCATGCGCATTTTTACCTTGTATATAAACCTTCAGCATATATAAATCGCTCATTTTCAAACACTTCGTAAATTATATACCCCGCATATAAAAATTTGAATATAAATGCATATGTTACAAAGGTTTTATTTTCATTTCCACGTATATAAAGCTGCCTAGTCCCACCCTTCATCCGACCGCAACTTCCAAATGCATCCTGACCATTCGCTCCTGCTTATCATATCCAACAGCCGACGATCAGTTTCGTGCTCCCAAACCAATCGACCACCAAAACACCCAAACGAGCGCGAAATGGGTAGTTTCTATCTTACCGCCTCCTATGACGTGTCATTTCCTGATATGACTGCATTCATTTGGGGAGAAACCATTTACCACCCCAACCCAGTGCGAAAACCACTGATGGTTTTCTGCGTTCATAAAAATAAAAATTGCTCCTGCCAATAAGGTTGACCTGCATTTATTGCAGCCTTCTAAAGATGTATAATAAAGGATTAAAAACTTTATTATATGTTTTATTGATGTTATTGTGCGTGTTCCCAACTGTTAAAAAACCCGTCCGACTGTGCAAAACCCATTTTGCTCAAAATTCATGAATTATTCCCATTATAAACCTGATTTCAACTGTTGTTCCTATGTTTGAAGACCATTCAAAGCTATTTCTCTGCACCAACATTGCAGAAACCAACAAAATTGCAGAAACCTTTCTCAAAGCAACAAGATACCTGCAAATCAAGTATTTTCCCAAAATTTAACCTGCAAATTTTCAATTTGAACCGCCAGTCGAACCAATTAAGAATTAAAGAGTAAAATTGCCCATTTGTTGTGTTCTAAAACATTGGAAAAAGAGGGCAAACCCTCGCCATTTTTTCCAGAAACTGTTGTTTACTGAAAAACCTCATTTTGAAGCCAAATTTCTCAGTTCATACCCTTTAAAGACAAATTCCACAGTCCAAAAGGTTTTAAAAGCCACTGAAAACCTTAAAACCTCTTTTTACAATCCCATTCATTCAGAAAACCTACGTTTTCTGTCTTGAGCTATTACCTGTGTCCTAAAAACCCTAAATTGAGCACTAAATTTCCCACTGCTGTCATCCTTGCCCATAAAATTGCTCAATTACCCTTTTTTGAAGAAAACCAACTATAGCAAACTGTTTAATATTGTTGTAGTTAATTTAAAATGACAAAAAAGAAATTCACACCTAATGTTGGAGGATCCAAGCCTGTTAAGCCTGGAGGGTCAAAACCTCCTAAAACTGAACCAGCAAAGGTTCCAAAGTCTACTCCTACTATCACTACTAAGACCACTATCACTGTAAATCCACTTCAACCTTCAGTGTCCAGTGAAGAATTTATCCCTCTAGTTGACTTGGATTACAAAATTCTAGACCCTCTAGTAGAATTCAATCTATTAGAAGTACATAATTGGTATCATGAGAAGTTTTTAGACAAAGAAGAAATGCCTCTCTGGGACACAATTTACCTAAATATATAGTTCCAGTGACACATCCTGGTCAGGACTTGATAAGACTATGTCAAAAGTATTATGTCCCAAATCAAAGATCCATTGTGAATAATGACAGGGAAATCCTTTTTTCTATCATTGCAGAGTCAATTAGTGAAATGTTGCAGTTACAATTTGACCCTAGGGTAGTCCCATTATCCATTGAGGCATTGAATCAATTATATTTAGGGTTAGATTTCCCTAAAAGATTCATGATTTTCCAAAACTTCATGCCCAACCATGTGGATATCCCAAAGTTGAATCCTCCATATTCCACTTCCAAGTTTCCAGAGGATTCTAGACATGTTATTTCAATTCTATCCTTCATCTTAGGATACTTCACTGATGAGTTTAATGATGAGTCTATCCTTGGATTTTTATCCACTTTATCCCCTTGTGAGCTGCCTATTGTGGTCTTTGATTTTTCCAAATTTATTGCTGATTCCATATACCATCAGTTGAAAAAGCCACCCACTGAAGGGGTATTTAGGTATTCTTCCTATTTATTCCATTTATTCTTTTTTTCACAAGCAGATCACTTTACGATAGCACTGCAGAAGATGAATGTAGAGGGCTAGCCTCTATCAATTGTTTTTTGGACATCTTTATTGAGAAAGGAAGGAAATGAATATAACTACACAGATGTCATAGATTTATTTATCAGGCCAGCAATGAATTTACTTCATAAGTTAGAACAACCCAGAATAAATTAGGAGATGAAAAGAATATTACAACTGTCAGAAAAGTGTAAAATGGGATATTGGTACTTATATGAGAAGCACACTAAATCAAGAATATTTGGAACCAATTTTCTTCCCTATAAGTTACCAAATTTTTTGACTCTCAGAGTTTTTGCTCTAGAATATTTAAGGCGGGTTTTGGATGTTGATGCCATCAATTTCATGGCATCCAAAAAGAAGACTCAGTTTAAATTGAAAAATCAAATTGGACCTTTTATAGTGAATAGCAGGGATGCTGAGAAAGAGATATAAAACAGATTGTCAGAATTGAAATTCCAAGTGAGTTTTCCTTGGAATTATGACCCCCAAGGTCTTTTGAGCAGTATCAGAGTTAAGTGAAAATTAACTCCTTTTATAGATGAACCACAACATGATGTTGAAAATTTTGCCAATCATACAGAATGGGAAGAGAATACATTGGTTGATTTGACTGCAAATACACAGCCAATAGAAAAAGTGGGTACCACACTCGCTGTGGTAACTTCTAAACAACCAGAATCCTCAAAAAAAAGAACCAGAGATGAGGGTATCTATACAGCAGAAACTACTTCAGATACAAAATTCAAACTCGTCTACAATAAAAGGCTAAGATTTGGTTCCATAGGAAAAGAAAAACTTATTGAAGTTGAAGATGAACCAGAGGTCAGTAATGATGAGGCAACTACAATAATAAAGGAGACTTTGACAGACATTGAAAGAGAACATGCAGCATCCAAAGGAAAAGAGACCCAAGTGATTGAACAACAAGTGAATATGGAAACTTCATCTTCTAAAATAGTAGGAGAAAAAGATTTGGATACTAAGGACAGACATAAGCAGATTAAACAAAGAAATGAGGAAATTGAAAGTGAGTTTTATTCTCAATTCCTCAAGAAAAAGCCAGGAAATCAGGATAGATTGCTTACAACATTTGATTATTATTCAAATAAAATGATCATGTCCTATTTACAACCTACTACTTCAACTCATAAAACAGTGGTTGCCTACAAAAAGAAGGAATTTGAAGTTTATATTGAAAAGGTACATGAGTTAGATCAGATGAGGCTTGATAAAGGCTCCTTATATGCAAAATATCTAAGAATAAAGGCATTCGAAGATTTGATTCTACAAATAGGAGTGGACCCATCTAATGTACAAACTTCTGAAGTATTAATCAAAAATAAAAATGATGACATTGCTGCTTTGAGGAAACAATTAAAACTTCCTCAAAGTGAGCATCCACAGAGCAAGGAAATACTCCAAGAATAGAAATAGAAAGAAGATATGATGCAGTTGAATATAAAACTTACTGTCCAGATCAAAGATATGGAAGGCCAATTGGATATACTGATGAAATAAAAAGAAAATGTGAAGGAAACATATGCTTCCACCATTCCCACAATTATTCCTATTATTACAGCTATTATTCCTTCCACATTGGGAGAAAAGTTAGCACCCAAAGAGCCACTGGCAACTTTAGTGTCAGTGCAATCAGCTACAACTTCCAACATTGAATCCTCAACATCACAGGTGCAGAAGACAATTTCTGTAGGGAAAATTGTTAAAGCAATGGAAGAAATGACATTGAAAACTCATGAAATTAACAATTTGAAGAAAAAGATCCAAAATATGGAGGTATAAAATAAAGCAGCATTGATTAATGCCAATAATTATGAACAAAAATCTAAAATACTTGAAGAGCAAGTCAAAAATCTTCAGAAGGATTTGAGTTTCACCACACAGATTTCTTACATAAGAAATCACTTATGGACCAACATTATTGAAGCCATACATCTTCAATGGCCATCAATTCAAATAATATATGAACAGAGGGACCTCCTTCTAGTAGCTCAATGTGAAATACAAAGGACTACAGAAGAATTAGTAGACAACCCAGCACAGGCACAAAAGCTAATTATCTTCTTAAACAGTAAGAATGGGACTGAGCTAGAGGAATTGAAGATACAGGACATGACATAAGTTATATTGCAAATCAAAAAGGTATTGACAAAAAAACTTTGATGAATAACTTGAAAGAAAAATGTGATGTTATGAATTTTTCCATTACCAAGTTTTTAGCAATGTATACTATGCTAAGGCAAGCAGGAATTCTAGACATACATGTATTCAATGACAAGTTAATGGACCAGAAAGAATATGATAAGAATATCAGAGATCATGCCAAAGAACAGATCAATAAGAAATTTCCATAGGGATCTCCAACAAAGAAAGTGGTTCTCAAATACATTGAATATTTATTCTTCCTTCAGAATGAAATCAAACATTTATTTGTAATTAAACCAAATTTTGCTAAGTACACTGAAGCAGATGAGAACTACAGAAAGTTGAAAAGTATGAAGATACCAGATTTTGAACAGTGGCAACAGTTTACAGATTTTCTTTAGCTACAAATAAACAAAACAATGATAGAGAAAGAAAAATGAAACAATCAGTTTGAGAAGGAAACAAATAAAACAATATTTGATTTTGATTTTTTTTTACTGCTAAAAATTATATTTTTACAGGAGTTAGAGGTTAAAGAATATCAAAGTCAGAAGCCATAGTTAAAGTGTATCAGAAATAAAAATAACAACTAGCTGATTTAACTGTTGTAACTTCCTTTTTTACAGCAGTGAAATGGTTAATAAACAGCGTGAAAGAGTATCAGAGATAAAGTACAGGGTAAAATAATATAAGTGGAAAGAGTATCAATGAAGTCATATTCCAAAAGATATTTTCAAAATGCCATCAAGCATGGACATCTATTCAAACAAACAAGTTTTGTTAGATAAGATAACACTATATTTTCTAGATAAGAGGATAGCTTGCTAAGTTTTTAAACAGTTGTCCCTCTTAATGTGTAAAGATATTTTTGTTTCCTAGAGTTATTCCTAAATCTCTCTAGGATGCTTGTAATAAACCTTTTGTATAAATACTTCAGTTTATGAAGTGTTTTGTGTGGAATAAAATTTCTAAGAGTATTATAGACATTTTGCTGGTACGTTTGAGGCTCACATGTGTTGATTTTAAAGCAGCAGTCTAGACAATAGCCAATTGGACTTCATAATTCAGGATTCATGTGATAATTTGATGAGTAAAGTGCATCTATCTTGTCATTTTTTACTTTCTAAGTTCCATTCATTTCATATATGTTGTTCAATCTTAATGATTAATTAGGAGAATTACTTCAGGACTAGTGTTAGAACTCCCTGTCTTAACTACTTAATCATTTAAATGTTTTCTACTGATTTCTGGATTTATGAATTCTTAATTGCTCCTAGTCCCGTTTTACCCCTTCCTCCTTCCTATTTTTCCGGAACAAAGGATTCTTCATTGCCCTTTATCCCAAAGCAAGCCATCTCATCAAAAAAATCTATCCAAATCTCTAAGGGTTATCTACCTTGCCCTGAATACATTAGCATCCTTTTTGCCTTGCCTTCTAGTTCTGCTTGCTAGACTTTGACTCCATAGCCCAATGGACTAGTAGATCCCTCTTTAATTTTTCTTTAAGTAATATTATTTTCCACCAAACATTTCAAAACCAAAACCAAATTGAACTATCATAACTAACCTAAAATATCAAACAAAAACAAAGTTAAATCATAAAGAGAGAGCCCTCTCTGAAATTTAGGAAGGCTACATCCTAGATTTCCAAAGTAGGTCTGTGGTTACCCCTAGTTTTCTTAAAACTAAAAATCAAAAGCCCACAATCTTTAGAAATTACTATGGTGACAACAGGAGGTCCCCCAGAAATTCAGGCTTTGTAAATTCTTGGTATACCTGATACCATCTCATACTGTCCCCTTTGCCAAATGTGTACACAGTGCCTCCATAATTAAGGGGAAGAGGAAGAGGTACTTCCTCCTCCGAGATTTCGATTTCAAGGTTTTTGTTTCTTTTTCGAACTGCTGGAGGCCCCATATCACGAGAGGCTGACGATATGGATGCACACTCTAGCTCGGCTTCAATGTCCCCTGGCATGTTCATAAAACAATCCCACGATAAGACATATGCCATAATTTATAAATATGCAGGCTGCTCCTACCTTTCCTTAATTATTTTCAAGGAAGTGGGTGAGCCTGTGACCTGGCGAAATTGTGACTAGGTAGCTGGGTCGCTAGGTCGCATTGGTTTAAAATTTCACAAAAAAATGACTTAGCAACCTGGAGACTTGTGACTAGGTCATGAGGTCACAGGGTCACTGGGTCGCGACAGTTGAGATCCTCATGGAATTGTGACCTGGCGACTTAGTGACTTGCGACCGGGTCGCAAGGTTGCTGAGTCATGAAGTCGCGTTAATCTGAATTTTTTTTAGTAATGCAACCTGGTGACCCTGTGACTTGGTGACCGAGGTCACTAGGTCGCGGGGTCGCGTTGTCGTCCTAGGGCTTAACAAACACACGACGAAAAGAAGCTTTTAAGAAAACACACATAGCAACCATAAGATCCTTGACTGGGTCATAGAATTCTTCTTTGGTGAGTGAGGCAAGGTCTCTGAGGAAGGTAGGGGGTAGAGAGGCTTGTAGAAAGAAATACAAGGATCTAAATGGAGAAAAACTTGAAGGAAGTATGCAAGCTTGTGGAATGATTATCGAGGAGCTTAATAAAAGGCATAACAGGGCTAAAATAAGCTAGGGGTAAGGGTAAGAAATATAAATAATTAATCTAGGAAGGAAACAATAGAAGGATTAGGCAACTTACCCAGGAAAAGCGCACTCCAGCTGGCTTGTTAGAGGTGTTTTCTTTCTCTGTCGCATAGATTAAATGTGACCTATGCGACCCTTCTATATATAAAGGGGCCGCACATGTGGGCAATAAATGAGGGTCGCAGTGTCATAGGGTCGCAAGGTCAAAATTTTTTGGTTTCTGGATGATGCATGACCTCGCGACTTTGCGACCTGAGGAGTTGCAAGGTTGCGGGGTCACAAATTAAAAAAGTTGACCAGATCTGCAACTTAGTGACTTGATATTTTTCAAGGTGAATTTAGGCTTGACTCCAATTTTCAAAAAGGTTAGGGGCTCAGAAATTCAAGAGGGGAAAATTTTTTGAGGGTGTTGTAGCAGCTACAACACCCTCCTAGTGGTCAAGCCCTTCCAAAGGACAACCCAAGGTGTGCCTCTAAGTCCTTGGGTTAATTAAAGATGATATATATGTTCTCACTATGTCTCAGGAAATCCTAGTACTTCCTCTCTTTTTTTATTGTCCTTGATTTCAATGGGTCTACACCAATTGATTGACCTTTTATGTGTTGGGAAAATCGAACAATTCAAAACTCTTGTTGAAGCTCAACACAAATAACCAATAAGGTACATTCGGATTAATGGGGAAAGAAAGTATATTGGAATTTGGTAATGCTTTCCATTGGTTTCACCACTCATGGCATTTCAATGGTCCCATTAACCTACTTTTCGGTCATCTAGTGGACACTAATATATTTATCTTTTACTCTTGAGAAAAATTTAGTGGCTAAGCATAAGAATAGGGCATCATGGAAATGGTCTGTTATATACTCCATCCTTAGAATATAACACTGTCTTTTTGGGAGAGGAAATTTATCTTTTACTCTTCAGAAAAATAGAGTGGTTAAGCAGAAGAATAGGGCATCATGGAAATGGCGTGTTATATGCTTCATTATTATAATATATAATTTATTTTTTTGGGAGAAGTCATTGTTTGTGAAACATGGATCATCAATAATTCCCCTACATGTGGTAGCTAGTATTACTCTTTATGAGTGTTTCATAGGTAGAATATTTCCATCTCGCACTTTTGTATCCTTTTATTTCTATGCATCTAGAGGAATTGACAACTGGGCTAGGATCGTACTTGTGTGACCAACAATTTCACAACCCTAGCAGCCTCAAACCAACAATATCACCTCCCCCATCAATGCACACAACCCATGGTAGTGCACCCCCTTCTATGCACCCATAGTCCATAAGTTTCTGCCATTACCCTTCTATGGTTTTCATATTGGATTATATAGGGATGCCTTAGAGCCTTGTTGATTCAAGGAGTTCTAGCTACCCTTGGGGGTATATAGACCAATACAGGAACACTTGTCCCCACACCTCTCCTTCTCCCTCTAGGGCTATAACGTTTTCCAAGGTAGCTCAAGGAAAAGTGCACTAGTACCTTGACCCACCTATGGTCCCTGGGTACAATAAATAGGGGTATTTATGTTCTCTCTAAATCTAGCACCATAGTGACCCCTTCATAGTCCCTGATGGAAATGAAGGTTGAAGGATAATTCCCCCCCATTTACCTTTTATTTATGGATTATTATAATATATTTTAATATTATCCCATAAAGTTACTTTAAGAATATTATAATAGTAATAGTTATTTGTCTTTAGAAGTTGGAACGATATCTTGGTTTTACCACCTTACCTTTTTCCTTTTTGTGGAGTCTGAGCCCTCCATATTATTTTCATCCATCAGTTTTTAGTTGTGGTATTATTTTAATAATCCAACATGCTTAAATGTTATGTGTTAGGTTTGTTAGCCTTTTAACACATAGGCTATTTTCCTGACAGACACTGTCGCCTCTAAACATAACTGCATATTGGCTTGTAGGCCTCGGCAGAACCTAGCTGACCAACATAATTATCATGTACTATATTACCATCCAAGATATCATATGTACATATACATTTACAATTTTGGGGACCAACTTGGGGGCATTACATTCCCCTCTCCCTTATGTGTGCATTGTCTTTAGTTGACAGTGCATCTAGATATGGGTATAGTGAAAAGTTACAAACGGATGCAACGAATACTATTACATGCTCCTAATCAATGCATCTTCAGAATCAACGGTTTTGAAGAGTAACTCAAACCATTATGCATCACTCCTTCCTATGGATTGTGTTGCAGGGAGAAAAATAATCAAGCAAGTTGAGGAGTCTAGATCATCTTACTGAGCTCTGATCACACTGGACACCAATTAAGCCACATATTTATGAGCCTATAGACTGGGAACATGCACCCAAAACTTACTCAACTACCCAAGAACTTTTTTCAAATGTTAAGAATTCATTGCCAACATACATCTTACAATCCTTTTTTTCTTCCATTTAAGAACTTACTTGAGGCATGAATGAATTGTTCTTCACGTTATGCTCCATTTTAAGCTTTTTCATTTTCATTCCTTTCTAATCTCATATCACATTCCATATTCTCATTCAAATGTGTTACTTGATCTCTTATTAAATCTATAAAGCCTTCGTCAATCTATACTTGTGTTCGGCCCAAAATTGTTCTTTTCCAATATTGTCTTTTCTTAACTCCATTATGCTTAGGTTGTGGTTCCTCTCCACTCGATATGAAGTTGGAAACATTATGATTTATTTCTTCTACTACAAAATCCTTCTTTTTATAATTTTATTCACACTCAGAAACTTTCTCTTCTGCACTAGCAGCTCTTGTTAAAGAATCCAAAGCCTTGCGCACAAAATTTACAATATTTGGAGCTTTAGGGTGGTCTAGGTCAATTACCTGGGGGTGTTAGACAGAGCTTGAACCATCCCTGCATTAATATTTGTAAAATTCCCCATTGTTGAGAAGCTCTACATGATTTCCAGCTAAGTTGGCTTTCTGTTTTTAATGACTTTCATTATGTTTTAGAGGGATTTTCTTTTGTTTACTCGTTGCCCTAAATAACTATCCTTCCACCAAAATATTCCTCCACCATCTGTCAAATTTTCTCGAAAAATAATCCTTAGTGCTGGACTTTTAGGAATATAATTAAATTTGTCATTTTTTCTCATTAAGATCACAACAGTTAACTATTATTAAATTGATTTGTAGTTGTCTATAACATTTAGTTTGATGACAAAAATACTTTTCCCAATGGTATAAATGTTGGGTATTTCCTTGCTTAACAACCAGTGCATGAACTAAATCTATATACAACTTTCACATACAAGAAACTTCCAAATATTCATTCCATGTAGCTATTGTTTCACTATTTTGTCTACAGGAAAATGCCAGCTTTCCTGATCACGATTTCCCCATAAATTTGTTGGTTCTTCACATAGCTATACACTGGTCTTTGTAATTTTTAATTGTTGTTTATAGAATTAATGTGCGACATAAGTTATTGTCAAAAATTAACTTTCTAACATCTTCTATGCTAATACTCTTTGTGCTAAAACATAACCTCAAGCATAACCCCATGAGTATCTCTGAGGGAATTTTTTTTAGCAACTATATCTCCCATGGTTTATTTGGATAATAAGATCAATTTAATTCTTAAATCCATGAATACAAAAAGTATTTGAAGCATTGACTCAGCTTCTATGTGCATTGACTTAGCATGGGAGTCTTGCTTCTAAGGTGACTTGGTCATGTACAGGTGGCCATGCCTAGTTATTTGTTTGAATTTTAATGCCATTTTGGTAAGGTTGACCTCAAAATTTAAATTTTCAAACCAACATGTGAAAGTCAACATGCCAAACAATAGAGAATGAAAAGGCAAACTAGTATTATGGTCTTCCAATATTTAGGTACCTCATATCAAAGGGGAAAACTCATCTTCATGCTCGGCATTGACTTGACTCATTTATTTCTCTTACATGGATAGTTTCCATGCCAATACATTCATAATTAATTGCATTATTCAAATACACAAATGGTTTTATTTCATATAGATTCAAAAATAAGATCAAAAAATCTTGCTGAAACCATCACTACAAGAAAGAAAGGCATTAGTGAGGGTCATGCTTGTGACAGACCTTTAAGGTCCATCACCAATGTCACATATGGTGATGGTCCTTAAAAACGCATTGGTGTAAGTGCATATAGTGATTGCCCTTTAAGGTTTGTCACCAATGCCATTTTCAGTGACACTTTTGGTGAGGGTTGTTAAAGGCCCATCACTAATTCTCTCTTTGGTGACACTTCTAGTGACGATATTTTATTGACCCTCAACGATTCTATTTTTGGTTAATTTTGGTGACGGTCGAAAAATGTTTGTCATCATTGATCATTCAAATGAGTTTTTGATGATGCTATGTGCATGTTACTATATTTTTTGTCAAACGATAATGATCTAAGACCATTTTTGTGGAGTATTTTTCATTGTGTCCAAGGCCATATAGTGGTTTGAGTCAATCAATTTTTTAAGAAGTAATTAGTGTGTACCATTTCCCTCAAGTAATGAGTATATATTTTTCCTATGATTCAATACATGATTCATCTCTATTAGGTTTATTATCTAACAAATTCCCTTTAGATAAATTTCCACTAGCATGTGTAGAAACTATATTATTTAATACATAATCAAGTTTTTTCAATTCTATTAATGAGAGATATATAGCACTCCTAAACACTCTTGGCACATCTTAACATGCTTTGGCACACACTAACATTCCTTGTCACCTCCCATTTCTTAGAACATATTTGTACCTATAACATTGTGCCATGACTAGGAAACCTAAGCACATGTTGGTAGGCCCTAGCATAGCATAACACTCTCCTAGCATGTGTTGGCATGCCTTGTAGTCCCTAGCATTACTTGGAACACTTTGGCATGCATTCAAAATATACATGAGCACTTGGAACACATTGTAACTTAGCATGTATTGGAACCTATTATTAGTGTGCCTAGCATGCCCCTTTTTAAAAAGATAAAGTCTTGGCTTATTAACACTCTTATGTGTTCATTTACTTGCATTTTAGATTGGTTCTTCTTCTTTTTTTCCTTGAAAATCCTTGAAAAATATTCACATACCCTGGAACCCTACACATCCTAGCATGCCTTATCATCTTGCATGTCTTGGCACTATTTGGCACATGTTAACACACACTAGAACTCCCTAGCACACTCGAGCACTTCTTGACATGCCCTTATATTCCCTAGAATTCCCTACTAGTGCTTAACATACCTTGTCACTCCCTCCTTGGAATGCTAGCTAGCACTTGTTGACACTCCCTAACACACCATCATATTCATTCACTTCCATGCATTTTTACCTAGTGCTCCCTTGTGTTTCCCTAGTACCCCCTAACACTCCTCAGCATGCATTACCACACTCTGTCGCACCTTAGGACTCTTTGACATGCCCTTACACTTCATAACATGTGTATCACTCCCTAACACACATTATCACTTGGAATGTGTTGGCACTTGGAAAGTAATAGCATGTATAGCATTCATTAATATGCCTTGGTATGCTTTGTCATGGTTAAATATTAAAGTTATTTGAGATCAATTATTGGAAAGTAGATGAGAAGTAACAGATGATGATTTGGCACTTAGAATGCACTAACACTTGGAACTTGGCACCTGTTTCCACTTTATGTTGGAGTGCCTAGCATGCCCCTCCTGGAAAAGGTAAATTTGTGACTCATTAACCCTCTTATGTGTTCATTTCATTGTAGTTAAACTTGTTTCTCCTTTTTTTTGCCTTGATAGTCCCTAGCATGTATTGTCACACCCTTGCACATCTTTGCATGCATTGGAACTTGACACATATTAGAATATTTGACATGCCTTCGAACTATCTGGCACATGTTAACATTACCTAGCATTCCTTGGCACTCATGCCCTCATAACTAGACTTACATTTTTTCATGACTTGGGAATTGAATCAAGTCCTTAGCTACTACAGCTCATGTGACATTGGCTTGCTTCACCCACAAGAACTTGACCAATTGCACTTAATACAAGTAGATTGTGCCTTGTTCACCTAACATTTTTTTATACCTCATCTTAGGCCACTCATGTCCAAGTTGAATTTTTCCCACTTAATAACTTACCAAGACAAAGATCACATCTAGCCATGGCCATAAAAAAACTAAGCAACATAGCTTACATAGGCAATATATCACATGTATGTCTAGTTCATATAAACAGTAGAGCGTTAATTGAGAGTTTTCAAGAACCACAATATACATAAGACACACAAGATATAAGTTAGCACAAGCCGAGTGCCCCAAAACTTGTACACAACAATGTACAATCTGAAATTGTCTAAAATAGTTTAAAACATGAGCATTCAGCCAAAGTGTGCCACATGTCATATAAAAATAATAGATAAAGAAAAAATAGTGTTGTGACCAACACAAAGTCTCCCTTTGTCTAAAACTTCTTTATCGAGCCCCTTATCACAATCGTAGGCTTGCCTCTTGAAAATCCTATTATCAACTTCTTCTAACACACTTCGTCCTTGGCACACATGAGTTCACTGACACTCTTTGGCACATACTCTTATTTGTTCATTTCCATGCATTTTGACCTAGTTCTCCCTTGTGATGCCTCAACACTCCTCAACATGCTTTGAAATTGTCTTACATGTGTTAGTGTGCCTTTTAGTTCCTTGGCATGCCCTAACCCTCCCTAGCTATCATGCCCTCACAACTACCCTTACTTAATTTGAAACTTGGGAACCCAACCAAGTCCTTACTTGACTACAAGAGCTTGACCAGGTTACAATTACTAAAATTATACTATGTTGTTGAATTATGTAACTTGGGAGGTACTCCACAAGCATAGTGAGATGGGTTTGTGTGAGTTTGGTCACAAAAGGATTTGTCAGGAAAATAACCCAAGCGAAGGGGTTTTGGACCCAAGATGGGGTTTAAAATCTAAATAAAATTAAAAAGGAAAAATATTATTTCCTAAGGTCTAAGTGGATAAATCCTGTAAGTTCTAGAGGGTTGAGGCCTAGCTGGGAAAAGATATTTAAGGAGGCTTGAATATGAAGGAAAGAAAATCAAGTGAGGAGGAGTTCATTTCATCAAGGAGGCCAGGAGATATGCACCCCTAAAGTAGGTAAAGTTAGAGGGTTGAGTAAGGGTTGCTAGAGGGAGGTCATGATCATCCACCAAGAGCAAGATCATCATGTGAGGGTTCACAAGAATGCCACATACTTTAATGGGTTCGAGATAGGAAGTAGGATGGAATATTGTTTTTCTCTTATGGTAGTTCGAGCTCAAGAGAGATGGCTCATGAGAATTTGGGCATGTGATTTCAGTGGTGTTTTTGTGTGAAGGCCACATCAAATTTTGAAATAGTAGAGAGGTTTGAGACCCTATGTTGTGGTGGTTAGTAGGTTGCAAGGTTTGTTATAAATACAAACACAATTGGAGGAGGGAATGCACTAGAATTTAGGGCCATAACATAATTAGTTGTAGGTGTAATATTTACTGAGGTAACCGTAGTTTGAGGGTCGTAGATATATAAATTTCAGGTCAAGATTCAGTCAAAGAAATTCCTAGAATCTATGGATCCATATGAGCTAGGCCAAGTCTCTTATGGAGGAAAGAGTTGTTGTTTTTGCTATGGGTGGATAAGGTTTGTTCTAAATAAATTAGAATAGAAGTATAATTCCCTAGTTAGGGAAGTTTCCTAGCATGTTCAATCCATAGGGTATGCCCTTAAGACCATGACAACTCTACGTAGAGGAAGGGGGCTCGTGACCCTTAGAGAGAGGTATATTTATACAATATATAATTTTGGCTTGTGGTTTTTATGAATGAATAAGGCAACATGGAGAGTTAAGAAAATGAAGAGTGGGAATGGCTAAAGTGAAGGCCAAGCAATTCAAGCACAGGTCGGGCGAACACCTCGTAGTCAAAAGAGGAAAGAGTTGTTGTCCAAGTGTCATGATCCAGAACCCATTGGACCTATCCCACAAACCGTTACATATATCATATTTCACATATGGTATATGTAATATCACCTCTTCTTTTAACGTTGGTGTGAGCCCCTTCTTCAATCACTGATCACATATCGCAAAACTCCATACATGTTACCATTGCACTCCTTCGCAAAACCCCAGATTGTGATGGAAATGGGACCTACCCTCTCTGCCACATCACCTCTCCTCTCATCGCACATCTCACTTCACATTTCTTCATTCTTGTTACCTGTCCAGATCCCCAACTCCCGATGGAGATGGAAATTTTGATTTGTGATTTGTGATAAACCACTCCTAAACCTGATTTCGATTTGAGACATGAGTTTGACCTGTGATAATATTTGACTTTGCGATTTGTGATATCGCAAATCGCAAATTGCAACCTTTACCCCCTGTTTCTCATAATAACAAACTCCCGACTCCCGATTGTAATTTGTGGGTGGCCCCACTTCTGTCATGCCATGTCACCTTCACTCATCGCACATCACACTTCGCATTGCTTTATTCTTGTTAGCCGTCTTGATCCCCGACTCCCAATTGCGATTTTTGATATGAGTTTGACTTGCGATAATATTTGAATTTGCGATTTGCTATATAGAAAATCACAACCTTTACCCCCCATTTCGCATAATAAAAAACTTCTGACTCCTAATTGCAATTTGTGGGCGGCCTCGCCTCCTTCATGCCACATCACCTTCCACTCATCACACATCGCACTTCGCATTGCTTCATTCTTGTTACCCATCCTGATCCCTGACTCCCAATTGTGATTTTCAATATGAGTTTGAACTGCGATAATATTTGAATTTGTGATTTGCGATATCGCATTGCAAATCGCAACCTTTACCCCCTGTTTCTCACAATAAAAAACTCCCAACTCTCGATTGCGATTTGCGGGCAGCCCCACCTCCGTCATGCCATGTCACCTTCCACTCATCGCACATCGCATTACTTCATTCTTGTTACCTGTCCTGATCCCCGACTCTCGATTGTGATATGAAATATAATAATGGGCCCCACCACCTTTCCACATCGTCAAAGCCCTCCCATGGCCTTTGTACCACTCTTTTCAGTGTTAACCATCCCACTATGTGTTAATGCTGCAGGTCCCACTTTTAGCTCCACCATTATAAAGGAAAAGTGGTTGTTACCGCCATTAATCCCATTAACTCTACCATTAATTC
Source organism: Pinus albicaulis (assembly GCA_034641835.2). Taxonomy (NCBI): domain Eukaryota; kingdom Viridiplantae; phylum Streptophyta; class Pinopsida; order Pinales; family Pinaceae; genus Pinus; species Pinus albicaulis. The sequence goes on from CM076578.1 coordinate 1,040,532,138, forward strand.
TACCATTTCCATCCAATACCATAGACTGGACAGGCCCCCCTCTGAAACCCAGTCTTTGGTTTTGCAAGTCAAACATAGAATGGGTTTTTGGAGGGGAAAACTTAGTTATGGTATTCAGTTTGTCCAAGAACTCCCTGCTAAATAGCTAGGCACGCATAACACAACTGGTTATCTCGTAACGGTTAATGGAAATCATGAGAATAAGGGAGTGGAGGCTTTCAATGGTAGGTGGAATCATGTGAAGGAAGCTAGACAACCCACCTGTTCATGGCTACTCCTCGCCGCCCCATTTGAGGATTCCAGGATTTGGCCTCCTTGGCCAACTATGTTGTTTCTTTTACTGTCTGATTATGATGTTTCTTTGTTGAAGTCTCGATTTCACCTGATTCTGTTTTGATTTTATGATTTCGGGATTGATTACTCGATGCACGCTCTATGATTTGGTTATGATATTTTGATATTAACATGTGTGGGTCAATCATGAAATTTTATTGGATCGTAAACCCTCAAGGATAACTCTATATGTAAAGAGTTTAGAGATGAAAGAAAGGTTCTGAATTTTGGATAATTTTTGTTGTAGTTATGTATGATTGTGCTCTTTATGCTCTGAGACACATATTTGGGAGAGATTTTTTTAACATAATATGATATACAACATTGTTCATTTGGATTCCAGATGGATCAATTAGTATGTATCAGTATTCTCTTGTTTATCAGTAATCTCTTGTTTATGTATAATCATCTTTAAATGTTCTACTGCTTTGATGATATGTGTAATGTAGTTGTTGGTGGTATGCATTTTTATTCATGAATTTGTGTATGAATAACACTCATGTGTAAACTTGTTGTGCCCCCTTAATTTTCTCTCCACGAATATCTATTGTTGGTCACATTCCACTTACATATGCTTCCTCCGAGTTCACGAGGGACATATTCATAAGACTTTTAAGCATGTCTCTCGCAGGTTCCTCCTCCATTCCTTATCAACACCTCTACATATTTTGAAATTATCTGCTCATCGTTTCATACTTGGCCCATTTGAAAATCCACTAAACCATATAGCCTCCTGAGCCCTCTCGCAGTATAGGGTAGTTCACATGAATCAAACTCCAAAGTCTTCATCATTCCTAAATCACCACAATCATTATCCTCTTAATCCATATTCTGTCAGAGGCATCCTTAAAATTGTCTACATTTAACCTCTGATTTCAAGATGTCCTAGTCACTGGTCTTTTGCAACTTAAGGTTATCTCTAGAAGCTACAACATCTTTTTGGCGTCGTTTTCCGGGAATGAATTAGAAAATATTTTCCCTGGGATACATCATTATCTTCACCCTTAAATCAGGTGAGCATGAAGGGTTGAGAGTTGTATAGCCCTCACCTTGGCGACTCCACTATTACCAAAGTTCAAATTAGTTGTAATCCTGGCTTAACAAGGCCTCATACTCAGTCAGATACTTCCCAGCTGAAAACCCCTTATGTATATGATCCTCGAAAGATCATATTTAAGAGAATATGGAAGAATAAACCAATCCATACTGACCTACCCTCATTTTCTCTAGAAGATTCACCTTCCTCATCTCAGAAAGCTGACATATATGGCCCTGGCTCCACAGCCCGTGTACTTGTGTATCCTCCAGAAGCTTCTGATTTAGCCAGTTCAGTCATAAAAAGCAAAGCCAAATCCACTGATACTTCTCTACCTCCCTTTCACCCTAATCCCGAGGCTAAATAAGTTAAAGAAGTTGCAGCACTCCAAAGCTTTTTACAGAAAAATATCCAAACCTCTAATCATCACATACCTGTTATACCCCAGCCAACTCATCCTCATAACCTACCACCACCACCCCTCATGGTTGTATCTGGTTCCTCCTCAACAAATATGCTCCATTTGCACTACCTCAATTACTGAATGACATGCCACAAAATTATCTAAAGATCCTGCCTCAGTTCACTGGGGAAGATAATACTTCGGTGCAGAGAGATATTGAAAAATTTTGTGCTTTTGCTGAGAATGTGAATGTAGAACACTTAGATGTGGTGTTAAGGATTTTTTTCCAATCCTTGGATGGAGAAGCTCGGAAGTGGTTCAAGTCTCTAGCTGATAACACAGTCCACACTTGGGAAGAAATGGAGAATTTATTCACATTGAAATGGGGAGAAAAGAGGGACCATGGATACATTCTCATCGATTTCAATTCTCTAAATAAGATAAAGAGGTTCAATAAGCTCTATAATAATCTTCATGTTGAAATAAAGCCTCCCCAAGCAGCTGCTAAGGTGGTCTTCACAGGAGCTTTCGAACCAGAGTTCGGGTTCACCCTAAGAGAAAGAAAATCCACATCTATGGATCAGATCCAGACTAATGCATTGGAGGTAGAAGAAAAATTTTCTTCTACTGGTAAATTTTAGGGGAAGACAGAAAATGAAGCTAGAAGAAAGAACAAGGAAGAGGCTTCTACTTCAAATCAAGAGAGGGAATCATAAGAGTATAAAATTGAAGAAATGAATAAATTAATCAAGATCCTTTCCAATAAGATGATTAAGCTTGAATTTGAGGCCAAAAATTTCCCTCCGTGTCCCAACCAAATGATTCCTAACTGAGGGTTTAATTCTCAGTATCAAAAGCCCCCTCTGCAGTTGTTGCAGTGGGATAGGAAGGAACAAAAATACCACATTCAACCTCCTCTATACTTGGAAGGAGAAGTGGAGGGATGGGCTGAGGAAGTCATAGAAATTCAATTTTAGGTCCTTATATTAATAGTATAGTCCCTTATTGTTGTTAGTTTAACCCCCTTATTATTATTGTTGTACCCCTGCAACCCCCATATTGTTATTATTGTGCCCTTACATTATTATTGTTAGGTCGGCTAGGATTACATTGTGGCCCCATGGACTCCTATATATAGAGAGGAGGTTTTTTCATTTGTATCATCCAAGAATTGTTCATTCATTTAATGTATTGGAGGTTTCCCCCTTGAAGTGGCTTATTTATAAGGCATTGATATCTCTTTTCTTCTCTTTTTGGAGTTAGTTTCACAACAGTCAATAGAAACAATTCCTCGCTTACTCTAATGATGAGGAGGGTGAAATCATCCTGAAAGGGGAGAAAGAAGAGAAGGAAGTCCCTTTAGAGGATCAAGATATTAACAGTTACTACAGACAGTTCATGGATTTCATGCAGGCTCAACTCCACAAGAAGTATGACCTTAGGTCCTCCAGGAAGAGAACCAAAGTGCAAGAAAAAAATGAAGAGTCAATATCAAGAGAAAAAAAACCCTCCTATTCTTGCAAGTAAAGGGAAGAAGGCATTACAAGAGCCAGCCCTTCATAAGGCCACTTCATCCACTTACACAAAGCAAGAAGTCGATCCTCCCAAAAATGAGAAGTCCCCTTATATACCCTTGAACCTGCCCGACCATCCTAAAGAACAGTCCAAAGAAGCTATTACAGAAAAATCACCCACAACCTTTAAACTCCAGAAATAAATAAAGAAATTCAAGATCCCGGTTCCCCTGATCGAGCTCCTAAAAAAAACTTCATACAAAGCTCAGGTGTCCCAATTTATGCAGCCCCATGGTGTAAGCCCTCTGCCTGATAACCTCAATCTCTAAGAAGAATGAACCATGGTGGTTCTTGGACCTCATGTAGAAGAACAAGTATCAGCCAGACCCCCATTCTATGTGACTCTGGTGATACATGATTTACTATTACACAATTTCAGGCTAGATTCTGGGGCTTCACATAACCTCTTGCCTTTGTCTGTCATGGAGAAACTAGGATTATAGATTACAAGGCCTTATAAATACCTGTATTCTTTTGATTCCAAAAGGGTGAAGTGCTTAGGTATGATAAAAGACCTAATAGTGAACTTAGCCTAGATTCTGGCCAAAAGTGTGGTAATGGATATTATTGTAGCTGATATCGCAGCCCAGTTTGTAATGTTGTTGTCCAGATCCTGGGTTCCAAGATCGGAGGGTCAATAAAACTCGACCTAACCTACACCACTATCCTAGTGTTTAGTGGGGAGGAAAGAATATTATACCGTGAGTCCACGTTTGTAAATATGGTCACCAAAGTTAATGGTTCGACCAGTTCTCCAGTGTATGGTAAGGAGGGTGAATTCTCTTGTCTTATGCTTGAGGAGGATGAAAATTTCTTGCAAGAAATGAAGGTTTATCCTATAAGGCAGGGGGTTCCCATAAATAGAGTAGAGAACAAGATTTGGACCTTGCAGTTTGATGTGGCTTATTCACGAGAAGAAAACAGAGCTAGGGTACTCCTGATATCGCTGGAAGGATGCTTAGTGCCTCTCTCCTTCAAGCTGGAATTTGAAGCCACAAACAACGTTGCCGAATATGAAGCCCTATTTTTGGGGCAGCGCAGAATATGAATATACAAAATATCAAGGTGTTTGGGTATTCAGAGCTAATAGTGAGGCAAGTTAGGAGTCAATGTAAAACTAATAAACCACGGCTTAGATCTTACAGAAATGAGGTGTGGGACTTGGTTGAGAATTTCTTCTTTGATTTTGAAATCTAGTTCATGTCGAGGGACAAGAACAGGATGGCCGACTCGCTAGCCGTGGCCGCTAGCAACTTTTTCCCTCTGCAGAATCCGTTGTTGAGATACAAGGTGGAAGTGAGATATTTCCCCCCCATTCCGATCAACGTAAAACATTGGCAGGTCTTAGAGGATGAAGAACAAGTCAAGCATTTCATGGATACGATGGGTGAGTTCTAAAATTTTGTGATCGATTTGGTAGCCGAAGATGACAGCAAAGAGCCAAAAACTAGATGGTAGGAGACACTGGAAGGACATCGCGTTTTAAAATTAAATGGAAATGTCATCCCGAAGGGTCTTGTGCTATTAGAAAGGTTGTTTGACAAAAGCGATGTCCCATTAAACCCCAGAAAACCAACCCTCGATGATCTAGTCATGGATTTGAATATTGGGACAAGGGAAGATCCAAAGGTAGTGAAGCTATCAAAAGGAGTCCCTGAAGAATATCGAGGACAGTACCTAAAGATCTTTCGATCTTATAAAGACGTCTTCGCTTGGTCATACCAGGACTTGAAGAATTTTGATATTGATGTCATATAGCATAATATACCCCTCAAAGAGGACGTCAAACCTCATAAACAGAAGTTGAGGCAGGCTAATCATGTTCTCCTCCCAGCTATTGAAAAGGAAATAAAGAAATTGTTGCAGGAAAATATCATTGTCCCTCTGAGGTACTCAGAATGGTTGGCAAACCTGGTTCCTGTGAGGAAGAAAAAAGGAGAAATTAGGCTTTGTGTGGACTTCCGAAATTTGAACAGAGCCTCACTCAAAGGCAATTATCCCCTCCTGAATATGGACCACATCTTGCAAAAGGTAGTGGGATCCTCTTGCATGTCCATGATGGATGGTTTCTTAGGATAGAACCAGTTGGCGGTGCTCCCTCAAGACCAATAGAAGACGATGTTCACTATGCCCTGGGTAACCTTCATGTACACCTGAATGCCTTTCGGCCTGATCAACACCGACACAACATTCCAACCTGCGATGGACATTTCTTTCATAGGAGACCAGGATAAGTTTGTGGTGATTTATATAGATGACATCACCGTCTTCACGAAGAGCGACGCTGAGCATATAGAGCATCTTCGATGAACCTTTAACAAATTTCGAAGGTATGTTTTTTCCCTTAACCCCCAAAAATACATGTTTTCCCTAGAAAAAGGGAAGCTATTAGGGCATATAGTAACCAAATAAGGGGTAAATATTGACCCAAAGAGGGTGGAGGTGATAAATGACATTACCCTACCAAGAAACAAAAAGGAAGTATAGGTATTCCTGGGAAGAATAAATTTTCTTAGAAGGTTCATACCAAATTATGCCGAGATCATCTGAAACATCACCGAAATGCTAAAGAAGAATAGTGAAGTGAAATGGCCTCCTCAATCCAAGGATTCTTTCAAAAGGATTAAGCAGGCCTTTGCAGAAGCTCTAGTGCTGGCGGCTCTAGATTATGGAAAGCCATTCATTATTTTTTCTTTTTCCTCCCCTCATACAATAGTTGTGGTGGTGCTACAAAAAAATGATGAAGGGCATGAACAACCTATTGTTTTCTTTAGCCAAGTCCTCTGAGATGTCGAACTAAAATATAAAATCCTGTAAAAGCAAGCGTACGCTCTGGTCAAGTCACTTAAGGAATTTTGGGTGTTCGTGTTACAGTCTATTGTAAAAGCTTACGTACCCATTACAACAGTGAAGGATATTCTGGTGCAGGGTGATAGTGAAGGAAAAAGGGGAAAATGGATAGCTAAGATTCAGGAGTATGAGATGGAGATAAATCCTACCAAACTCATCAAAGGCCAAGGGCTGGAAAAAATTCTATCTGAATCCAACTGTCAAGCTCTAAGGATAAATCTATCTATGACAGGAGGAGAAGCACAAGAGGATACACGTGTACTTCAAGGCATAGAATATTCCACACAAAAGACACATGTAAAGTACCTTCTATCCTTATGGTATAAAGATATAGTGGATTACCTTTTAACCCTGAGGTGTCCCCCTAACTATGACAATACGAAGTATCGCACTTTAAGGTTAATATATCAAAAGTATACTATGGCAAATAGGTGACTCTATTGGAGGGACCCGACTGGGATTTTACTACTATGTTTAACAGAGCGAGAGGTTGAAAAATTGATGAGAGAGTTCCATGAAGGAATATGTGGTGGAAATTATAGTTGGTGTTCCACTACTCACAATATCCTCAGAGAAGGCTTCTTTTAGCCCAAGTTGTTTGGTGATGTACATGCTCGTCTCCGGGCCTGCGAAAAGTGTCAGACATTCACCGAAAAGCAAAGGTTTTCACCTCTCCCATTGATCCAAGTTCATGTTGAAGAGTCGTTCAAACAATGAGGAATCGACTTCATAGGTGAGATTCACCCGAGTTCTAGCAACCAACATCGATGGATCCTCACTGCCACGTATTACTTCACTAAATGGGTTGAGGTTGTGCCCACAAGGAATGCCAAAAATTTGTTGGTGATCAAGCTCTTGGAGGAAAAAATAATAGCTAGGTTTGGATGCCCTGTTAAAATAATAACCAATAATGCCCAGGATTTTAATTTGGCTAGGTTCGTGAAGTTCTGTCAAAATTATAATATCAGTCTGGGACACTCCACTGCATATTACCCACAGGGGAATGAGTTGGCAAAGTCATCTAATAAGACATTGATGAGGACTTTGAAAAAAACCATCAATGAAAACCATAAGAACTAGGATTCCCAGCTCAAGTTTTCTCTTTTGGCGAATCGCATCACCACTAAAAGATCCACAAGGAAGTCCCCTTATGAGCTGGTGTATAATAGAGCAACATTCTTCCCTATTCAGCTCGCATTACCCATGGCCTGATTCTTACAAGATAGCGAGGAAGAGCCAAATGACCTTATCAGAAGAATGAACCAATTGGTCGTGTTGGTGTTGGAATTAGCACTTGGACTACAGCAAGCACCTGACCAAACACATCCTAAACTCTAAGGAAAATTAAGTATTTGTTTTAGGAGATTGGTAGGTGGTATGAACTTTGATTCATTCAAAATAGATTTCAGTCAAATTCACAGTTCTACAAATGAGTGTATTGTAAATTGATGTGGTAGCGAGTGCAAATTTGTAGCCTATGAGGAGAGGAAATTGTAAGATCAGAGGAAACAGTAGGTTTGTAAAATAGAAATCTACTGCATTTGGTAGAAATTCACAAAAGTAGCAGTTTGACAATATTCCACTAAGAGAAAGCTATTTCTAGTCTAACAATATTCTCACTGAAATATCATGAAGAATAACTATCATGAGTGATTCTCTTCCAATGTTATAAAATTTATTTTACTAGGAATGCTCACCCTGGGAGACTAACAAAAACTGATAAAACACATAACATGCTTAAGGGACTGATAGGAACACATAATAGCATAATGGTTTGCAAACTGTAACTGAAAGAAAGGAGATATAGAAACACAAGTAAAGTAAACAATACACACATGAAATTGGTAATAATTCCTCAGTAGTATCATTCCATTTCATTCACGAAAAATATTATAGATCATATGAGTAAAAAAATTTAAAATCACGAACCAACCCTTTTTACATAGCAATTTATCACATGTATACAAAATAATATATTGTCATCTCCACAAAAGGAATAAACCTGTTCCAAAAAGTTATTACGATCTCGTGCAAGAGATTAGGCTTATCCTAAAACTTTAATACAAAGTGCTATGACATAATGAAAATAACAAAATCAAGGCTAACAATTCGAAGTGGTTTGTATGATGTGGCAGTTTATGGGAAGACTCCTCTTCTGTCTTGGTACAACCAAATTCACAAAAAGTCTAAACAATAGTGAAAATGGCATGTGGTTGTTCCTTGAATGTTGCCTAGTGCCTGGCAGAAATGTGTTGGTGCTGAGAGTAGTGGTAGAAAATTGTCTCATAGAAACTTTGTTGTTGTTTCGTTGTTCCTCTCCTTTTTTGGTGGAAAACCCTTTGTAATGGTGGAAAACCCAAAAAAATTTGGATAGAATGGCGGAGGTTCATTTTATGAGAAATTACAAAGAAACCCTTTGAAAAAGGTTTATTTGATAGGGGATACATGGAGTGGAATGAATGATAAGCAGGGAAAAAAAACCTTTGAAACATATACCGCAATCACAAATCAGGATTGGAGAATTTAAAATTTAAAAAAAAATGGGAAAAAATGAAATTTTGCGTTGGGGTGATGACATGGAAAAGAAGTGGGACCAATCACAGATTGCGCATCATAAGTTTTATTATGAAATGCAAGAGTTAAATGTTACAACTGGTGAAGAGTGATGTGCGATGAGATGGAAGGTGGGGTCCAAAAAATACCGTAAATCACACATCGCAAGTTTTGTTATGAGACATAAGAGTTAAATGTTAAAACTCAGGAAATGCGATGTGTGATGAGCGAAAAGGGTGATGTGGCTGTGAAGGTGGGGTCGCCCACAGATCGCATGTCACAAGATTTAGCTGGGAGCAATGAAGGTTAAATGTTATGTTCTGTGAAGTGCGAAGTGCGAGGAGGTAAATGTTGAAAGTTGCAGTGAGTGATATGCGATGGGTGGGAGTGTCGTGGTAGACGGAGGTGCGACCACATGCATATCGAAAATAGTAAATTGCAAGATTTATGTGTGAGCGGTGAAGGATAAACAGTAATATTTGCGAAGTGCGATATGTGATTGAACCTATGGCTAACATGTGGCTCTTCTCCAGAATCTCTGATCCATTAACTCTCATGCATCTTTATTTGCGATATCCATTCTTGACCACATATCTCTAACTTAAATCTCGTGATATAATACTATCCATCCATCTGATTTGTGTTCTTGTGCTATGATTTCCATCGTCCATCTCTCTGCTTCAATTTTGCACTTTGATCCTGACCGTATATTTTCCCCTTTGCGCCTCCTCCAAAATCATTAAGTTCTTTTAAGGAAAATATGTCATTTCTCTACTTTCTCTGATTTCAAAGTAAAGGGTGTGGGCTCCAACTATCACTGTGTAATTTCCTTTATTGAAAACTGAAACCACTTGTGGGGACAGATAAGCGGTTTTTTGGAATTTGAACAGAGTATTCCCGTATTTAATGTCAACCGTCAATTTGCAGGTGATTAGATTTAACATGATTGCTTGTGGGGGCACTCCTTGGTATAAATCTCGTGCAATTTGTGGTCCTGAGTTGCCATTGGATCTCTTCCCCTTCAGATCTGTGATTGGATCATGATCGTCCCCTCATCTTGCACACGATTGTTCTCTGGATCTCCCACTCTGCTGGTCAATCTGTTTTCTTTTGGCAGCGCTTTGATTTTAAATAACTCTGGTTGCAATATTGTCCACTAAGCCTTGATTTGTCTGCTTTGAAAATTGAAACTACTTGCTGGAGGAGTGGTATTTTTTTAGCTGTAGCCTCTTTATTGAGATAACCAAAATCTCAGTGAAATAGCTGCGCTTTTCACTATGTGGAATATATGACTTTCATTTCTGAGAAATAGCTGCCCGTTACTGCATTACTGTTTTGAAAATGAAATTGCAACAAAGGAAGCTATTATTCCAAACCAGATGACTGCAAATTTATTACCCAAACAATTACTAACCTTCAAAACTAACATAAGTTAAAATAGAGATTTTAACTTATGTTTTAGTGTTTTAGGACCCTAAAACATTATGGAACTTATTCACCTAAAAATACCATCATGTTGGGATGCTTTTTAACCTTTATTGGAAATGACCAAAAATTTGGACATGGACTAGGACACAATAAAAAAATTGAAAACAGTGACACAATGGCGATTACACCATTAACATTTTCGCTACTAATAGTGGCTCCTATTTGGGATGAAGTCCTCCCTGTGAGGCTTCAAGGACTGTAGACTCAGTACCTCAAGAACTCTTGAAACTCAGAAGACTTCTTGAAAATAAAGATTAGGATTGACCATTGACAAACTAGACTCAAGGCTGACCATATATATAGACATATGAACCATTGGGCATGGATTTTATTGACACATCACACCAGATATTTACAATGGAATGACTCAACTGACTTACTAAATAAATAACTTCTTAAGAAAATAACCATTGACTGGGCCTCCAATCAGCTGATCATCATCCAAATTTTTGAGCAGGAAAGTATTGTTGTCTAAAACTTCAGTGATTCTAAATGGACCAAACGACAGATTTTCAAACTTACCATGCTTTCCATGTTCTTCTCTCCTAACATCCCAATGCAGCACCAAATCATTCTCCTGAAACAACTATTGATTTTCTCTTTTATCAAAAATAGATTTGACTTTAGCTTGATACTTTTGAACTTTTTCCAGCAATTATTCTCTTATTTGGTGTGCCTCTATCAACTGTAGCATTCTCCTTTGGACTGGATTTTCATTATTAACTTCATCTTACAGAAACTTCATCATAGGAAGAGATAATTGCAAAGGCATTATAGCATCAGTACCATATACAAGATGAAATGGAGACATTCCAATTTATTTTTTACCACTTACTCTATCCACCCACGGAGCATGTATCAGCTGAGTGTCCCAATTCCTCTTATTTTCAGGCAACATTTTCTTAATAATCCTTACCAAAATTTTATTGGATGACTTGGCCAATCCATTACCTTGAGGGTAAGAAGGCGTGGAATGAGTGAATTCAATCCCATATTGCTGACAAAAGTTGTACATCTTAACAGACTTAAAGGCCACTGCATTATCAGTTACTAATTTCTGTGGACAACCAAACCTTGACATAATATTTTCCAACAGAAACTTAATAATTTCCGTATCAGTAGCATTCTCGGTTGGTACAAATTCAATCCATTTAGCGAAATATTTTGTAGCTGTTAGAATCCATCGGTGTTGTCGTGATGAAGGTGGATGAATTTCACTGATGAAGTCTAGCCCCCACTGCTGGAAAGGAACATATGTTGAAATAGGAATTGGAGGTAATGGTAGCAATTTCTGTTTACTAGAAAATTTATGACATTCGACATAGCTCTTGACTTTGGAAAATACATCAGAGAAAAGATTTGGCCAATAATAGCCAGCTCTCCAATACAAATGCCCTCCAATACAAATGCCCTCCACACACTCCTGCATGTATCTCTGTCATAATCTCCTAGGATTATGCTTCATCTACACATATTAACAAGACTCCAACAGGATCCTTCCAATAAATATGGTCTTCCAAAATGCAATACTTCACAGCTCTCAATTTAAAATCTCTTCTTTTAGACTTCTCCATTTCTAGTGGACAGTTGAAATTTAACAAAAAGTAAACTATATCCTTGTACCAATCTGAATTAAATATTTCAGGATAATTAGCCATACCTTCTCCATATTCTCCTTTAGCTACCTCTACATTTAGATTTAAAGCTTTGTAGTTAGATTCAGTCATCAAGCGAGCCAAGCCTTGACCTTTTATCAATTTAGTTGGTTTGATTTCATCATCAAAATCCAGAATTTTGGTTAGCCATCGTCCCCTTCTGCCATTTGTATCTAGATGCAGAAAAAAATCTTTAACGGTGATATTAGGCGCAAAAGAAATTATTTTTGAATGCAGCACACAAACTCGAAAGGACTTCAAAGCCTTAACTAGTTCATATGCTTTTTTTTCAGTCAAGTTGTACTTTAATTTAGAATCCTTTAAAGAACGACTGAAAAATGAAATTGGCTGCTCCAAACCCTCCTTGTTTATTTGTAGTAAGACACCTGCAATTGTTTCTTCTGAAGCATAGGAAAAAACCAAAAAATATTTTTCAAAGTCAGGAGTATTCAAAATTGGAGCTTCAGTCAAGGAAAATTTAATTGTTGAAAAATAATTCTTTGCTTCATCTCGCCACTTAAATTCTGCATCTTTTTTCAGCAAGACATTTATGTGTTTGATCAGCTCTGCAAAGTTAGGAACAAAACGCCTTAGAAAATTGATTTTCCCTAAAAATGACTACAATTATTTTTTATTCCTTGGAAAACCAATCTTCTGAATAGCCTATACTCTTCCCGGATCAATACAGATACCACTTTCTATTACAATATTTCCCAGTAACTTACCTTCTTGGACAGCAAAAGATGACTTTTCTGGGTTCAAGGACAAACCAAATTTTTTGCATTTTTCAAAAACTTGCTTCAAATGTTTCAAGTGGTCTTCATCACATTTTGAATAAATTGTGATGTCATCCAAATATATGACTACAAATCTGTCCTTTTCTCCCACAAAGGCAATATACATTGCCTGCTGAAAGGTTGTGCCTGCATTCGTCAAACCAAATGGAATTTTTTTGTACATGAATGTACCCCATGGTGTGGTAAATGTTGTCTTTTCTTTGCCTTGCTTGTCAGCTAAAATATGATTATAGCCTTAAAATCCATCAATCATTGACAATATTTTGGATCCTACAACCTTCTGCAAGATATAATCCATCTTGGGTAGTGGATAGTTGTCTTTCAATGAACACCAGTTTAGGTTGAAAAAATCAACACAAATCCTTATCTCTCCATTCTTTTACCAGACCGGGACTATATTAGCTACCCAATTAGAAAATCTCAAAGGCAGAATTATCTTTGCTTCCCATAATTTTCTGATTTCTTTCTCAATGATTGGGAGCAACATGGGATTGATGTGTCTGATTTTTTGTGCTAAAAGCTTTGCATCTGTTTTCAAAGGGATCTTGTGCTCCATTATGCTCCCATCATAATTTTTCAACTCACTATAAGACCATGCAAAAATATCAGCAAATTGTTTCAGCAGTTTGATATATTTTGTTATTGTTTCAAGAGAAAGGAATTTGGACACTTTGACTAATCTTGGCTGATCTTCTGTACCAATGTTACATTCTATTTTACTCTCTCCATCAAATTTACTTTCATGCTTGAGAAAACTATTAGTATTATCAAACAAAATTTCTAAAGGAACTAAACCCTTAGGATTAAAGTCAGTTTTCAGATCTATAATGTTTTTCCCAGCCATAGTTTTCTTAAAAGGGTTGCTATTTTGGTTTTCAACAATATCTTGCTCATCATCAATTTGTATGTCTGAAAACTCTTCTACACACTAAAAATTTATGAATCTCCTTGTCATCCTCAAACACTTTCCAGTGTTTGATGTTGTCAGGAATTGAAGGTCTATTTTTTATTTGAACATCATAGGTTGCCTTGACATCTAGAGGAACTTTTAAATTACTAGCAGAAATAGCTAGTGAATCATCAATTTGATTTTATTCTCTAGTGACAACATTTATATTAAATGTTGAAAATTAATGCTCAATCAAATCCCAGACTTCATTCATATAATTCTTCAATTTGGAATTTTTCACTTGGTAATTGTTTCTCACCTGCTTAATCACCAACTCTGAATCACCAAAGGCAATTAGTTGTTCTGCTCCCAAATATTTTGATGCCTTCATACCCAACACAAGTGCTTCATACTCAGTAGTGTTGTTAGTGGTAGAAAATTGCAGTTTGTATGACATGGTTACCTTCTGCTGAGTAGGAGAAATGAGGACTACACCAGCTCCCGATCCTTCTCTTGAAGAGGCTCCATAAAAGTACAATTTCCAAATCTATCCTCCTTCTGAATGTTGCTCATTTTCACCTTGAAAGTGTTGTTTTTCACTTATTTTAGGTTGGAAATCATGATCATCAGCAACAAGGTGTAGAATTGATGACCCCAATTCCTTTTCTTCAGCATATATGCGATGGTTTGATGGATTATGTTGATCACTAATGATGTAGGCTATTTGAGTTTCCCTATACAACCTTCTGAATTCCCCTCAAAATATTGGGATGGTAGCATATGACATGTCCATCAGAAAGGTACCTCCCAATTTATTAGACCAATATATGGAAAGTAACATCCCAAATCTAGAAGGAATGTTGGCAACCACAATGTCCATCACTAATCTCTTCATATGCAGTTGGGTAATGGAAACAACCAAATCCTTAATCACTCCTAGACACTTGACATTTATGGAGTCAAAGGTGTAAATTTCATGGTATTTCTTGGTGATCTCTAATCCCAAATCATCCATCACTTTCTTTTGAATGAGATTGTGGGAAGCTCCAGAATATAAGAGACAATTATGCATCAATTTGTCATGTATATTGAGTGACAGGTAGAAAGGCATTGAGTTATCATCATTTTGGTCTTAAACATGACAACCTAGATAAATAGTGGGATGATCATCCTCAAGGTTGACTGAATCAGGAGCGAGAGGAGGGTGTAGCAGAATTTTGAACAATAGTACAAAATAGGTAATTAGTTACTTAAAAAATGACTAAAATTTGCATATAAATGACTATTTTTCGGTCTATGACCATTAGTAGCTAATTTACAGTATCTTATTGCGCGAACAAATTTTGGTCATTTTTAGCTTAGTCATTAATTGGTTATCCCAATTTTTTTGTCTAGTAGTATATTTGGTCATTAACTTATTCATTGATTTAGTCATTGATTTGATAATTAATTTAGTCATTTTTTTGGCCATTAATTTGGTCATTGATTTAGTCATTGATTTTATCATTGATTTAAGCTTTGATTTGGTCATTAATTGTCACAATTAATGACCAAATATACAACAAAATATATTACTATATGATCACCTCAAAAAACTAGTTAATGACCAAAGAAATATGACCAAAATGTGGTTCTTGTTATAAGATACTGTAAATTAGCTACTAATATTTGTATATATGCAAAATTTAGTCGTCATTTGTAATCACAAATTTATCATTTGCAGTAGTCATTTATTCATTATATAAAAGAATAATTTAGTGGTTTATATTCATTTCATTTACTTTAATTAATAATCATTATAAATGACTAATTTAGTTGTATATTCATTTTATTTGTGTTCATCATTAATCAATATAAACAACTAATTTAATAGTTTTAAATTTATTTTGTGTTCATTATTAATCAACATAAATTAATCTGTATGATTTAAAAAAAGCCATACAATGTGCATGTTCATCTAATATGAAAACATAAAGTCGCATATTTTAATTACAACTAAACAATATCAAGTGCAACTATAAATAATTTCAACCACATAAATTATATTATATGGAATGTTAAAGTATTCCAATATGATTTTCCAACTTAATATTGGTTGGACTACAATTTACACATGAAATGGTGTTTCATCACTTCAAAACATTATCCTTGTGTTTTCAAGGAATTGCACGTGAATTCTGTTGATCAACAGTTATCATTGATGTCAACCCAAGTAGCACCAAGGGCTACCCCAATATTGCATGGTAATTTTTGCCTACAAAAATAACATATTCTAGGTCAAGAATTATTTTGATGGTTTCTACTTGTCGAGATGTTTCCGTTGATATATGGCACGCCACGTAATTCTTCACGGTTTGAGAAATATTCATGTTTGAAGTTTGTAACCCCAGTTAGTGGGCTAAAACCCCATGGGGTTGTGGCATGGGTCATTGAAAATTCATAATTAATATTTTTTAATTCACTAAAATCCCTCCCAAGTTTAATTTTTGAAGCCCCTCTCAACCTAAACATTTATATAAATTGTGATCCTCATATCCTCCTTATGCAAGGGATTTCGCCATCTAAAACAGGTCATCGTGGCATTTGCGCTCTAAATTTTTTTCTACAAAGGTTCAAAAGATGAAATTTTTATGAGGTAAAGCCAAAATTCTGAGAGAGCTCCTGTGAAAATTTCAGCTCAAGGTGCACTATATTTTCAGAGATATGATTTTTTGAAGTCAGTGTTTTTGCAGGCTCCTGAAATTCATCTCAAAGAAGTGACCTTGGGAACATTGTCATAACTCTCTCTCTCAGTATCGGATTTGAATTCTGTAAAAAATCGAAGATGGTGCATGGAGTTTTCTCTCTATCAATTTTATATTCGAATGAAGAAACAATGACATGTTGCATGTCGTACAAGTTCACTCTATTGAAACAATCCATAATTAGGGCATTGTGAGAGATTGGGAATAACTCTCTCTTGAAGAATCTAAATTGGGTCAGACCAGTGATATTGGAAATAAAACTCATAGGACTACTACAAGACCGAAAATCAGATATTGGGATCCGAAATAACATAGATACACTAGATTCAATATCGAACTCCTAGAAGGCAAGAAAAAGCTAGATCATGTGTTGTCAAGGGCTGCAAAGGACTATAATTTCTAGGGCAACAAAGCAAAGCAAGGTGCAATAGAGGGTAGAATGACAATAGAAAAAACCAAGGTGCAGAACAGTAGCAATAAGTTCATCACATGAAATCTTCAAGTGGGCAACGCTACATACAATCACTGTAAAGGTATCATTGTACTAAGTCATTGTAAATACATTATTTTAAAAATTGTTCTAGTGTCTATCTGCCAAGAGTTGAAGAGGCAGTGTCGGGAGGTCTAGGATCATCATTAGGTGGTTGTGTCATAGTTGGGGTTATGGTCTAGTGTGTCTTCTTCTTCTACATCATTATATATCATTATAAAGTGGACCATTTTCCCTGGTACGAGAGTCCATTCTTCTTTTATTCTTCTATAGGGTGGTAAGGTGGTGCTAGGGTGAGTTGTAGCTCATTGGGTGTTGGGGCATCCGTTTAGTTGACTACTGAAGAATTCAAAGGAGTTCATCCGAAGGGGGAGTCAAGAGAAGAATGCTTTTCTAGATTCTAGGAAGTTGGAGCTTTATTTTCAATTGGAGTTGAATATTAAAGAATTATTAGAAAAGCATTAGGTGGTTTTTGTCCCGGAGTGGGTTTCCACCTTAAAAAATGTGTTCATTTGTGTTCATTTTGTTTACTGCTATCATTTTATAAACACTGATAATAATTGAAGATTAACTAATGCTCAAAATTGAAAGGAATACTGATTGACCGCCCCCTCTCAGTATTTGCAACAAATTCACCAACTCTGAAGACTTGACCATCAATCTTTATATGTGTGTCTTATATGGGATATTGTCTCTCAGAGTACCACCAGAATAGTTCTCCTCTCTCTCTTTTAGCATTTTTTCGCTCCAATGTTATTGCTCCCCTCTTTTTTCAATTCTTGCTTCTTACCATCAATACTGAGTTCATTTTATGAAAACAACAGAAGATTCAATGCATAGTGTAAAACATGAAGACAATGAACACAAAAATATAAAATAATTTAGACTATAAATATTTTATACGAAATATACCTCAACATCAGCAATGTCAAAGCCATTTTTCCCCATATAAGTAAGAAACTCGAACAATTTTTCTTCATTGGGCTGATAATTGCCACTATAATGTGGCTAGATAACATGTATAAACAAAGAAAATAAAATGTAACCATATATAGAAAAGAACACCTTAGTAACTTAGGATTCAAATTTCAAGGAAAGATTAGGAACAATCATGTCAACTAAGTTATATGCTAAAAATCTCAAGCTATAGATAACTTGTGAAAACAAATAATTTAATGCGTGATACTTAATCCTTGTCATTTTATTCAGGACAACATTTCATTTTCTAACGCATGAAATTAGTCAAGTATATAAACAACATGTACTCAAATAACAACACGAATGTAAATTTTTCTGATAATCATGAAAATATTTTAACACAAAATAGCTATAAGGATTCCAGTCAATGTAGTGTAATACTAATTTCATCTTCAAGCTTTGGTTGTTGTTTAAATGGACATGGTACTAAGTATTTCAATTTCATAGTTAAAAGACAAAACAAAATCAAAAGAAATGTCCAAAATACAATCAAACAATAAAGAGAGGATATCATGGAATGGAAATAGAAATTATAATAAAAAAAAAATTCCTGTCCACTGATATCGTGTCTGGCATTCCTAGAACATTTGCTTCCCCAAAATAACCATGAAGTGAAATAATCACAACATTAAAAACCATAGCAATTCCTACTAGAAACATTTCCAAAGTAGATGGCTTAGGTATCTAAGTGAACTCTAACAACGAATGAACCATATCCAAGACGTGATATGCATTGTCTCCCCATCCTTTTTCCAATCACATTTCCTGTAACATGCCCACAACAAAGTCAAGTAAAAATCAAACAAAGACATTGACATTTGTTTTTATCTTTTATATCTATAAAATTTGAATATTATTTGTTTCATGAACATATTAACTCATATTTAATGCCTTCCTGACATATGAGAAAGTATCAATCAAATAGGACATCAGAAAAATTGACCTCAATGAGGTCCTCAAACAATTTCTACAATATCAATATTTTTCTTGTTGTGATATCTTGGGTAGAAAAAAATAACATATCTGCAAAAGAAAAATGCATATATTACTTACGGTCAAACTTTGTATATGGTGTATCCTTAAGAAATTTTTTAAGATGTTCCTCTGCCTTTACAAAAGTGAATTGTAGGTTGGTCAAACTATGTATCCTTTCATTCAACATCAATTTCTGCAAGATAAATGTCACACATTATTTTTTCCCATTTCTCAACATGCTACATATGATAAATTGAAAGTCACATAAAACCAAGAGAAAACCCTTTTCTAACCAAAACAAACAAACAAACAGTGTCTCTAATAAAACTTCATTATAATATTATAAAATGAAAAGAGAGTGGACCATTTTTGTTGTTTGAATTTTTCTATTTTTGTTATGAAAGTTCTATAGCTTCAAGTATCAACAAATGTGAGGGAAGTCGTAAATGTGAAAAAAATTATGTTGACCTAATTTGTAGAGTTCTTCAAAATTATGTGAATGATTCCATTTTCAGATGTGGTAAATCTCATAATAATAAATGGCATGTATTCTAATAAATTACATTGCAATGACTACCATGGGCCTCCATGGGTTATAGGTCCTCAGTATGTTAATATTGATGATGAAAGAGATGGCAACGATAAGTATGGGTGGTCCTAGTTTGTATGGTGGATATCTTCAAACCAAGGTCGTCATCTCAATGAACCTATGTTCTGACATGGTAAACCTAGATCTGGTCTTCACCCAATTTCATTCCATCATAATTTGTCAAGACTCAAGAGGAAATAATGGTCCTTCAGCTTATAATAGGGTTTCTTTTGAGGTTATAGATAAACCTTATCCAAAACAAATGGATTTTTGGGCTCTAAGAGATATGGATAATTTAAATGATTAAAATTATATTTTTTTTCCCCAAGATTCAAATGTAGGGACACATTTTGTGGGTTTTACTAATAAATAGAATGAGATAAATAATCCATGAGGAGAATCTATTGGTCATTGTGATTAGGGAAATACTTAGAGACAATAAGACTATTTAGGTTCAAATCAAAGATGGTGTTGATTCTTGTAGCTCCTCAGTTGTTGGTAGTTTTTAAGGTATGAATTTTAGTTCTTCAAGGGTGGGGCCCTTCAACATAATTTCATTTGCCTTAGTCCTATCACCAAAAAGAAAAACATAATCAACATAGAGTAAATATTTCAAGTTTAGGGAAATTCCTATTTGTATAGTTGCCAAGCTTATAGTTCTTTTTTACTCTGTTATAACTCTGTTGAGACCACCTACTCTACAGTAAAAAATAGTAGAGGAGCCATTAGTCATACCTACCCGTGGTCTCTTGTAGGCATGATAGAAGAATAGGCTGAGCCATTAATTAGAATTGCACATATATTGAGGAAAGACAATTCATTATCTAGTTAACCAATTACACATTGAACCCTATATGGATGAGTAGCCCTAGATGAAGCCAATATTCTCTATCATATGCCTTGGAAAGACAAACTCACTAACATTAATTGTAATTTTTTGGTTTCATGTTATAAATTCCTTCTTGGGAAACTCATATTCCTTATTGGATACGTTTCCCAGGAAGTATGAAATTTTTTTCTAATGACATGGAATCAGCTTAGTGGATTTTGACCCTACATGACCAAGGAACTCAAGAGCATTGGGCGCATCAAAAGTAGCATCCTCCAATGAAAATAGTATAGTATCCAACCTAGAAACATCAAAATTATATATATTTATAATTCATAATCGCAAATGATCATAGACTGTAGCAGTCCTTAAATAAATTCAAACTTGAATAAGAACAACCAAAAATTTTCACACTGCCCTTCAGTAAGTTGTCCTTGATTTAGCAAGAAAGGCTCAGACTTGCATAAATGTGTAAGTAGATTACCCAGAAGATCAATTTCAACATATTTCCTGAAAAAAAAAAGAATCTAATATCCAAATTGAAACCATATTTGAATGGAACAATGGTGCTTTAAGATCAACTAAACAAAAAGTTGCCTTCTTCAATTCTCTCACACTGGATGGTATGTCATGCAAAATTAAGAAAAAATCAGGGAAACTTGTCGACTTCTCTAAAAGACATAATGAAAATGCATGGAATATTTGTAAAGGAATGTACCTATAATATTCTTTGATTTCCATTTCAGCGTTTTTCCTAAGCTGAACCTCAATGAATTGTGAACTCAAATTTCTTTCAGAAGAATTTTCTTACAGTTGAAATTCAACATTTCCAGTCTTCCCACCTCTGTCACTAGATAATTATGAATTATTAAACTCTCTTATGTCATTATCCAAAACATTTATTTCCTCTACACATGATTTTTCAAATAAAGGCTTTTCTGCAGCATAGTCCTTATCAAAATTTCATCTCATACCAACTGCCATCCGGTCATAACTGCAACTTGAAATCAGACCTGCACCTATTTGTCTATTACTTAAAGATGTGAATGGTGGAATATATGCTAGAGAACTCTTAGCATATGAAAGAGGCTGATCCCTCCCTCCTATTCCATTTCCAAGACCTCCCTTAGGACCAAGAGTTAAGTGGCCATCATCAGAAGCTCTGTGTGTTGAAGGGCTTGGCATAGACTGATTTTCAAATTGATCCCTATCCACAATCCGAGCATATTGACTAGTGAATCCATGGTCATGTGGTCCTATATGGGGTTGTGGCCCTTTAATCCCACCCATATGTGGAAGTGAACCCTTCTGTGCACCTTCCATGTAAGGTGGCATCGTTGGTCCTCTCACACCATGATCAAGTGGTGTCACAAGTCTCCAAACTGAATGCCCCATATTGGTACCACGAGAGTGGCCTCTCTGTTCGTGGAGTTCTTACATGATATCCCAATGCACTTCCTCTTTTTTCTTGGGGCCCTAAACTTTCATCCTTCGTTGCCATCCATTCCACCTTGGATCAATCAAATCCTTCAAAATGAACCTCAGCCTAGAGGGAAGCCCTTGGTTATTGGATAATTTTTTAATCCTATTGAAGTCAGCATCAATATTTTCCTTGGCCTTTGAATGGTCAATAATATGACCAATAGTGCTCATTAGTTTGCACAAAGCTTCAACATTTTCCTCCTCTGGATGATGAAATTCACCAATTAATTTCTTGATGCATGCATGCATAATTCTTTCGGTCAGCATACTTTCTTTATAAAGCTCACCAATAAACCTTATATTTCCTAGCATTCACTGTCGTACTGCAACCTTCTTCTCCTGTATTTCTTCTGCTAAAAGGTTTTTTTCACCATGTTCTTCTGCTTTCTCAACCTTTGCCTCTTCTATTTCATCGTTTTCAAATTATTCCTAACATTTTTTCAAAAGAACTCGCTTGAAAGCAACCTTCTCATTATCTTCATAGAATTCTAGTATTCTTGCAGCAAGCTGAAAACATAATTTTGCATACATTTCAAAAAAATCCAGCTCCATCAAGGCTTTTTCAAATATTTGAGATATTATACCATGAAGATGTGATTCAGATTCAACGTTCACTTCTTTGACCTATTCAAAAAGTTTCTCAAAGTTTTGGGGCGTTAATTTATTAAGGACGGATTTAATTTGTCTTTTTTTCAACTGATCCTTATAAGAAACCTTTCCCACTTCATATCGGTTTCTAATATATGAATTGTGGGAAGAGAAGGATGTGGAGGAGGAATCAAATTTATCTATGAACCAGAAGCACATTACCACCTATCAACATCAGAATTATTTCTCACAAGTCCAACTTGTGGAAATGGTGCTTGCACATAAGGCCCTCTAGGAAGGATGACATTCATATTCATTTGTGTTTCACATGTATTTCTTGCAAATCCAGTATTATAACCTTGGCCAGGTTGAAACACAACATAGGAACCACTAAGATCTGCATCCATACACATATCACAGCCATCAGCAAAAGCATCCACTGGCTTGGCCCATCTATCATCATTCAAACTGGCCATATTGCTCCCACGACATTGAAGTAGATAATTCCCACTTAGCTTCCTGTCAAGTCCTTTTGCATCGAGTGCTAATACATCAGCCTCTCCTACATGACTTGAAAGTGATTTCTTCACACCATAATGTTTAGGGGAAATTTTTATCAAATCAGTCACCTCACACACTTTTACTATGATTTTACCTTAAACAATCCACTGGAAGAAGCCCTAAATCATGCAAGCAATGAAACGATTCCTCGGTTTATCATTTGTACGCTTATCTTACTTGACCTTTCTTTCAGGGAGGATCATCATTGAAATTTATGAACTTCATTTTAGCTTTGAAAACATCCAGTGATTGGAAGCAAACTAGTGGAAATGGTTTTTGGAAGTATGGGGTAACTTGAAGCCACCCAGTGCGGAAAACCCACCCATTAAACGGGGGAGAAACTCTGATACATTCACCAATTCTATATTGAATAATTATCAGCCACCTATGTATTCAAGCATTCTACTGAATAATCTTGGTTTTAACTCACCAGAAGGATATATTTACAAGGAGAATCTGAATCAGGATCAATCCTTGAATTCAAATGGGATGGTATTTAAGAGAACCCCTTATTAATTCATCTTTCTTATTTTTTTCACTTAAGATGATTTGTAATGATGCACACAATTATTTGTGCTCACACTGAGAAAATTTTTGGGAATTATGTTGAGCAATATCCTTCGTCACAACCACTTAATCAACTAATTCTGTCAATTCTGTCTCACAAAAAACTAGAAGAAGTGCCTACAGTAAGCTCTTCAATTTTTTCTTTGAAAATAACAAGTTGTTAAATTGTATTTCCTCTACATATCTTTGATGTTCACTGATATGCTTTAATACTCCTATGGTTTTCTATCAACTTGTGGAATCTATGTTAGCAAAATTAATGGAAGAGTTTGAATGGCGTCTAGCCAAGCAGGGTGAGCAAGTAAACTACTGAGTCTCCTTTATAATTTTGAGAATTTTTTCTCTTTGGAGCTTTCTATGAGGGAAATATGATTTTCTCAAATGAAAATTGTACATGTTTAGCTTGTATTCTCCTGGGTTCTATGATTACACCTCAATTTTTGAGGATGTTGTAATGGACTGGTGATAGGTTTTTACAGTGTAACTGAGGGATTCTTTCATTTTATAATGTAACCTTATCCTATTTTGAATCATAATTATACCTTTCTCACATTTTATGGTGTTGATATGGGAATCTTTCATTTTATAACCTAACATTGTCTTGTGTTGGCTCATTATTATATATTTTTCTGTTGGAAAGGGGAAATATTGAGCACACCTGAAATACTTGGTTAAATTGGAAGATTGTCTGCATATAAAAAACAGAAAAGAACCTAATTTATTTGATGAGTGATTTCACATGATTTAAAAAATTACCTAACCTATACCATATGAGTCAAGGGGTTAAAGGGTCGGGTTATTCTAATGACCATATTCTCTAATCAGGTATACAATTTTTAGAGGGAAAAGCTTCTATGAAGATGGAACTAGTTGAATTCCATAATAGAGCAGGTGGTTCTTATTACTAAATCGAAAATATCATGCTTCCACATCAATTATTTTTTTCTATGTGAAAATTTAACAAGAGGGGCTCTTTGGAAATTCATATAAATAGATGAAAAATAACTTAATAAGTGAATTCTCATCTACTGTGTTATTATGGCTTGCAGTTGAAGAAGGTAGTACATGACCTTGTTGTTAATGGGGATGGAAATTATTTCCCAAAGTCAAAAAATTTGGCAGCACTAATAAACCTTCAAGAGAGACCAAGGTTTTCTCAGAATCCTTACTGCAGCATATGTAAAAGTTACTTTAGTTTCACGTTGCTAGGATATAATTATCTGCGAATACAGAAAATGTTAACGCTTATGCTACAGAAAAGCTAAAATTCAATGCTTGAAATGGATCTAACTACAGATGTTTACTGAAATGGACTTTGATAAATATAGAGTTGAGCTTCAGCTGTAATGTTGTTGTGTTCATCACTAAATACTTGTTAATAGATGTCTATTTTTAATTAACATCCGAGACTGAAACTTTAATCTAAAGGTTGATGTCAGCGAAGATGAGGGAAAAGAGGAAATTTATGGTGTTAGACGAGGACAACATGAGGATTGCTTCAGGTCAAGTGATGCAGATGAGGATGAAAAAAATGTTCCAAACATGCAAAAACGTTTTGATCTCCAATAAAGGGGAATTGGAGTAAGTATTTAAATCTTATAAGAGTGTGTGAGATTGTGATTCAAACATAGGGATTGTTTTGATTTTGATTTTTCCATAAAATCGGTAGGAACTGAAATGGATGCTACATAACACAAAGGAAGGGTGTTCAATCGATGCAAATGGAATGGAATAAACAATTGTACATTCTTGGTGAGCTTTGCACAAATAGTTGTTATTATTTGAACCACGCTTTTCTACATTCTTCAATTTTGATTTTATTTATTTTCTGCACAGGAAAGCATATGCATGGACTAGCGCAGGATGCAGTAGGCTACCACAAAGTTCTAGAGGAAAATCGACAAATACACAATCAAGTTCATAATCTGAAAGGTGTGCTTCGTGTTCGTTTGTCATAGTTTTATAGTTTAACTAACATGTCTCAAAAATATTATAGCGGGGTAGAAATTAGGAGTCTCTTTAAACTATATATATCAAATATGTTGCATATTTATTCCCAATTCAGTGGGAATGAAAATTTTTAGGATTTTTCCTAAGAACTCGAGACAGGAACGAAAACAATTCAGTGCAACAAACTCCAGTGAACCACCAGGAACTATATTGCTCCATGAAAAAATGCTAGAGTAGCATCCATTGTGCATGAAACCCAATTGGTTGATGGGGGAGAAAACAAACTGAAACTCAAGCTCGGGAGGGGAACAAGAACAGCTGATACAGATAAATTCAAATGATTTGGGCATGCATAGAGGTAATCCAAAGTGACAACTCGATACTTTAAATTTTTACCAAGCTTCAGTAAGTTTTTAAATTACGGCGGAGTTCAAAAGTAATTATAAAAAAGAAATATATATATATATATATATATATATATAAATAAAATAAAAAAACACCCAACTCAACTCAACTCTTCATAAATATTTCTCAAAAACAATAAAAATATTTATCAATACGTATTCTATGGACCGACACTCATGCAGCTTAAAATTATTGGTCCAAATGATGCAAATTCAATTGGTCAGGGGGAAATGCATATTAGCCTCAGTGATATTTTGAAACGCCTTGGAGATCAACTTCAAAACAAACCCCTTATCCATTTTTTTATTGAAAACTATTCATCACACAACATCAGATGGATAAAAAGTGCACCTCTGATGCCACATAAACAATATCATCTTTTGTTCTCCAATACCATGTTGGAAGAAGGCCATTGCGATCCAGACAAGCTCCAACATTTTTTCCATCACTTCAAACATGTAAACGGATTTGTATGATAATCAGTCATGGACCATATCCCTAATATGACAACAAAAAATGACTATCGTGTAGCCTCTTTCCCTTATCCTAAACTAAAATCACCATACATATCATAAAGTTAATTCCATGCTTTGAAATAATATACCTACACATAAAAATCATTGTGGCAAGAGTGCAAAAGCCAATCAATGCAGAAATATTCGCATTTATATGTATGCATGAAATTTTATCATAAGATACTTTGTTCATTTTCCCATATTTAATAAATTTTAGCTAATTCGATGTGGGGGGAACATATACATGGCTTTTAGTAGGAACATAAAAGGCAAAAGAGCAGTTTATTGTGCATTTAAAGAAGCTTGTTCTCCCACTAATTGAGAAGTTGGCAATGAGGTTAGTTCAATAGAGTAGGAGATGGATGAATGAACTGAATAATATTGTTTCCACACAGGTTCATATGTATGAGAAACTTATCTATGCTGCATCTTCTTGTGACTGTGAGCTTTGTGTTTGAATTGAGTATTCGACCTTGCCTCGGTCCTGGAAGATGAGCATTAGTAATTCTAGGAGAGAATATCGAATTATGTAATCTTCTTTCACTTTAGCCTCTTCTTGCATGGTGTTGTGTTATCCTATTATGCTTATAAAACATAAACTTAGAAGCTTATATAGGGTATACTTACTTGACCAAGCTAGTAGGGAAAGCACAGTAGATGCCATGTGATAGGATAAAAAAATTATGTTGTTTTGTATATCTAACTTCATGTTGAGTCTGTGTTTTTTATTCTTCTTAGGAAGCATAAGGGTGTATTGTACAGTCAGGCCATTCTTGCCTGGCCAATCCAACTATCAGAGCACAGTGGATTATATTGGGGAGGATGGTCAAATTATGATTGCAAATCTTAGAGAGCAAGGAAATGATATACGTAAATCATTCACATTCAAAAAATTATTTGGAGCATATGATACTCAAGGTTGGCTCTCTTTTTAAAGTGTTGAAAACATTTTACATAATTGTAAGGTGCAATCTCTTAAATCATAACATTACTCATGTTGAATTGAAAAGGAAGTGTTTTTGCATACCTGACCATTGATCAGATCTGTTTTGGATGGTTACAATGCTTGCATTTTTTCATATGGGCAAACAAGTTTTGGAAAGACATACACAAGGGTAATAATAACCATCTTCTATTTATTCAATTGCAGTTTTAAGCACTGTCTTGCAAAAATAATAAGGGAATGAGTTCACTGCTAAAGAAATTCTTGCCTAGAAATAATTTTCTCTAATTTGTGTGCCTTGTTTTTCTAGACTGGTCCTAAGGTGATTACAGAGGAGAGTTGGGGTGTGAACTATTGAGCCTTGCATGACTTATTCTGGATATCAAAACAAATAAAGGATACCTTTATATATTAGGTTTATGTTCAAATGATTGAAATATACAATGAACAAGTCTGGCATATTCTTGTTTCAAACAATTCCAATAAAAGATATCCTTATTGATCATAAGCAGTTGTCTTTCTTGTTTTTAATTCTTTGGATTTCCGTTTCTCAGAATAAAATAATCCTTGACTCATAGCACATTGGAAATCTGCAACAATTCACAGCAAAATGGACTCAATGTGCCAGATGCAAATCTAATACCCGTTGCATCTACATCTGATGTGATGGAGTTAATGAACCTTGGACACAAGAACCGTGTTGTGGGAACACCTTCTCTGAATGATCGGAGCAACTGTTCACACAGGTTTGAAACACAATCTTTAGATAATTTCAATAATATTGGTCTCTCTTGAAACCTTTATTCAAAAAATAAAAACATTGTTTTATTTGTAGTGTTTTGACAATGCATGTTCAGGTCAGAGATCTTACTTCTGGAACAATTCTTCAAGGTTGTCTTCATCTTGTTGACATTGCTAGAAGTGGGAGAGTTGATAAATTTGAGGCCACCAGAGATAGGTTAAAGGAGGCACCACATATTAACATATCACTTTCAGCTTTAGGAGACGTGTTTGTTGCTCTTGCACAAAAGAGTTCCCATATTCATTACCGAAATAGCAAGCTCACACAACTAGTTTAGGATTCTTTAGGTAACAAATTCAATATTTTCCTTAATGAATAATTGTGTAAGAAACCACCATTTTTCTCTATTATGGGGTGGTAATGATGTTGGACTTTGTTCTTAAGGTGGATAGGAAAAAACTCTCATGTTTGTGCACATAAGTCCTGAATTAGATGCACATGGGGAGACAATCAGCACTCTAAAATTTGCATAGAGGGTTGAAACTATTGAACTTGGTGCTGCACGTTCCAACAAGGAAAGTGGTGAGGTTATGGAGCTGAAAGAACAGGTTTTTGTTAGAATTATTCTTCAAAAATATGTTGCTTTCTGAATGATAGTCTTATTTGTTCTTACAAGAAAATCAAAACTGATGAATATGACAGCTAGTGCACCTTGTAATGAAATGTCTAAGAGTATTATCATACATATGGATTTCAAGAAAACATGTGAGTTAAGGTGAAATACAAGACAAGGGAATCTGTTACAAATAGATAATGTGGCCGGTTTTCTTGGGGTGATTTCGACATATAAGGAGCTTCAATTCAATGTGGAAATGAAAATAATGGGCACGAGCAGTTAAATGGGTTAGGGGTTAAGGGTTTATGTGTTAGGGATTAAGGGTTTAGGGTTTACAGGTTAAATGGGTTAGGGGTTAAGATGATAGTTTTGTTGCTCTCTGTTTGTGCACAATAGTCCCTTATTCTTTGTGTCTCAATGTAACAATTTTGTAGGTATTGTTGCTTGTTGCCATGAATTCTCTATTTATTAATTTCTAGTATTTTTTAGCCATTTCTTTACATTTATTGATGAAAATTTTTATTGAAATTAAACAAAATATATGTTCAATCTCTAGTTTCAAAATCAGCCACAGTGTTTTCATACAATTTAGGTTAGAGAATGGCCATTTGATGAAGTCTCAATAACCACATTGCACCTCATGAATGATACAGAAAAGCTTAAGTTTCAGTGTCCCACATTCATGAGAAAGTGAGAGGATTGGAGGGTAGAGAGAGAGAGAGAGAGAGAGAGAGAGAGAGAGGGAGGGAGGGAGGTAGGAGAGAAAGGGAGAGAGAGGAACCAATATCATAGAAGAAATAATATGTGGCCAGATTACTCTATAGGGTGATGGGAGATAGGGGCACCCTACCTACCTAACTAAGTGTCTAAATAAAATATGGTGTAATCGTCTGTAATGGTGGTCGATTATACGAGGAGAGGATTTTACAAGGGGGCACTGGATTTTTAACGTGATATGCAAAAAAAAAGTACCAAACCTAACCATTTCACATTCACCAATGTTATATTTGCATGTGCTAATTTGGTAAATTTGGAACATGGAAAAGGAGTCTTGTTTTGTGATCACCTCCCATGAGGATTCACCAATTGTGACAACGCAACACTTGTGGTTGCATCTTCTAAATCATCATCACTTCCACAAACACTTCATCCAATAACGCCAGTATAAAATGTCTCAGGCTCTCTGCAGTGAAAAGGAACACAATGCATGTGCCCTCAATCTCTTCTACATACTTTTAGCTCTCCTCCCAAACCAAATCCACTAGTGTTGTGTGTTCACTTTTCCCTGAATCTTTTGCAAACATCCCGAGGTAAGGAACTGTTGCACCAAGGTATGGATCCACTATGTGTCATATCCAATGAAGGAGAACATGTTCCAAACAATAGGTAAATTCTCACAACTATCCCTTCGTGGGATGTTGAGAACTCCAAAATGTCACATGCTCATTAATGAAATCTATAATTTGAGAACTTTCATACAAGACTTGAAGTCATATTGAACTTGGACCAAAAGGCACGGGATCTAGGTAGCGCAAAGGAACATATGCAATATGATTTGTACTATTCTCATCTAGATGATTTTGCATGGATATCTCCTCAGGAGCTGAAATGCATATTCCAGGTTCCATAGAACATCTCCCATGGAAGGCTTGTCAAAGCCCATCTCTTCTAAGAACCTTTCAGTAGTCTTGCTAAACATTTTCAGAGAACCAGGGTTGATGGTCCCAACAAGGTGAGGGTCAATGATTTTTTTCAAGCTTTCCATTTTTCTGCTAGTGCATTTCCCACTCTTCTATATTGAAGTTTTCTTTGGGAAAAATAAGATTAAGAGTTTCCCTTGCACATAAGAACTCCAGTAACACTACTCCAAAATAATAGACATCAGATTTCTCTGTTAGTTGCTACCTTTGAAGTATTCAGGATCAAGGTACCCAAGGGCCAAAACTACCTTTGGATCTAGTCTTTGAATGTCCAAATTCTGCCACCTTTTCCCGTGAGCCTATTATCATGGATATCTTTGACATTTAGATAAGCGCATAGGATTCACGACAAGGGAATTAGATTTCGTTGACCATATATTGGAGCTTCATTGGTATCTCACCAACGAAATAGTTTTCCAACAAGTCAAAGGATGCTAAATGGGTGCAGTTGAAAATGAAAGGCAAGATTTTTTTGTTGAGGAAAAATCCCAAGATGCTAAGCTTGCAAAGCCTCTCCTTATCGCAAGTCACACCTTCAAGCTCTAATATGGTGATGTTGTAGGGGTTTTGATCTTGTTTCCAATCCACGGTCACACCTTAGAGCTCTAATATGGTAAAATTGTAGGGGTTTTTATCTTGTCTCTGGTCCACTACGTGAGCTTGGGTACATAAACTTGGCACCATGCCAGGATAAGGGGTATTATGAGTATTCGACGGATATATCTCGATAGAGAAATGGAATTCTGGAGACATTGTCTATCATACATACTTGGTTTCGTCTATCAATGTACCAAAGTCATCGGTGTTCCAAAAGGATCCTTTTTCCCATTCTTTCCTCCAAAACCAAGGTTCATTAGTGATACCATATATGCTAATAAACCCCCTTCACCATATCCCCAATCAGGAAATATGAGCTATCAAACAAGAATGTGAAGGTCAAGCTCTCCATCATCAAGGGTTATATGGCATGTCTTGTAACTATGCAAATGATCTTCTTTTCAATACATTTATAGATGGTGGTATGATGTAGATATCCCATTTAATTTTTCTCACTCACCTTATTACCAAGCTATGTGGGACTCTATTATAGCTACAGGAAAGGGCTTCAAAGTCCGTACTATGCATGACTTGAGGGGAGCTCTTTTGCAAAAAGATATTTACTACTTTTATTGTTAATAAAATATAAAACCAATAATATTGTTTTATTTAAAGCTTGATTTGACATAATCATGTAAATTATATATTAAATGAAATAAATATATTCACTGGTACAATTCTCATATAAATTGATAAAACTAAACACATTTATCCATTATTACACAATAAACCATACTTAAATATTTTGAATTACATATTTATAACCATTAATAAAGGGTTATAAATTATTAAAAAATTAAATAAAGTTCATACCTAAACAATTAACAAAAGTTCATAATACCATTAAAAATTAACCAAGGTTCATATCAAACAATTAATAGAAGTTCATACACCATTAAAAATTTAATTAAGGTTCATAACTAAATTAACAAAGGTTCATACAATACTCCCCGATTTGGGTTAGGTATAAGAAACACGTGGAATGCGTCTCGCATGAGTAAATATAAGTGTAGTGAAGGTGAGGGACGATAATCTAGGTCCCTCCACCATAACGGATGCAGTGGGATAGTACTGGCTTCATGTTGGAAATTCATGTGAAAAATAATTTCGCATTGGAGTTCAGAGGTGGTGAAAGGATAAGGCGAGGGAAGATGAGTGAGCCCAACATTAGACTCCTAAATATGGTTTGGTGTTGGTTCTGATGGTGGCCTCCAAAGAAGAAGCGTAAACGCCACATGAAGGTTTACGGAGGGAGTGGCTTGTGTGTGCTTGTCGTGGGCATTTGACGGCGTGGTGTGTTCAACCGGTCCCTGCTGCTCAGTTTCTTAGCCATTGACTGCATCTAGATTGAGGATAGGAAGTTGAAGGGAAGTGAGCTCACTCATTTCCATTTTTCTTGGCTTTCGGTGAGCCTATTTTTTCGTGATAAGAGAGGAAGCTAGAATTTGCAGTCCATAAAACCTCAAGGGTGGTGGTGGAAAACTAGTTTCTTTTCCAAAAAAATTTCCCTTTGGCGTGGGTGTGATGATGTTTAGTGGATTGGTGTGTGGTCTGTATGTGGAGAATTTGGAGGCTGGTTAGTGGCCTGGGGGAAGTTACACTCAGGCATCGGCTACTTTGTCATCGTTTTTGTTCAATTTCATGTGTTGGTTTGGTGGGTGATGGTATTTGGTTTTGTCGGTGGTGGAAGTCTCTATCTGGAAGTGGGAGGTATCTCTGTGCTTCCTTGTGGTGGTGGGATACGACATTTGGCTCCTTCGTTGGTGGTGTTTGTTTTCTACAGTGGGGGTTCTGGTCTCTGGACTCTGCACATGGCAGGTTTCCATGACCTTGGCGATTTATGAACCCTCGGCGTGGTGTGGGTGTTCTCCCTCCCCTATCGTCCATGGCACTATGGGGGTGACAGACTCAGAAATAACTATTGCAGCTCAAAGCCAGGGTGGAAATACTGTGGGGGCGTGCGCGACTCGCTATTTTGGGTGCGCATGGGGGCCATGGGGGAGGTAAGTGAGGGGATAACCGAGGTGGGGGTTTGAGGGTTCAAAAGCAGAGTCGTCAGGGTAGAGGAGGCCCTGGTGGCAAGGGGAATTGTGGGTTTGATTGATTTCTGTTAAATGAGGGGTAGGTTATCCAACATTGTTGCCTAGATAATTGTCGTGCACTTATCAACAACCTGATGGAAAGAGTGGACACAACTGAGAGATTTTTTCATGAGGAGCATGAAGAGAAGATGGCAACATTGGACCGAATGCACTATTTACAGTGCCAAGTCTGGGAGAGACTGGTAGTGGTTTGGCGAGGCCAAAATCAACTCACTGAGAAAGTATAAAAGCTAGAGACTTGGTTGGTGCACTTTTAAGGGCACGATCAGTGTGACATCTGTCCTCCACTACATCTAGGAACAACCCTGGACAACCCCGCATCCATCACATTGGAAGAATAGTATGCTATTTAGCGTTATTTATGTTTTATATGTGTTTTTGTGCCTCTGGCCAACCATTTATGGACAATGTCCCTAGTCCCTCTTTTGTATTTTTTTTGCATCTGGTGCAAATTTTTATCAACAAACCTAGTCGAGTTGAGACAACCTATTTTGTAACTGGCTATATGTACTCCTTTTTTCCTACATGAATATAACATTGACTTACAAAAAAACAAAGGTTCATACATCATTAAAAATTTAATAAAGTTTCATACTTAAATTAATAAATTTTTATACCTATTTACTAAATAGGTCTATAAATATATATTTTAGGTTTATCTATTTAGTATGTATCAAATGTAAATATGAAAATTTAATACTAGATTTAAATGAAATCAAATGTTTAACATAATAAATGTTATATTTATCTATTTATTAAATGTATATATGAAGATTTAACCTTAGATTTATAACAACTCACACTTTTAACATAAATCAATGAAGTTTAAAAATTAAACTTTATGGCCAAATATTAAATATAAATATAAAAATTAATTTGGCTATCTAATTAATATTACGTTTACTAAAATTATAATGAAGGTATTAGTGTAAATTTGATAGATGATACATGCAATTATGTTAATTGTAGATGAATCCATCTGCACTGTTAAACTTTAGAGACAAAAAGGTATTCATAATTTTAACACTGTAAATTCAGAGACCCCTTTGTCTCTAAATTTTAACACCGCAAATGGATTCAGAGACACCTATAGTGAAATGTAACACTTTGGTACCAAAAGTGAAATTTTCCATATATGGAGTGGCACAATTAAAAATTACTAACATTAATGACTAATTCATATACTTGTTGTACTCATTATTTGGCCATATTTTTATTCTTGGACTATAATAGTAATTTACATTAATCATTATTAATTTGGTCACTTTTTATCTAGTCATATATTTTAATCCTAGACTAAATTAGTCATTTAAGTTAGTCACTTTTACTTTAGTCACTTATTATCTAGTCATATATTTTATCCCTAGACAAAATTAGTCATTTAAGTTAGTCGCTTTTAGTTTAGTCACCTATTATCTGGTCGTATATTTTATTCCAAGACTAAATTAGTCATTTTTAGTTCGATCACTTAAAATTGCTCAAATTTAGTAGTAATTCACTTGAAATAATTGCGGTGACTAACATTTTTAGTCACCTAGTCATTAATTTCATCATTTTTTACTAGTGGAAGGACTCTTTATATGCTGGATTTTTCAATAATTCTAGGAGTGGGACTGGAATTTTTATTTGATTCAATTCATATTTGAAACTAAAATAAATTGGAACTAATTCCTTATTTTCTACAGTAATTTTAACAATTGGAGCATAATTTTGAGGTGGAGGAACCTCATTTACCTTGGCCTTCTGTTTAGAAGCATGTTTATCTGAATCTGATTTTTGTTGAGGCTATTGAACAGGACCTTTGGACCTCAAAGGGTAGTTTTTGTTTTGAACTTCTTGATGTTTTTTATCATTCTGTGCATAAATTTGAGGATTCATATCATCAGAAAACAAACAAATCCCTGATATATCTTCATATTCCTGCAATTTCAAACATGTTGACTGTGAAGTTTCTCCCACAAGATTTATTTCTTCATTTTATTCATCATTTCCTTCTTGTTCTTATTCAACAAAATTATTCAAAGGAGGCTGAACATTTTGATCATCAGCATTCCTCCTTGGGCGTCGTAGGATTTGTTGAGGCTGAAAAGGCCTCCTTAAGGAAGCCTGATTTTTATTAGCTTCATTTTGATTGGCTCTAGCAACTGGTTTATTTTCTACCTCTAATTTTGACATCTTAGAGGCAAGTTCCTTGATCAAATTGGACATTTGATCGATATTTTCTTCTGCTGAACGAGACTCAGAAGAAGAAGGGTCTTCTTCTTTCATCTTATTTTTTTCATTTTCTTCCTTTTCTTCCTCCATTTTTAATTTATTAGAAGCCATGAGATTAGACTGGACTCCAATTGCAGCCTCCTACATACTTGTCAGTGTTTGTGCTTTTTCAGCCCTCAATCATAAGGCAAACTCAGAATCTAGATCATTTACAAAACTTATTATAGATATGGTTTAAGTGGGTTTAATTTCTTCAAGGGTTTTCTGATAAATCTTATTAAACCTCTTAATAAAATCAGCTAATGATTCATCTGCCTTCTTCTTCAGAGTTGCAAATTTTGTAAGATAATGAACATAGTACTTCCTATCACCCTAATGCTTCACAAATATCTCTTCTAATTCATCAATTCCAGTTATTGAATTTGGAGCCAAACTTCTAAACCATTTTCGAGCTTCACCATCCAAGCTGTGAACAAAGAGTATTGACCATACATATTCATGTTCAATATTCTGATTGTCAACATAACTATAGAAAGCCACTAAATTTTCTTTAGCAGAAAATCCTTCTCCCTCCCCAGTGTATTTTGGAAGATATTTCAAGTAATCTCTTGGTGAAATGCATGCAAGGGTTGAGGGAGAACAAGGGCGCATATCTCATAGCCACTATCTGCTGCATCCTTGTAAGGGTAGGCTAAGCCATAATCTTTTGATGTGCAGTTGATGTAGCTACTTTGGAAAAAGGAATTACAATTGGTGAGTTCTGATTATGATTTAGGACAATAGAAAATTTGGGGTATTTAGCTGATTTTTCAGGCTTTGGAACTTAGAAGAGTGCGTTTTCAAAAATATGAATAGAGGATGTATTGACTTCTCCTTCAGTAGAAGAAACAAAATCTAAAGTTGTCTCTTGAGGGGATGGAGTTAATTCAACCTTATTTTTCTGAGCAAGGAAATCAGATAAGTTAAAAATAAGACCTTCAGGTATAGACTCTTCAAGTGGATGAGAGGAAGATGACCCAACAACTATATTTGGAGAAAAAGGAAAATGCTCTTGCTGAGGAGTGATAAGAGATTGGTATTTAGGATGAGTCTAAAGGAAATTTAAAATAGTCTTAAAGTCTTCTTCAGTCAAAATATCCCTATCAAGAAAAGGTGCAATAACCAATACTTGTTTTAATTCCCCTTCAGTCAACACAAATTCTTCTGACTTCTTTTTAACACTTAGAAATTCAGTTTCTTCCTCTTTGACTAGAACAATACTTATTTCATATTTACTAGGTGATAAGTAAGAAAAAATTTCAGCAGATCCTAGGTTAACAACATCCACTTTATTTTCTAGAGTAGCTTCAACTTGAGATTTTTCAGCAGTATTTTTTGAAACAAAAACCTCTTTGGATTCTAAAGTAGATGAAGGTACCTTTTGCTTTGGAACGTAATTTTTTTGTACGTACCTTCTTCACTGACTGCGATGTGGCTTCAACTGATATATGTTTTCCTTTAGCATCTTTGATTATTTTCTCTGGGTTAGCAACTGGAGTCACAATTGGAGATCTCTGATTCCTCCTTGTAGAAGGAGTTATTGAAACCCCTCTTCCTCTTTTTTAAGTCGCCAAGTGAACAAATTTTCATTATTCTTTAGGTCACCAATTATTTTTCACCATAAATAACTGATTATCAGTAATCATAACAATAGACTCGGGAGAATACTTCATTACAAGGCCTTTGTCTCCCAGCAGATGAACCAAAAGATGTTGGCGCTAGAATGAGCACTTAGACTGCAGCAAGCACCTTACCAGACACAACCTAAACTGTAAGGAAAATTAATGATTTTTTTTATGAGATTGGTACATGGTATGAAATCTAATTCACTAAAAAGAGATTTCAGTCAAATTAACAGTTCTGCTAATGAGGGTATTGTAACTTGATGTGGTAGCAGAGTGAAAATTTGTAGCCTATGAGGAGAGGGAACTGTAATATGAGAGGAAACAATAGGTCTATAAAACAGAAATCTACTACATTTGGTAGAAATTCACAAAAGTAGCAGTTTGAGAATATTCCACTAAGAGAAATCTATTTCTAGTCTAACAAGATTCTCACTGAAATATCATGAAGAATAACTATCATGAGTGATGCACTTCCATTTTTATAACATTTCTTTTACCAGGAATGCTCACTGTGTGAGACTAACAAAAACTGATGAAACACATAACATGCTTAAGAGATTGATAGGAACAAAGAATAACATAATGGTTTGCAAACTATAACTAAAAGAAAGGAGATATGGAAACACAAGTAAAGTAGACAATACACAAAACAAATTGGTAATAAGTCCTGAGCATAATCATTCCATTTTATTCACAAAAAATATTACAGATCATATGAGTCAAAAATTATACGACCACCAACCAACCCTTTTTACATAGCAGTTTATCACACATATAAAAAAATAATAAATTGTCATCTCCACAAAAGGAGTAAACTTGTTCCCAAAATTTATTACGATCTCGTGCAAGAGATGAGGCTTATCCTAAAACTTTAATACAAAGTGCTATGACATAATGAAAATAACACCATCAAGGCTAACAATTCGAAGTGGTTTGTATGATGTGACATTTTATGGGAAGACTCCTCTTCTGTTATGGTGCAACCAACACCACAAAAAGTTTAAACAACAGTGAAAATGGCATGTGGTTGTTCCTTGAATGTTGCCTAGTGCCTGGCAGAAATGTGCTGGTGTTGAGAGTAGTGGTAGAAATTTTTTTCCTAGAAACACTACCGTTGTTCCGTTGTTCCTCTCCTTTTTTGGTGGAAAACCTTTTATAATGGTGGAAAACCCGAAACTTTTTGGATAGAATGGTGGAGGTTCATTTTATGATAAATGGGAGACATGGAGTGGAATAAATGATAAGCAGGGGGAAGGAAACCTTTTAGACATATCTCGCAATCACAAATTGGGATCAGAGTGTTTAAAATTAAAAAACAAACGGGAAAAAATGCGATTTTACTATGGGGTGATGATGTGGTAAAGAAGTGGGACCAATCGCAGATCACACATCAGAAATTTTATTATGAAATGCAAGAATTAAATGTTAAAATTGGCGAAGAGCGATGTGCGTTGATATAGAAGGTGGGATCTAGACAATACCACAAATCGCACATCGTAAGTTTTGTTATGAGACGCAAGAGTTAAATGTTAAAACTTGTGCAATGCGATGTGCGATGAGGAGAAAAGGGCGATGTGGCAGTGAAGGTGGGGTGGCCTGCAGATTGCATGTCACAAATTTTAGTTGGGATCAGTGGTGGTTAAATGTTATGTTCTGCGAAGTGCGAAGTGTGGGGAGGTAAATGTTAAAATTTGTGGTGAGGGATATGTGATGGACGGGAGTGACGTGGAAGACGGAGGTGGGACCACCTGCATATCGCAAATCACAAGATTTATGTGTGAGTGGTAGAGGGTAAATGGTAAGATTTGTGAAGTGCGATATCGATGGAACCTATGGCTGAGATGTGGCTCTTCTCTAAAATCTCTGATCCATTAACTCTCATGCATATTTATTTGTGATATCCATTCTTAGTCGCTTATCTCTAACTTAGATCTCGTGATCTAATCTTGTCCATCCATCTAACTTGCGTTCCTGTGCTATGATTTCCGTCATCCATCTCTCCGCTTCAATTCTGTGCTTTGATCCTGACCGTCTATTTTCCCCTTTACAACTCCTCCAAAACCCTTAAGTTCTTTTAAGGATAATACTCCATTTCTCTACTTTATCTGATTTGAAAGTAAAGGGCGTGGGATCCAGCTATCATAGCATAATTTCCTTTATTGAAACCTGAAACCACTTGTGGGGGCACTTAAGCGGTTTTTTGGAATTTGAAGAGAGCGTTCCCGCAGTTAATGTCAACCGTCGATTTGCAGGTGAGTGGATTTAATGTGACTGCTTGTGGGGGCACTCCTTGGTATAAATCTTGTGCAATTTGTGCTCTCGGGTTAACGTTGGATCTCTTCCCCTTTAGATCTGTGATTGGATCATGATTGTCCACTCATCCTACACGCAGTTCTTCTCCAAATCTCCCACTCTACTGGTCAATATGTTTTCTTCAGGTAGCGCTTTCCTTTTAAAGAACTCTGGTTGCAATACTGTCCATGAAGCCTTGATTTTCCTACTTTGAAATCTAAAAATTCTTGTTGGAGGAGTAGTATTTATTTACCTGTAGCCTCTTTATTGAGATAACCAAAATCTCAGTGAAATAGCTGCGCTTTTCACTGTGTGGAATATATGACTTTCATTTCTGAAGAAATAGCTTCCCTTTACTGCATTATTGTTTTGACAATCAAATTGCAACAAAGGTAGCTATTATTCCAGACTAGATGACTGCAACTTTATTACCCATACAACGACTAACCTTCAACACTAACATAAGTCAAAATAGAGATTTTAACTTATTTTAGGACTCTAAAACACTATGACACCTATTCACTTAAAAATACCCTGATGTTGTGACTCTTTCTAAACTTTATTAGAAATGACCCAAACTTTGGACATGGACTAGGAAACAATAAAAAAATTGAAAAAAGTGACACAATGGCGATTACACCATTAACATTTCAGTGCTAACAGGTCGAACTAAATGAAACAGGGGAACAGGTAAGCCTCATACTAGAAAAGTACCAGGAAAAGATGAAAGGCTTATTTGACCAAAGAGCTAAAGACAAGGAAATCCAAGCAGGGGATTTGGTGCTATGATCGGATGTCAGGCAGTCAAACAAAGGGAAACATGGGAAGTTAGACCCCCTTTGGTTTGGTCTATTCAGGGTGGCAGAGGTCAAAGGAAACAATACCTTTGCACTGGAGAACATAGAGGGAGACATACTCAAGATGTCTGTCAATGGACAGTTTCTCAAGCCTTACTTTCAGCACTGATAGCGGGCTACGATGACCCATTGTTCATATCCTCAAATTGTATATATGTCGTTTTTTATTTTCACATGAATTCCTGTTTTTTTTAATTTAAATTGCTTGAATTTTTTTTTTTAAATGATCCCGAGCATATCAAGAAGAACACAAGCAAGTGGTTTGTTAGTTCTCAACACACTCGAATGAGTGCATTGTCCCCAATGGAGCTAATTTTGGCTTGTGGTTTTTATGAACTAATAAGGAAAAATGGAGAGTTAAGCAAATGAAGAGCGAGAATGGCTAAAGTGAAGGCCAAGAAATTCAAGCACAATTTGGCTGGACACCCTGTAGTCAAAAGACGAAAGAGTTGTTGTCCAAGTGTTATGATCCTAAACCCATTGGTCGTATCCCGCAAACCATTACATATATCATATTTCACATATGGTATATGTAATATCACCTCTGATTTTAACGTTGGTTTGAGCCCCTTATTCAATTGTTGATCACACATCGCAAAACACCATACATGCTACCATTTCAATCCTTTGCAAAACCCTTGATTGCGATGAAAATGGGACCTACCCTCTCCGCCATGTCACCTCTCCTCTCATCGAACATTGAACTTCACATTTCTTCATTCCTGTTACCTGTCCTGATCCCCGACTCCCGATTGCGATGGAAATTTTGATTTGCGATTTGCGATAAACCACGCCCAACCCCGATTGCAATTTGTGACATGAGTTTGACCTACAATAAAATTTGACTTTGTGATTTGTGATATCACAAATCGCAAATCACAACCTTTATCCCCTGTTTCTCATAATAACAAACTCCCGACTCCCGATTGCGATTTGTGGGTGGCCCACTTCTGTCATGCCACGTCACCTTCCACTCATCGCACATCGCACTTCACATTGCTTCATTCTTGTTACCCATCCTGATCCCTAACTCCCGATTGTGATTTGTGATATGAGTTTGACTTGCAATAATCTTTGACTTTGCGATTTGCAATATCGCAAATCGCAAATCGCAAAATTTACCCCCCATTTCTCATAATAACAAACTCCCGACTCCCGATTGTGATTTGTGGGTGACCCCACCTCCGTCATGCCACAACACCTTCCACTTATTGCACATCACACTTCACGTTGCTTCATTCTTGTTACCTATCCTAATCCGCGACTGCTGATTGCGATTTGCGATATGAGTTTGACCTGCGATAATATTTGACTTTGAAATTTGCGATATCACAAATCGTAAATCGCAACCTTTACCCCTCGTTTCTCATAATAACAAACCCCTGACTCTCAATTGTGATTTTCAAGTGGCCCCACCTCCGTCATGCCATGTCACCTTCCACTCATTGCACATCGCACATCGCACTTGACATTGTTTCATTCTTGTTGCCCGTCCTGATCCCCGACTCTTGATTGCGATATGCGATATAATAATGGGCCCCACCTCGTTGCCTAGTCATCAAAGCCCTCCCACTGCCTTTGTCCTGATATTTTCAGTTTTAAACATCTCGTTGTGTGTTAATGCCACAAGCCCCTCTTTTAGCTCCACCATTATAAAGGAAAAAGGGTTGTTACCGCCATTACTCCCGCTAACTCCACCATTACTTCTGCCATTTCCATCCAATACCAGAGACCAAACAAGCCCCCCTCCAAAACTCGGTCTTTGGTTTTGCAAGTCAAACACAACATGGGTTTTCGGTGGGAAAAACGCAGCTATGGTATATTATGTTTGTCCAAGAACTCCCCGCTAAAGAGCTAGGCACGCATAGCACGACTAGTCGTTTCATAACAGTTAATGGAAATCATGAGAATAATGGAGTAGAGGCTTTCGATGGTAGGTGGAATCATGTGATGGAAGCTAGATAACCCACCTATTCATAGCTACTCCTTGCCGCCCCATTTGAGGATTCCAGGATTCGGCCTCTGTGGTCAACTATGTTATTTCTTTTACTGTCTAATTATGATGTTTCGTTGTTGAAGCCTCGATTTCACCTGATTCTGTTATGATTTTCTGATTACGAGAGCGATTTCTCGATGAACCCTCTATGATTTGGTTATGATATTTTTCTTCTAACATGTGTGATTCGATCATGAAATTTTATTCGATTGTAAACCCTCAAGGAGAAATCTATATGTAGAGAGTTCATATATGAAATAAAGGTTATGAATTTTGGAGAATTTTTTGCTATAGTTTTGTATGACTGTGGTCTTTATGCTCTGAGACACATATTTGGGAGAGTTGTTTTGAAAATAATATGATATACATCACCGTTTATTTGGATTCTAGATGGAGCAATGAGTAGTATGTATCTGTATTCTCTTATTTATGAGTAATCTCCCATTTATGTATAATCATCTTTCAATGTTCTGCTGCTTTGATGATTCATGTAATGTAGTTGTTTGTGGTATTCATTTTTATTCATGAATTTGTGTATGAATAACACTCATGTGTTAAACTTGTTGTGCCCCCTTAATTCGTGCTCCACAAATCTCTATTGTTGGTCACATTCCTGTTTCCACTTCCTCTAAGTTCATGGGAGACACATTCTTAAGAATTTTAAGCCTATCTCTCGCGGGTTCCTCCTTCATTCCTTCTCAGCACCTCTACATATTTTGAAATCCTTTGCTCATTGTTTCATACTTGGCCCATTTGAAAAGCCACTGAGCCATACAACCTCCTGAGCCCTCTCACGGTATACGGTAATTCACATGAATCAAACTCGAAATTCTTCATCATTCCTGAACCACCACAATCATTATCCTCTTAATCCATATTCTATCATAGGCACCCTTAAAATTGTCTACATCTAACCTCTGATTTCAAGATGTCCTAGGCACTAGTCTTTTACAACTCAAGGTTGTCTCTAGGAGCTACAACATATACCACAGATTTGGACGATGGTTTGCAGAAGAATGTGCGGAGATAGAAAATCCAAAGGAAGCTTGGAACCTGAGTAGAATATTAAGCAGAAGAAATGTGCCATATGAGGAATGTATTGACATGAATAGGAGTTTATTTTGGTGGATTGTCCATTGAGTTTTGGATAGAGATTTGAGGCAGCTTATAAACAGTTAGTTAATGGAATGTTAGTGGATGATTTGTGACCCTAGCTTAGTCATCTGCAAATTTTTAGAAGGATGATAAGAGGAGTAGTTTATATTTGTTCATAGATTGGACAACAAAGAAATTGGTTCACAAGAATAGTGATTTTGAGAGGACTCAAATCACTATTAGGTGGAACATTTGAAGAGCCCTAGATGAGGGCAGTTTTGTGGGAACTATATCAGTAAAATAATTGAATGTGGTTGGGAAAATTGATGGCAGTCCAAGTATAGTTGGAGGGTTGTTAGGTGACTATCAAAGAAGAGCCCTAAGTCATGTACTTGTGAAGGAAAATAAGATTGGTAGAAGGGTATTTGTATTGGGCCTAAGCACGTGCAGACTTTGAAGGACTAAAGTAGCAGT
The DNA here is from genome assembly GCA_034641835.2 of Pinus albicaulis. Lineage (NCBI taxonomy): Eukaryota > Viridiplantae > Streptophyta > Pinopsida > Pinales > Pinaceae > Pinus > Pinus albicaulis. The sequence continues at coordinate 1,040,575,681 of CM076578.1, forward strand.
TAAGCGGCCTAGCCAACTAGCCCTAGTTCATTGTATTGTAGAGGATTGAGTCAGTGAGAAGAAGTGAAACTTCCATAGCCCTATACTTTTCATCTTGGAGCAGTCATATGGAAAAGTGGGAAAACCAAATAGTTTTTCATAAATGGAGTTGTTAACAACTGATGGAAAACCCTAGGTGTTGCAGACCTTCAAGGAAAAAATAGGTAGATAGAGGGAAAATTTGATTGAGGTGATTTCATTAACCTAAAGGAGTTGAGTTCATTGATAGAGGTAAATTGAGGAGTTCTATAATGTGAGGAAAGAGGACCTGCCAGATGTGTTCAAGACATGTGGACTGAAAGGGCTATGTGTGGCCACCATCAAAAAGTGGGTCACGTGTTCTTTGGTTCAAGGTAGATTGGTTTTCAAAGGACTAATACCAAGCCCTAGTTGTATTCCTTGTATCAATTTGACTGTCAAGGGCCATGATCCCTAGTACGATAGCACTAGCCTATTCTATTTGTTACACTATTTTTTTGGTCATCTAACCTATTATTATTAGATGAACCCAAGTACACCATGTAACACCAATTTTACCCTAAGTAAAATTTATTTCACCATATAAAATAACTTATTTGGTCATATTTAACCCAAAACAAGGAAATTAATTAAATAAATCCTTATTTATTTAATTATTTCCTAAGAACAAGTTATTTAAATCATTATTTAAATAATATTATTAATTAAATTTGACTAAATCATACATAAATAATTAAATAAACCATTACTTATTTAATTATATTCCCATCATTCCCCTAAAATGATAAATAAATCATTTATTTATTTATTATTTATAAATAAAGGAATTGACCCAAGTCAAGAATCCTTTTCCCTCCAACAAATATAATAAAATATTTCTAAAAGGTGCTTCTAGAATTCGATTAATAATATTTTATTCATGCACTAAGTTCTAGACCGCCCCAATATTTTGTTATAAATAGGGGGGTTTTCCCCATTCATTAGTCACCTTCATTGCATTAGATCACTCTAGATCTACTCTTGGTCACCATTTTCCATTTTGCTGTGTGAACTCCCATTGAGTTCTATGTTTGCTTTTCTACATCCATAAGAGAGAGAAATGTTAGATCTGAAACACTGAAGACTTCCAAGAACCCATCCCACTAAGGAGAACCGGAAGACACCTTTCTTGTTTTCCTCTCAAGTGCCCCATTCTTTGATATAATATAAAATTCTTTCAAATACATTCTTCTTGTCTTTTTCATTGGATCTATGGAGCTATGTTATATTTTACCTGCTTAATGTCTTTTGTGCTTAGATCTGAATTTGTGCAGCAAACTTAAAGATATTTCGCAGCCATAATCGATGTTAAGGCTATTTGTTATGCGTAGCTAAAGTAATCTTTTACGACGAAAGATTCATACTAACAATTGGCGACTCCACATAGGTTTTCTTTTGCGACCGCTATCGTTTCATATCTTCCTGCATATCCAGCTATTTCAGAACCTAGGGTTTCTCTTCCATTTTCTTTTTTTCCTATTTTAATGGTGTATTTCACCCCTAAAACCCTCAAACAATCCAATTTTTAACTTCTGTGTGTTTCTAGCCGTGTTGCGCAGGTGACAGACATCAACCGTAGCTGAGACGACAATTTTTTCTGAAATCTACCGCCGAGAGAGCTAGATCTGCAGGTCGCACTTATCGGCCCAAAAAGTGTGACCTGAGCTTGAGGATGCACTTTTCTGCCCCAAACCTGTGACCTGGAATGAAATCAAGTTAGAAACTGTGACCTGCCCTTTTTCTGCAAATTTTCCAGCACTTTTTTTGGGTTTGTCTGAAGCTTCTGTCAGGGTTTTCCATCTTCTGTCTCTGCCCGTTCAGACCTGTTTCTGATCTACTTCACTCAACTAAGAGGGAATCTTTCCCCTTAGGGCTCTAGTACCTTCCACTTTTTGTGGGTGAGTATTTGTTGTTTCAGAAGTCTGAATTTTCAGAGTTTCAGCCTTATTTTTCTCATATCTGATACCTCCTTTTCAGATCCCTTTAGATCAGCTCTTCTCCCTCTCAAAACACCTCATATCGTTTTGTTTGGGTTCATTTCTAAGGCCACTGCCTTGTCTCTTCTATTACCGCATTTTGATCTCATATCCTTTCCTTATTCTTATCTGCTTTGTTGTTGTTCTCTGCACCACTTTTCAGTAGATTTACCCTTTAAATCACAGTCCCTCCAGACCTTTGATCTATTGGCCTCTTTTTAGCATGCTTTTCCTATTTTCTCCCTCTTATAGACTAGTTTTGAGAGACTTGCCTTCTTGGGTTAGCTTGCTGCATTTTTAGTTGTTAATTTTCTGTTCTTTCAGTCTCATTTACTGCAGACTTCTTTTTTGTTACGCAACACACTTTTTATTTTACTCTCAAAATGTCTGGGTTTAAACAATTAAAATTAACGCACGCCACACACTGACCCTAAGTGAAGAAGCACCTGGTTAACACCGCCTGGCAAAGACTTTAAAATAAATTGTCACTGCACGCCTCTGCCCTTGACCTCCTTTGATTCTGTCCCTCCCTGCCCCTGTCGGTGTTCCTTCTTCTCATCATCATTTCGCCCCCCGAGGCGCCTATCCCAGAGACTTCTTGGCCTTCACCCTCAGTTTCTGCTTGGTCGACTTCCTCCTTCCCGTCGTCATCGAGCAAGTCTTCCCCCGAGTCCGTACTCCGACTCTTCCTCTGATTGTTCGGGTTCTCCCCCTACTCCTGGTTCTCCCCCTGTCACTTCCACCATGTCTACTTCAGGGCCTACTACCAGCAGCAACTCTAGTACTACTACTGGGTCTGTTTCTAGTGGAACCACCTCGGGACCTACCTCGACTGCCCCATTACTCCCTTATATGGCCGGCCTTAGTCTCCCCGATTTCAATCAGCTGATCAATGATCCTATCCGCCATGATGTTAGTTGGCTTGCTATGCCAACCAAACTCCCTTCTGACATTCCCAAGTTCGAAGGCCTTGCTAGTGAGGATCCCTCCAACCATATCCGATCCTTCCATATGTGGTGTTCCTCCAATTCCATTACTAACGACTCTATTCGTCTTAGATTGTTCCAACGCACGCTTACCGGCGAAGCTTCTAAATGGTATGTTGAGCAGGCCACCTCCTCCCATACCACTTTTGCGACCATTGCCCAAGCCTTTTTATCCTATTTCCAGTTCCCTCTCCGATACAACACTGGTACCGAGCTTTTAACCTCCTTTCATCAATCCTCTTCAACCCGCCTTTCCGCTCATGTCCAGGAATGGCGGCGAAGACGAAGCTTATGTCGAGCTCCTCCCTTTGAAGATCGGGTTTATATGGACTGGATCCTTCGCTCTCTCTTACCTCCCATTGGCAAAGATGTCGCCTCCCATTTCTCTGAAACCGAAGAAGCCACCCTCCAAATAGCCTTGAAATATGACCTTATTTATGCCCAATATGGTTATGTTTATACCGTCCTTCCTCACCTCCCCAAGCTCGGCGGCACTAATGCCCTGGGGGCATCTCACTCTGCCAACGGTATCGTTGGCGCTCTTTCCCGCACCTTTGCCCAACCTACTATGGGCTATGGTTTCCCTCCAGGAGGGGCCATCACCTCTAGCACCTTTCCCCCTCCAGGTAGCATGTATCCAGGATACGGCATACCTCCTCCTTTTGCCCCTACTCCTACTTACCTCACTGCTACCCATCCTAACCCTTATCCTTACCCACAGCCTGGTGCCCCAGCTCCTCCAGCATTCGGACCTCTCACCCCCTTGCCTTCTCCACCCCCGCAACCGCACCTACTACCCCCTCCAGGGAAAGTATTTGCATAGCAGGGGGCACCTAATTTTCTTCCTTCTCAACGAAAGAGAAAAGGCACCCAATCTGCTTCCGATAATCGTGGACCCAATCCTTATAGTATTGATTCTACCACTGCCATCCAGCCATAGGGCTCTCAGCCCAATCCGGACAGGCCCCTTCGTACCAATAAGCCCTGTTCATGTTATGGTTTTTATGGTCACTACACTTACAATTGTCGCTTATTACCACAAATGCAGCAGATGTGGGAGTCTCAGGCCACCGTGCGCGGACAACACTCCTCCGCTACTCTTCCTCCCACCCCAGCTACTTCTCAACCCGATGTGTTTACCGATACTTTCCCGCAACAAGGATTTGTGGCCACTCAACCCCCTCATGCCCCGGTAGCCACTCAACCCTCCCCTTCTAGTTCCTATGATTACCAAATTCTTATGATGGCCTCTGACCCACCTCTCACCATCGACCTCAATCTTCAAACTCAGTCCTATCAGTATTCCACACCTCCTGTTCAGTCCGTCTCCGAGTCTCCATCGTCAGGTACTACAGAGCCTCTATCAACCCCCAATGGTCCCTTGCAACTCCCTCCACCCAAAATTGAGGTTCATCCCAAGACTCCTTAGGGACCATTACACCGAAATGTTGCCTCTGGTCGGGCTGCCAATTCATACAGCATAGTAGATGATCTGGCCCAATCTCCTACTGCCATCTCAACACTGGAACTCCTCAAGTCGTGTCCTTCTCAAAAGAGGGCTATACTATCTGTTGTGGGCGCTGTAGATCCTGCTGATGACCAATTGATTGTTTTCGACGCCTGTCAGTCAGACCATCCCCCTCTCCCTCCTTCGGTTGCTTTCCAAATCCCATTCAAAATCCGAAACGCCAATGTTGCTCGATGTATTATTGATGAGGGGGCATCTACCTGTGTAATGTCCGCTTCGGTTTGGAAACAACTCGGATCCCCTGAACTGGCCCCTTCCACCATCACCCTTTGTGCATGGGATGGCCATGCTTCCCAGCCCATTGGCCTATTCCGTAACTATCCTATCACCCTTGATGGCAAGGCTGTTTGTGTCGACGTTGAAGTTCTCGACGCCTCTCTTGACTACAACATCCTTTTGGGGTGTAGTTACACCTATGCCATGTCTACCATCCCATCAGTAGTTCACCGCAAGATGTTCTTCCCCCACAATGGAAATATTGTCACCATTGACCAACTGACCTACCATGAACCAAAATCTTAGACTTCCCCTGAGTCCACCATCTCTACTATCACCAATAAACCAACTGTTGATTCCTTGACTGGTGTTTCCCCTGGCATCTACAAAGACTCCTCTTTTCTTGGAACTTTTCCTGGTCCTCCCCCTCCTCCTATCTCTGACCCTAGCTCAGCGAATGTTTGCATGATGAAATCGTCTCAGGCTAGTCTTCCACAGCCTGCTACGACTAGTCAGCAACCTCAATCTCGCCCACCCCCTCCTGCTCCTAGCCCTTCGCTTCAGTCAACTGGACCTTCTTCACCTGACCCTCCCCACCACACTCCAGCACCTTTCCACCCCCCTGAGTCAGTTCCCTCAAGTCTCCACCATCTGGGAGTCGTTCCCCCTGGTCATTACCCCGCCGGTCAAATACCGTTCCTCAACCCTCCCCCCGACGTCTATTCGGTCCCCGTCATGGCCACCCTTTCCCTACCTAATTTAACCTTGGGAATTCCAGTATGGTATCTTATTCCTCCAACCGAGACCCCACCAAGCCACCCCAAACCATACATAGCCATGACACCAGTACAATCGATTCCCTTCACTCCTTCCACCACCACAGTGCCCCTAGCCCCTTCGCAGAACCCTCCTAACGCTGCGCCAGCTACAGGCAAGAAACGAAAAACTCGCAAGGGGGAATCCAACGACAAGGCCACCGCACCTAACCCTACCTCGCCCCCACCCGAAAATCCTTGTGCCTTGTGTGATGGTATCGGTCATCCCACCCATACTTGTCCTGAGTTTCCCCGTATCCAACCCATGGTTAAAGTCACGTTCCCTGAATCTACGGTCCCTGAAACCTCTGTTTCTTCCTCATCCGTCGTGAAAAACCCCAAGACTCTTCGCACCAACAAACCCTGCACTCTCTGTGGGGTCCATGGCCATTATTCCCACCATTTTCCTCACCTCATGCATTACCGAGCCTCTTTAGAGGTCATCTGCGAGTACGAGGTTGAACAAAATCAATCCGCCTCTCCCATCCTTGCTCAATATGCGTCCAGTCTACTTGAGGATCCCCCTGCTACCATTGACATTCCTCCCCCTGATGTTGAAATGTCAGAACCTGCTGCTCCTCTTCTATACCTATCATCATTCGCGCGCTCCCCGGAGTACATTCCTCCTGAACCCACTCCACCCCTTCTGCTTGATTCTCCTCTAGACACGGGTTCTTCATATTTTGACCACCTTTTTACCTATTATTCTGTCATTCCCCATGACGACCCATATCTGTGCATCTCTCCCCATACTGATGATTTAGGTACATTTGCAGCATCACATGGTCTCCTTGACCCTTCCATTCCCTCCCCCAATCCCGATCATACTATCCGTATCTTCGATGTCCTTCGCAGCCTGAGTGCCCGCTCTTCATCCCATAGTTCTCCTTCATCTCCATCTTGTCGATCTACGAGTCCTAGACTTCCTACCCGGACTGCTCCCTCCCGCAGTAGTCAATGGATGTCTATCCTCCACTCACCCTGCCCTCCTTCTTTTCCTCCCTCCCATTTCTTGTCTTCTGACACTCTTCCCTCAACCCTCTCATCCACACACTATCTGGGCTATGCCGATGGGGCAAGTCATTATTCCCGCCATCTTTCTTCCGCCGCATGGGCCGTCTTTACCCCCTTACATACCCCGGTCCTTGCAAATGGGGTCTACATTGGTACGACCACCAATAATCAGGCCGAATATGACGCAGTTCGTGGTCTCTTAGCCGATGCCCTCTCTCACCACATCCTCCATCTGCATGTTCATTTAGATTCCCTGCTTGTCGTCTTACAACTTAATGGTGTCTATCGTGTGCATAACCCCATCCTGTTTAGACAATATTTACGAGTGAAACTTTTGATACGTGAATTTAGATTCATTACTTTTCACCATATACCTAGATATCAAAATCATTACATAGATCAAATCACAAATCATGTTCTAGACTGGCATTTATCACACACAACCCAATAACATTTAACACCATTAACCAAATGCAAATACATCATATATTTTATATAACATGTGTTTTTAGAGTCCATCTACTCTGAAACATACGACATGCCCATAGCATGTTACAACAACAAAACTAGAAAAATGGGGGGCACCACCTGCCCTACATCTAATCACTCTCTGGAGGATCCTAAGCCAATGGCTCTACTCCCGTAGCTCGTAGATCACGCACAGCCTGATCGGCCATTGCCATGCGTCACATGATCCCTCGCCACTCTGAGGGTAGCCCAATGCATAACTCTATGTACCGGTAGTCTAAATCCTGCCAACCACGCTCCGATACACCAGTCAGCAGCCCCTCACATCTATGATGAATGTCCTCCACCAGAGCAACCATATCCTCGATCTGCGCCATCCTTGAGCCACTTGCACCTGTAGCTCCTGTCGCTGCAGGTCGTCCCATATATCCGGCCGGTTTTACCGAAGCTATATCTGCATTACAAAAAAAATCACGATTAGCACCATATATACTAGTCACAAAACTCAAAAATAAACATAACAGATTAGTTGTTTGTCACTTACCATTGGGCCCCAAAACTCGACCAGGCAGAAGCGGCAAGTCAAAATCTCCCCAATAACTCATCCCACTATAGGGATAGTCATCTATGTATAATGGCATATGATCCCAGTGCGTGAAGAACTCTGGGCGGAACACCCGTCCGACCGACCCTCCCCCTCCTCTACACAATAGTCGTCCCCACCGATGCATCCGAGGCTCTCTAGGACCTCCATCAGGAAACTGTACATGAGATCGTAAGTTCAGGATCTTCTCAAAGAAGAAACAGCACAACATCGTCCCATAGGCGCAATCATGATTTAATTGCTGCTTTCATAACGACAGTTGTCGTTTCACCGATACCAACATCATCTGGGCCCACCCATAGTAGGTCCCACTCAGCACACTCTCCACGATCATCATCTTCCCTCCAATGATGTGATGGAACGCCTGGCTACCCAAGATCCGCAACACTGCTGCGGCCACTACCCGGATCTCCAACCTCTCTAGATCACCAATAGATATCCGAGTCCCTTTGACTCGGACACCGGGTTGACAATGTCGCTCAACAAACTCCATAATGTTACGCCCACGTGGTAACACTGGCTATGTATTTCCCACCATCCCCAATGGTGGGAGACTAGTCAAGAAATACAAATCCTGGACCGTTAGCTCGATCCTGTGCCCCTGCACTACAAACGCCTCATGATCTGGATCCCAATAACTGATAATACGGGCCAACAAGGGCTCTCCAACCCTCATCAAAGGGTTCTCCAAAAATTTCAGAACCCCATACCTATCCAGTGCACAACAGACACCCTGGTCCGCCTGGATCTCCGTCCGTAATATACCTAAGTCTCTCTCCCTGGACTTGATCCCTATATCTGCCATATCTGCACAAAAACATCATTTTTGTCAGCCTCCAGATCAACAAAACTGCACCTCAACCCATAACAGCACCAAAACCCCCCACATCTCCAAGGTCTCACTTTTTGGGAAAAACCTGGGCCAAGTCACACTTTTCAGGCCAAAACCTACGTCCCAGGTCGCAGCTTTTGCAAAAAGTGTGACCCGACCGTAAGGATGAAATAGGGGAAGTTACTGAGATTTAATGCCCTAATCTGCAATTTGAATCCATCAAAAACAAAGCTTAAGATTAAGGTCTCTCACCTGCAACTGACGGATCACAATTCCAACGGTCGGTTTGTCTGCTACGATCGCCGCAAGATTTAGGGCCTTCTCTCCTCTCCACATTCACCAAAGCTACACAATAAAATGAATGATTTTGGAGGGAAAACGCCCTATTAGAAGAAAACCCCTATTTTTTCTTTCACCCGCTGCGACCTAAAAGTAGCCCCGTTTGACACACCATTCACATCGTTGGAAAGCTCTCACCGAGCACTCAAATGGGTATCTGTCAGTTTTTTATGTTTTGATACTTCACTAGGACACATTTTTTCCATGAAAGGTCTATTCAACTCTTCTCAAAATCGAATTTCTTCACTTACGACACTTGTACTTGGGGCACCACTTTGCCTCCTTACTCGTATTCATTCGTGTTGATTTTCGCCATGAGCTACCCTATTGTACTCATGCTTTTATGGTTCCCCATTGGACCCATACTATGAGGCAGCACCATCGAGTCACCCTTGTTTAGAGAATTCGAGTCGAGTCACCAACACATTCATGGAGTCTATCCTGAGTCCCTTTGTACCCCGCCATAGTCCTCCATCCTTTCCTGCTTGGTCCCTCTCTCATGCCACACATTATGGCCTTCAGTACCCCTGTCCACTATCCCTCATGATATTGTGTCAGTCGTTGCCAAGCCATTCATACACTTTATTCTCTAACAAGGGAATTCGTCCAACCGCTCCTCCATTTCTCTCATTCCATCATCATCATTAGTGTCTACTTGGTCGTCGCTCTACTATTTTCCCCGTGCCTTATGTGGGGTTCCCTTATTGCCTCACCTATGGCGGACCTCCTTCTGTCGACATCAGCTCATTTACTCCAGAAGCCAGGTCTAAGGGGTAGTGTACCTTGGTTCAAGCTCTTCCTAGCATGATCGTGATATATACACCTGATGGTCCAGTGACACAGCCACAGCTATTGGTGATTCCCGGGCATGTGTGAGATGTCTCAACCCTCATGAGGGGGTGGCCCTGCAGGTAGCCCCCCACATGCCCGGATGACTTGATTTCAACCCTTGATGCAGCTCCTCTTATATGATGATATTGGCCTCAGCCGCTTGCAGTGCCTCTTCGATTTTCACGTATCAGTAAGATTTTGCGAGCACTTCCCCGTGTGCAGGGTGAAATTCGGCGTATTTATATCTCATGTACTACCATATTTTTGTATAAGTCCTGAAGATTATTCCAGGCATCGGATGTATGTGGGATTCATCATGTTATTTATCTGGCTCATGTTTAGGCCAACACATGCTTCATTATTACGTTCCGTGGTTTTCCAGGCGCCTTATTCTTTGTACTTATTGCGTTCCGTGGTTTTTCGGGCGCCTTATTCTTTGTACTTTGTCTCGGCGGGCATAGGTATGCCTCCCCCGCCGCCTTTAGCACAGGTACCACTTCATAGAGACTTGTTGCACCTGTAAGTCTCGTCTCCTCAGGGTCTAGTCCTTTAGCACATCAGACAACATTACACTTCTCTCTCTCACTTCCCTTTTGATATCCAGTGATTGAGTTCTTACAACATACTTCAGTCATACAATTTTCTCCTAACACTCGTACGTTGGGGGGCAATCTGTTACACCATTTTTTTGGTCATCTAACCTATTATTATTAGATGAACCCAAGTACACCATGTAAGACCAATTTTACCCTAATTAAAATTTCTTTCACCATATAAAATAACTTATTTGGTCATATTTAACCCAAAACAAGGAAATTAATTAAATAAATCCTCATTTATTTAATTATTTCCTAAGAACAAGTTATTTAAATCATTATTTAAATAATATTCTTAATTAAATTTGACTAAATCATACATAAATAATTAAATAAACCATTACTTATTTAATTATATTCCCATCATTCCCCTAAAATGATAAATAAATCATTTATTTATTTATTATTTATAAATAAAGGAATTGACCCAAGTCAAGAATCCTTTTCCCTCCAACAAATATAATAAAATATTTCTAAAGGTGCTTCTAGAATTCGATTAATAATATTTTATTCATGCACCGAGTTCTAGACTGCCCCAATATTTTGTTATAAATAGGGGGGTTTTCCCCATTCATTAGTCACCTTCATTTCATTAGATCACTCTGGATCTACTCTTGGTCACCATTTTCCATTTTTCTTTGTGAACTCCCATTGAGTTCTATGTTTTCTTTTCTACATCCATAAGAGAGAGAAATGTTAGATCTGAAACACTGAGGACTTCCAAGAACCCATCCCACTGAGGAGAACCGGAAGACACCTTTCTTGTTTTCCTCTAAGGTGCCCCATTCTTTGATATAATATAAAATTCTTTCAAATACATTCTTCTTGTCTTGTTCATTGTATCTATGGACCTATGTTATATTTTATCTTCTTAATGTCTTTTGTGCTTAGATCTGAATTTGTGCAGCAAACTTAAAGATATTTCGCAGCCATAATCGATGTTAGGACTATTTGTTATGCGTAGCTAAAGTAATCTTTTACGACGAAAGATTCATACTAACACTATTATAGTTTGTAATTTAACAAAGAATGGTTTGAAAAAGTTAAAAAATGTCATGTGCACTATTTAATTCCCTAATGTGTGTAGATTTAATTGTGCAAAGCAGATGTGTTGTGTCACTTGAGTTTGTTTGCATCAAATATTCTAAGAACAAACCCAGATTCTCATGTGTCGTGGAAATTCAACATATGTCATGTTCACCTAAGAACTACCTATAACTCATCCTAGGCTACTCATGTCCAATATGAACTCATGCCACTTAAAAAGTTACCAAGACAAGCCTCATGACATCCAAATATGGTCATAAAACAACTAAGAAACACAATTTACATCTTAACATGACATAGCACCTAGCATGTCTTGTTATGAAACCAACTCCAAAAATATAAGAAAAGAGAGATCAACTCCTTAGAAATAAGCCACTTTGAGGGGGCAACCTCATTTTCATTACATAAATGAACAATTCTTGAATGATACAGATGAAAATACCTCCTTTCTATATATAGGAGTCAATGGGGTCACAATATAATCCTAGCCAACCTAACAATAATAATGTAAAGGCACAATAATAACAATATGGGGGTTATAGGTGTACAACAATGACAATAAGGGGGCTACACTAATAACAATAATGGACTACACTAGTAATATAGGGACCTAAAATTCCCCTACCCTTCAAAAAGTTGTTGTCCTGAATGTTTGAGTAGATCTGGAGGCTTCTGTGTAAAATTCTCATCATCCCATGTTGAATCTTCAGTGGGTAATTTTTTCCACTTGATGAGATACTCTGAAATTGATCAATTTTGTAGCTGTCAAGTTCTTGTTTCCATGACTGCTTCAGGTTCCAATATGATTTTTCCTTCCTCCTCAAGTTCTAGCAATATTGTTTGAACTGGAATTTTGTCACTTATAACCTTTCTTTAAGCATGAAACATGGAAAACTAGATGCACTTGAGAAGAAGTAGGAAGCTCTGCTTTGTATACCATAGTACCAATATTTTGCAACACCTTGTAAGGACCGTAGTACTTTGGAAATAATTTACTATCCTTCTTAGCTTGCTTGAGTGATATTTGTTTGTATGGTTGTAGCCGTAAAAATACCTAGTCTCCCACATCAAAAATTTTCTCAGTTTGATGTTGATATTCCTATTTTTTCATTCGATTTTGTGCCAAATTTAGGTTATCCTTTAAGAGTTCGAGAACATGTTGTTGATGCTCGATGTGATATTCCACTACTTGAACCTTAGAATTTTCTCTTAAATATGATGTGATGGGCAGTGGATGATATCCATAAAGTGCCATAAATAGCATCATTTTTGTTGCAGTATGAAAGGAAGTGTTATACCACCATTCAACTAGAGGTAACCACTTGACCCACTGTGTTTGTTTATCAAATAAAAAACAAAAAAGATATCCTTCCAAACATTTGTTCACTATCTCAGTTTTCACATCGTATTGAGGATGATAAGATGTGGTATGAGCTAGTTGAGTACCCAAACAAGAAAACAATTTCGTCCAAAAATTTCCAGTAAAAATTGGATCTTTGTCGCTTACAATAATCTTTGGGTTTCCATGTAGCTTTTGAATTGTTTCCATAAATGTGGTAGCAACTATACTTGCTTTAAATGTATGAGATAATGCACAAAATTGTGCATACTTGGTAAGTCTATCAACTACCACCATGATGACACTCTTTCCTTCAGACTTAGGTAAATCTATGATAAAATCCATTGAAATATCCTCCCAACATTGACTTGGAATGGAGAAAGGATTTATAAGACCCGAGGTATTAATTGTCTCAACTTTATTTTGTTGGAAAACCAAACATTCCACTACAAAATTTTGAATATCAGATTTAAGGTCATCCCAAAAAAAATATTTCTTCTCCCCGTGGTAAGTTTGTAAAAATCCTGAGTGTCTTCCTAAGGGAGATGTGTGCAATTCCAAAATAATATTTTGTTTTAGTTGGGAATTCTTTAAAAGATATAAGTGATATTTGTACCATAAGGAATCATTTTTCCAACTAAATGTATCAGATGTACTAAGATCTTGCTACAAATTTTGAATGAGTGTCCACACTTCATCGTCCTTCTTCCATTCATCCCTTTCTTCAGTTATCCAATCTGGATGGATAATAGAAATGGCACAAAGAAATTCTTCCACCTCTTCATCCTCTTGAGAGTGCATCTGCAACAACATTTAGCTTCCCTTTTTTGTAGATGATTTCAAATTCATAACCCAACATCTTTGTGACCCATTTTTGATGCTCTTCTGAAGATAATCTTTGTTCCAAAAAGTGTTTAAGACTATCATGATCAATTTTTACCTTGAAGTTTCTTCCCATTAGGTAAGTTCACCATTTCTTTAGCGCATGTAGTATTGCCAACATTTCCTTCTCATAAATATCTAAATACTTTCCTTTTATTGGAAAACTTTAAAAAGCAATGGGTCTTCCTTGTTGCATTAAAACCACACCATTTATATTTCCTGAGGCATCACATTCCACAATAAAGGTTTTTGTGAAGTCTGGCATAGGTAAGACTGGTGCTAGGCACATTTCCCCTTTAAGATGCTCAAAGGCCTTAGTTGCTTCAGTAGTCCATGAAAATTTATATTTCTTCAATAATGTTGTTAGAGGTGCTGCTACTCTCCCATAATTCTTAACAAAATTGTGATAATATCCTGTTAACCCGAGAAATCCTCGCAAATTATTTATGTTTGTGTGGACTTTCCATTCCTTAGAGGCTTTAAATTTTTTAGGGTGTACCTTAACACCCTCGTGAGATACAATATGACCCATATATTCCACCTCTTGTAATCCAAAGAAACATTTGGAGGTTTTTTCATATAATCGTTTCTCTTCCAATAGTTTGAGCACTTTTTCAACATGTTGAACATGATCCTTCCAAGACATGATGTAGATTATTATATCATCAAAAAATACTAACAAAAATTTTCTAAGGAATGGTTTGAAAATGGAATTCATCAACCCTTGAAATGTAGAAGGTGCATTTGTAAGGCCAAAAGTCATGAACAAAAATTCATAATGACCCTCATGAGTTTGAAATGTTATTTTCGGAATATCTTCAGTCTGCATTCTAATTTGATGATATCTTGAACGAAGATCCAAATTGGTAAAATAAATTTCCCCATGTAATTCATCCAATAATTCATCAATCATAGGAATGGGAAATTTATCTTTAATAGTGCGCTTATTGATCTCCCTATAATCTGAACACATGTGCCATGATCCATCCTTCTTGTGCACCAATACTACTGGAGCAAAGAAAGAACTTTGACTAGGTTGAATTATACCAACCTCTAACATTTATGAAATCATACGTTCAATTTCTCTTTTGGACATAAGGATATCTGTAAGGCCTGATGTTTGGAGGAACACTTCCTCGAATCAAATGAATAGCATGATCATGGTCATGAATAGGTGGGATTCCTTTGGTAGTTTCAAACACTTTGGAATGATTGTCCAAGAATTTTTGGAGATTTGGAAAAATAGATGATTTTGATGTTGGAACTTCTAGTGAGCATAATTTTTCAATCATGCTTCGTTGTTCTTTCCTTAGAAGCTTTTTCATGACATTACAATGGTACATATGGTCAAAATTCTGACATTTCAGTTCCAACACTTTTGACATATTGTCGGAAATTTCCCCAATTTTTCTCATTTTTTTAATCTCACCAACAAACGTCGCTTTAGCGACGTCTTTGGAGCATTGTCATAACAATGATGTCTAGGAAAATCATTAGAATATCAATGTTTTAGGACCAACCATCAGAATACCGATGTTTAGGAGACATACGTCGGTCTTGCGACATTTATGGATACCATTGATCTTGCAACGTTAAGGGAGAAACCATCGGACTACCAATGTTTAGAATACATACGTCGGTCTTGCGACGTTTAGGGATACCGTTGGTCTTGCATCATTTAGGGCCAAGTGTCGGTCTTGCGACTTTGAGGAGCCAAAACGTTAGTCTTATGACGTTAAGGGAAAACACATGGAAATTTATTTTGGTGGCCTTTTAAAATTTATTTTCCCGCTCTTCTTGTTCGGTGATAATTATGCTTGTTCATTTTATTAACAGAGAATGGGTTTTCAAGTATTTTTTGCTTCAAGGGTTTCCTGACATAGAAAATCGCAATACAGGGTTTAGGGTGCGTTATTGCAATAATAAAAATTTTGGAATTTTAAGTTTGAACAGACCCCAAATCATTCATTTCCTTGCTGGTTTAAGTTCTATAGTTGAGACACAAATTTTTATGAAGAGGGAGGTTGAATCCCCTCTCATTTTCTGCTAGACACAAGTTCTCTTACTGCAGGGAACCATTTCACTGCCATTTTCTGGGTCATTCTGTTGTCTACATTAGCAAGTCTAGCCACTATTTGGGTGTTGCAATGTTGCTGTGTGTTGGAAATTCAACCTCAATGCCTTCCAGGTATTCAGCTCCTTCACGAGGAATTTCGCCTACTTTAAAATCACAACCTTGGCAACCAATAGAAATCCCTGGTTTTTCACTTGATGCACCTCCAAATTTAAGGACTACTATGTCAGAGCGACCTCCTTCAGCTACGAGAGGTAGACCTGGAGATCCAAGTGCTACAGGATTTGTTAATGAGGCACCAATTGCAGGTAGCAGGCCAAGAAGACAAGCATGCTCTCCAAGTGTCACAAGAGGAAGAATTTCAAATGACAGCCAGAACAGTGACCGGTCCAGTGTACAATCTAGAAAATCACATAGTATTGGTAATAACGTTTCAGTGTCAGGTGTAATTGGTAGCAATATGGTTGAAAATGTGTTGAATAAAAAATATTTGCCCCAAAACAACAGGAAGATCAATTATCTGTGAGGTCTATCTCATCTACAACATAAGCTAAATGGCCAGTGAAGCCAGTATTATCTCCAGATAGCACAGGCCTTGGAAGGACGCTCTCAAAAAAATCTTTGGATATGGCTTTAAGACACATGGTAATATGTTATTCTTGTGTGTTTCTAACTTGGAATTAGAGCTTAACTGAATATTTGTGTCTAGGATTTTGTTTGTGTGACAAATTTCAGGATTTATTATTATTTGAAAAATTTGACTGCCCATTGATGATAAATATTTGGATATGGCTTTAAGAAACATGGTACGATGTTATGCTTTGGAATTTGAGCTTATTTGAATATTTGTATCTAGGGTTCTGTTTGTATGAAAAATCTCATATTTTAGCATTATTTGCAAAATTTGACTACCGATTGATGATGGCAATGTGCATTGCTTGAAACTTTTAGTTGTATGAAAAGATATTGTAGAGCCTTAGTTGTATGTATAAGATATTGTAGAGTTGTGAAAGCCTAGTTCATATATGGTTTTTCCTTAAATGAAGAATTCTAACTCATCAATTATTTTGCATGCAATGTCTATTGTTTTCTTGGGTTACCCATGAATTATTATAGCCCTCGCTACTCTAGAGGAAGCCAAGATGAGCCTTATAAGTATGTCTTTAAATGGTTCTCTGATCTATCTGAATTTTATCTACACCCAGTTAAAGGTGTCTCCAAAATTACTCTTGTTTTGCTTATGTATATTTCTTAAATGAATAGTCATTATGTTTCTCATTAGAAGTGTACAAAGATACTTAGTAGTAGATATATTTAAGAGTGTTCTTCTGAGTGTCTCATTGTTTGAACTTTGTTCATTAAATATTGAAGCATATAATGACTGTAGAAGTATGATTGGAAAATTTGACTTAATTGTTCTCAACATTATCAGGAACCTACAGCTTTTGACAAACAAAGAAGGGGTGAAAATTCAGTGAATACAAAGGTTGTCAAGGTGACAATGACTACAAAGAAGGCCAAGGTGATTTTCATTTCCAAGTAAATCCAGTCAACATTGGGTTGGATATACATTACATTCAAATTCCTTCAATTGTATTTGGGGATTCATATGGAGATGATATGGGTCAGCTAATTACAATATATATATTCATCCCAAAGTAGACACTGTTTTCTATGTTTTGATTCATTAGTAGTTGAATTAGTACTGGGATTTAGTAGAAGACATTATGAGATTTAC
This sequence comes from Pinus albicaulis, assembly GCA_034641835.2. NCBI lineage: Eukaryota > Viridiplantae > Streptophyta > Pinopsida > Pinales > Pinaceae > Pinus > Pinus albicaulis. The sequence goes on from CM076578.1 coordinate 1,040,593,023, forward strand.
CTAAAGTAACCGTTAGTGCAAATCTGTCAAATTTTTCTGGATAACACTTCTTTTAGGATATTAAAAGTTGAAACTAAGGATCATCCAATGAGATGTGAGAAATAAAAACATGGCATACGATGCCTATGGTTTCCCTAGGCTACCCATTAATTTCTATATAGGCATGGTTTTCTTAGAGGAAGTGAAGCCAGACATTCTGAGTATGAATTAAAAATGTGAACTTACAAATCCTCAAGCATTCTTCTAAGCTATCACAAAAAGGTAGTGTGGGATCATCCTGATGGAATTGCAAATCTGAAAGCATTCTTCTATGCTAATCTACTTCACATGTCCCTTTCACTATTGTTTTGTATTTTTATTATGTAGAGAAAGATGAAACTATATGTTGTTTTTGTTGGTCCAAAGAACTGCCCCTATGCTAAGACTGAAGACATGGCTTGTTGTAAACTTCCTGTCATTCATGGATCCTGCTCAATATAAGTTTGAATGGCCACACAAATGAGTTTCTTTTCTTTTCCCAAATAGAAGGCCAAAATCCAATGTTCCCTTTACATGTTAAACACCCTGTTTGTGGTTGTTCAGTGTTATGTTTTTTAGTTTACAGGAATATATAGCTCGACTATTTAGTGTTATTTTTTTTCATCTGTAGGGATATACAGCTAATTTCATAGTTTGGTGGAAGTAAGATAGATGAATTTCCCACTAGTCGCTTGTAGACTAACTCATTAACTTCATTTGAATCAATATTGGTTGAAATTTTTCGTGTGTTAGACTTACATGTAGATGAAATTTTACAATCTACCATCATGAATATGCCCAACAAACCTTGGGCATGTTTTGTTTGTAAAACAAAGATATGATTGTTTGTCAAATTCTACACCTAAGTAGCAATGTATGATACTTAAATTTGTCATGTTTAAAGCTAAACATAACTTGAATTTAACAAGTGGAATAACAAATTGGTCACGTTTTTTTTACATGTATGTTCTTCGTTCCCCAAATTGTGAGTGATTATGATTATGGTATGGCCAAGCTTGTTACTGTTTGGGGAGCACACTTTTTCCTGTACATTGTTGGCTGAACGCATTTCATAAGGGACTGAGTTTAAAGTGCTTACTTGACTGAGTTCGACGTAGATACCAAGACACCCATTCATGTGTGTATTGGCTAATTCAAGGCCTTCTACTCCCACAACAAGGTCTACACTTCTTGCAACAAGGCCATCATCAAGACCCTCCACACCAACAAGGCATCCATCAACTCCAAACCTAAGACAAAGTAATTCTGGTCCACCACCAGCCCGTTCTTCTTCTGTTGGAAATTCAACCTCAATGCCTTCCAGGAATTCAGCTCCTTCATGAGGATTTTCGCCTACTTTAAAATAAAAACCTTGGAAACCAACAAAAATCCTTGGTTTTTCACTTGATGCACCTCCAAATTTAAGGACTACTATGCCAAAGCGACCTCCTTCAGCTACGAGAGGTAGACCTAGAGCTCCAAGTGTTGCACAATCTGTTAATGAGGCACCCATTGCAAGTAGCAGGCCAAGAAGATAGTCATGGTCTCCAAGTGTCACAAGAGGAAGAACTTCAAATGAGAGCCAGAATAGTGACTGGTCCAATGTAAAATCTAGCAAATCACATAGTATTGGTAATAAAATTTCAGTGTCAGGTGTAATTGGCAGCAAGATGGTTTAAAATATGTTGAATGAAAAAATTTTGCCCCAAAACAACAGAAAGATCAATTATCTGTGAGGTCTATCTCATCTACAACACAAGATAAATGACAAGTGAAGCCAATATTATCTCCAGATAGCACAGGCTTTGGAAGGACGCTCTCAAATTTTTTTTTGGATATGGCTTTAAGACACATGGTACTATGTTATGCTTGTGTGTTTCTAACTTGGAATTAGAGCTTAATTGAAAATTTGTGTCTAGGCTTTTGTTTGTATGACAAATTTTAGGATTTATTATTATTTGAAAAATTTGACTGCCCATTGATGATAAATATTTGGATATGGCTTTAAGACACATGGTACGATGTTATGCTTTTGAATTTGATCTTGTTTGAAGATTTGTATCTAAGGTTCTGTTTTTATGACAAATCTCAGATTTTAGCATTATTTGCAAAATTTGACTGCCCATTGATGATGGAAATGTGCATTGCTTGAGAGCCTTAGTTTTATGGAAATATATTGTAGAGCCTTAGTTGTATGTATAAGATATTGTAGATTTGTGAAAGCCTAGTTCATATATGGTTTTTCCTTAAATGAAGAATGCTAACTCATCGATTATTTTGCATGCAATGTCTATTTCTTTCTTGGGTTACCCATGAATTATTTTATAGCCCTCGCTACTCTAGAGGAAGCCAAGATGAGCCTTCTAAGTATGTCTTTAAATGGTTCTCTGATCTATCTGAGTTTTATCTACAGCCAGTTAAAGGTGTCTCCAACATGACTCTTGTTTGGCTTATGTAGATTTCTTACATGAACAGTCATTAAGTTGCTCATTAGAAGTGTACATAAATACTTAGTAGTAGATATATTTAAGAGTGTTCTTCTTAGCGTCTCATTGTTTGAAATTTTTTCATTAAATATTGAAGCATATAATGACTACAAAAGTATGATTAGAAAAATTGACTTAATTGTTCTCAACAATAGTAGGAACCTGCAGCTTTTGACAAACAAAGCAGGGGTGAAAATTCAGTGAATACAAAGGATGCCAAGGTGAAAATGACTACAAAGAAGGCCAAGGTGATTTTCATTTACAAGCAAATCCAGTCAACATTGGGTTGGATATATATTACATTCAAATTCCTTCAATTGTATTTGGGGATTCATATGGATATGATATGGGCCAGCTAATTACAAACTATATATTCATCCCAAAGTACACACCGTTTTCTATGTTTTGATTCATTAGTAGTTTAATTAGTACTAGGATTTAATAGAAGACATTATGAGATTTACCTGAAGTAACCTTCAGTGCAAATGTGTTAAATTTTTCTGGATATCACATCTTTTAGGCTATTAAAAGTTGAAACTAAGGGTCATCCAGTGAGATGTGAGAAATAAAAACATGGCATACGATGCCTATGCTTTCCCTAGGCTACCCATTAATTGCTATATAGGCATGGCTTTCTTAGAGGATGTGAAGCCGGGCATTTTGAGTATGAATTAAAAATGTAAATGAACTCACAAATCCCCAATAATTCTTCTAAGCTATCACAAAAAGTTAGTGTGGGATCATCCTGATGAAATTTCAAATCTGCAAGCATTCTTCTATGCTAATCTACTTCACATGTCCCTTTGAATATTGTTTTGTATTTTTATTTTGTAGAGAAAGGTGAAACTATATGTTGTTTTTTTTTGTCCAAAGAACCTCCCATATGCTAAGACTAAAGACATGGCTTGTTGTATGTAGAAATTTGAATAACTGTTAAATTATTCACCGATATTATCCTAATCACACACTATTTGAGCTTCATGCATAATACATAACCTCTTCTACTATTGATCATCAATTTGCGCAAATATAAACAATCGCATGCGCACATTAAAACCATAAACAATCACACATATAAACACAATATTTAATGGGAAAGATTAAAGCTGAAAACCCCCAACTATCTGTATATTATAATGATAGAGATCATGTAACAATAATTGTACAAACTCCTCACAAGCTGTCAGTACAATCTCCAATTGTTACACACTACAGAAGCTCAGATCATACAAAACACATGCTCCAATCTGCTCCGCCTGTTAGCCTGCCTCTACTGCACAATCCAAGATGAATAATTGCACATCCTGAGTTCGAATCCCTCTGGTATGCACTTCGCAATCCTCATTGACATCTCCATCAATGTGTGTGCAAATCTCATGCACCAGTATATTCACAACTGATAGTCACACTTTCTCTTTCACCTACCTCTTCCCCTTTGGTCTCCCTTTGAAGCGTAATACCTTTAAGTTAACTGGTGTATTCTTTAGTTGATTAATGAGTTTATAATTAGTGAATTAATTAATAATTAATTCACACCACTCTCACTAGTGTATCAATCAGTTAGACTAGATACAACTAGCTCTACTATGTTTAAGCGAGTTAGCCCAGACACAACTCACCAAACCCTGTCATGAGTTCTAATTGAAGTCACTCTCAGCATGCTCTCTTTAACCCTTAGGAATAGCGTAATTCCTTTTGTCGACTCTTGTGCCACATCGTGCACTTAACTAAAGTGCTCCAAGAGAATAAGATAATGTTTAGAGTCAAAATATTATTAAGAGCTAATAATATTCGACATATCTATTTTTAGACTGGAAATCTAAAAATAGATTCCGCCCAATATGTCCAAAAATAGAAGTCCATCTATTTTCCCAACTTGACCAACCATCTACAAATAGCATCTCGCAACTTATAGAACATGATCGACATGTCTAAAAATAGACATAGTCTAAAAATAGACTTGCACCAAAAATAGCCTGCAGGCCCACTTAGTGAAGGCGACTCTTTTCACTAAGCTCATCATCTTTTTGCAATCTCAACACTCCATCTCAACAAGATAGGGATTATCTGCCACCCCGATCCTGCCTCTATGGTATTCGAATTTTCTACTGGTGAGTGCCTTCGTCAAGATATCAGCATCCTGATCCTTCGTAGGAATGTAAGAAAGTAACATGATCTTCCGCTGCACACAATCTCTGATATGATGATACCGGTCCGTGAAGCCATGCAGCCTCAACTCATCCTCCTGTCTGTACCAAGATCCATATCCCGATGTGCCTCTGAGATATCTCAATACATGCTTCCCCGCCTTCCAAAAGAGCTTGGTAGGCTTAACCATAGCTTGTGAAAGCTGGTTAACTGCATAGCATATATCGGGTCGTGTATTGACCAGATACATAAGCGACCCCACAAACTGTCGATAAACAGTGGCATCCACTACCTCCGCCGAAGTAGCATCCTCCTTCCTCCAACCACCAGGAAGAGGAGTATCAACAGGCTTGCAGCCATGCATGTTGAACTTCTCCAGTATCTCCCGGGCATACTTACCCTGAGAAACAAACAGTCCACCACTGCGCTGCCAAATTTCCAATCCCGAGAAATAATGAAGGAGGCCCAAGTCCTTCATCTCAAACTCCTTTGCAAGATCAGCCTTGCATGAGTGTATCAACAGTTCATCACCTGTCAAAATCAAATCATCTACATAAAGTACAATGATCAGAAACTTACCCTCCACCACAATCTGGTATAGGTTAGGATCCGCCTCACTCTTGGAGAATCCAAGTCCAGTGAAATAATTGTCTATCCATGTGTACCAAGCACGAGGTGCTTGTTTCAACCCATACAGCGCTCTCTTGAGCCTGCACACATGCGACTCGCTGCTAAAGATCTCGAAACCTTTGGGCTACTCTATGTACACCTCCTCCTCAATCACCCCATTGAGGAACACAGTCTTCACATCCATATGATGAATGTGCCACCCCATCTGTGATAAGGGAGCAAGAATCGTCCGTATGGAAGAATACCTTGCGACAGGTGCAAAGGTCTCCTCATAATCGATCCCCTCAATTTGTGAAAAGCCTCGGGCAACAAATCTTTCCTTATACTTCTCCACACTCCTGTCAGCTGCCTGCTTCACTTTGTAGATCCATCTCGAACCCACCACTAATTTCCCCTCTGGTCTCGGGACAATCTCCCATGCACTTTTTCTGACAATCGAATCATACTCTTCCACCATGGCATCTACCCATGCGGGGTCCTCCACAGCTTCCTTGAAAGAGGATGGCTCTGTCATGATACACTTGCTCACAAGAGCCATGTATCCAGTATACGATCGTCACTCTTGTCTCTGTCTGCCTTTGTGATGTAGGTGCTCTACAACCTTTCTCTGCATCTTGAGCCAGTCGCTCAACTTCTGTAGTGCGCTTCCGCCCTCTGATGGTTGGCGCTGCATGAGTGGTCTCTTCCACTCCATGAACCTCATCTTGTGGTTGATCCACATCCTGAGACTCATCCTTAGGAACTAATAGCTCCTCCTCTGCATGCAAGTGTAGCTCCCTCTCAAGCGAACACTTCATGGCTTTCTCCTCCTGAAATTTGATATCCCGTCGCACAACAGTCTTGCGACTGTCTGGAAAATACACACGATAGTTGTGGGGCATATCGGTGTACCCCACAAATATCCCAACCTCTGTGGTTGGCTCCAGCTTCTTCCCGGCATCCTTCGTCACATGAATGTAAATAGGTGAACCAAAAATCCTCAAATGGGAAATATCAGGTTTCTTACCAGAAAACGCCTCCTCGAGTGTACTCATGCCAAGTATCTTGTGAAGACAATGGTTCTACACATATACTACAATATTGCATGCCTCCACCCAGAAGTGCATAGGTAGGCCCTGATCATGCAACATCGCTCGTGCAACACCCGTCATTCTATTCTTCTGCTCCCGACAACCTCGTTACTGCTTTGTGGGTTATGAGGATTGCCTATGAGCTCTCTTAGGAATTCATACACTTACTGCCAAAGTCCTTGAATTCACGAGAGATGAATTCACCCACCATTTCACTCTAAGAGCCTTCACCTGCTTCCCCAATTATTTCTCCACCAGTGCCTTGAACTCACAGAACTTTGAGTATGTCTCGCTCTTCTTCTGCATGAAGAAGATCCAACACTTACGAGAAAAATCATCAACAAATATCACATAATACCTGTGCTTTGTTGTCGAAGCTGCTGAGAAAGGTCCACACACATTTTTGTGAATTCTCTCAAGGATTGTCGTGGCGCGACTATCCTTCTCGTTAAAGGTGGCTTTCACAAATTTTCCCATGGTACACCCCTTGCACTGATTTGACTATGTAAGAGTGCCTTTAGGAAGCCCAGTAGAAATCTGCTACAGTATCTTCAAAGCTCCATGGTGAAGGTGGCCCAATCTCCGGTGCCACAACTCACCATCATCCCGGCTCACCACTCCTTCTGCCTTGCCTGCCATTGCTGCACAGCTATCTACCTGCAATTGATAAAGGGTCTTAACTCGAACCCATATCCTCCGGGTCTCACCAGTTGCCTTACTATGCAGGAAAGCCTTTCCCTCGCTAAATACAACATCATATCCCTTGTCTTCTAACATCGCCACAGAGATAATATTCTTCTTCAATCCTGGAACATGCATCACATCCTTCAATACAAAGGGTTTACCAGACTCCCTCTCAAAGGAAATGGTACCGATACCAGTTGCACTGTATCTACCATCATCGCCCAACTCGATGTGCACTCCAAGATCTTTCTCATCCAGATCAGTAAACAAATCTCGATCTCTTGTCATGTGAAAAGACGCACCACTGTCCAGAAACCACATTGAACCCATCACACTTGAGACCAAGCATGCGATCAGCGAAAAATCCAGCTCAAACTGCGAGGCTAAGGCCTCTCTAGCTGCAGATCCAGCAGCGTGCTTATTTTTCTTCTTCTGCGGAAAATTTGTGGCATAATGTCTGTGTTGGTGACAGTGAAAGCACTTCACCTTAGACATGTCTTGCTTCTTGCCTTTCGCACGAGACTGAGAAGCCTTCTTGCTCTTCCCCTTCTTTTCTTTGGCAGCCAAACATAGTTTTCTCTTTATCGAGTTCTTTGATTAGATCCGTCCACAGTACTCCGCCTTATCTCCTCTTTGCACTAGATCCGACTAAGTCGCTCCTAAACCGGGCAATTTCTCCAGGCCATTCACGAGTCACGATAGGAATGCCAACTCTTCGGAGAAGCCCAAGGAGAGCCAAGCTCACCAAGTCCTCATCATCTAAAGTCACCCCACACTTCCCAGCTCATCCATACATTGGATGAACTTCGTGATGCCCATAGGCATCTTGTCCTTTCTCCATCTTTATGTTTCTGAGTCTATCCTTGAGTGCCAACTTCCTCTAGTTTCTCTTGCTTTGGAATAAATATGTCAAGGATTTCCACATCAAGAATGGAGAATCCTTACCATGAAGGCTGGACACTATGTGATCCTTCACACCCTCCAACAGAATCCTTCGACACTTTGCTATCTTCTTTTGCCAAGCCTCAATTACGGCAACATCGCTAGAAGTAGGCTTTGGGATTTCTGCATCTATGAACTCCTTCAACCCATTGTCATCCAGCACCACTTCCATCCTGTCCTTCCATGCAATATAATTCGAGCTGCCCTCAAGGGAATACTCCAATCGCAATCCGTTGAAAGACATCTCAACTTCGACACCAAGAAAACACTGCTGCAAAATCGAATTCCACCAGCACAAAACTCAACCGCTTCAATGTTTTTCAATTGCTCCAATGATCAATACTGCTCCGATACCATGTAGAAATTTGAATAAATGTTAAATTATTCACCGAGATTATCTTGATCACACACTATTTGAGCTTCACGCATAATACATAACCTCTTCTACTATTGATCATCAATTTGCTGAAATATAAACAATCGCATGCGCACATTAAAACCATAAACAATCACACATATAAACACAGTATTTATGTGAAAGCTTAAAGCTGAAAACCCCCAACTATTTGTATATTATAATGATAGATATCATGTAACAATCATTGTACAAACTCCTCACAAGCTCTCAGTACAATCTCCAATTGTTACACACTACGCAAGCTCAGATCATACAAAACACATGCTCCAATCTGCTCCACCTGTTAGCCTGCCTCTACTGCGCAATCCAAGATGAATAATTGCGCATCCTGAGTTCAAATCCCTCTGGTATGTACTGCGCAATCCTCATTGGCCTCTCCATCAATGTGTGGTGCAAACTCATGCACCAGTATAGTCACAACTGATAGTCACACTGCTCTTTCACCTACCTCTTCGGTGGTCTCCCTTGAAGCTGTCCCACCTTTGCTTCTAAGCGATGTATTATTTAGTTGATTTATGAGTTAATAATTAGTGAATTAATTAATAATTAATTCACACCACTCTCACTAGTGTATCAATCAGTTAGACTAGATACAACTAGCTCAACTATGTTTAACTGAGTTAAACTGAACACAAATCCACCAACTACTTCTACAACTCCACCAAACTCTGTCACATGAGTTCTAACTAAAGTCCTTCATGCAATAGCTCTAGTTAACCCTTAGGAATAGCGTAATTCCTTATTTCATCTCCTGTGCCACATCTGTGCACTTAACTGAAGTGCTCCAAGAGGATAAGATAATGTTTAGAGTCCAAATATTATTAAGAGCTAATAATATTCGACATATCTATTTTTAGACTGGCAATCTAAAAATAGATTCCACCCAGTATGTCTAAAAATAGAAGTCCATCTATTTTCCCGACTTGACCAACCATCCACAAATAGCATCCTGCAACTCATAGAACATGATCCATATGTCTAAAAATAGACTTTGCGCCAAAAATACCCTGCGGGCCCACTTAGTGAAGGCGACTCCTTTCCACTAAGCTCATCATCTTGTTGCAATCTCAACATTGTAGAAATCCTTTCATCCATGGATCTTGCTCAATATAAGTTTGAATGGGTGCACAAATGAGTTTCTTTTCTTTTCCCAAATAGAAGGCCAAAATCCAATGTTCCCTTTACATGTTGGAAAACCCTGTTTGCAGTTGTTCAGTGTTATGTTTTTTAGTTTGCAGGAATATGTAGCTCGACTGTTCAGTGTTATGTTTTTTCGTATGCAGGGATATACAGCTAATTGCATAGTCTGGTGGAAGTAAGATAGATAGAGTTCCCACTAGTTGCTTATAGACTAACTCATTAACTTCCTTTGAATCAATCTTGGATGAATTTTTTCGTGTGTTAGACTTACATGTAGATGAAATTTTACAATCTGCCATCATGAAGATGCCTAACAAACCTTGGGCATGTTTTGTTTGTAAAACAAAGATATGATTGTTTGTCAAATTCTACACCTAATTAGCAATGTACGATACTTAAATTTGTAATTTTTATAGCTAAACATAACTTGAACTTAACAAGTGGAATACCAAATTGGTCACTTTTTTTTTACATGTATGTTCTTCATTCCCCAAATTGTGAGTGATTATGATTATGGTATGGCCAAGTTTGTTACTGTTTGGGGAGCACAGTTTTTTCCTGTACATTGATGGCTGAACGCATTTCATAAGGGACTGAGTTTAAAGTGCTTGCTTGGCTGAGTTAGACGCAGAGACCAAGACACCCATTCCTGTGCGTATTGGTTGATTCAAGGCCTTCTACTTCCACAGCAAGGTCTACACTTCCTACAACAATTCCATCATCAAGACCCTCCACACCAACAAGGCGTCCATCAACTCCAAACCTAAGCCAAAGTAATTATGGTCCACCACCAGCCCGTTCTTCTTCTGTTGGAAATTCAACCTCAATTCCTTCCAGGAATTTAGCTCCTTCATGAGGAATTTCGCCTACTTTAAAATCAAAACCTTGGCAACCAGCAACAATCCCTATTTTTTCACTTGATGCACCTCCAAATTTAAGGACTACTATGCCAAAGCGACCTCCTTTAGCTACGAGAGGTAGACCTGGAGCTCCCAGTGTTGCATGGTCTGTTAATGAGGCACCTATTGCAAGTAGCAAGCCAAGAATACATTCATGCTCTCCAAGTGTCACAAGAGAAAGAATTTCAAATGACAGCCAAAACAGTGACCGGTACAGTGTACAATCTAGAAAATCACATAGTATTGGTAATAACATTTCAATGGCAGGTGTAATTGGCAGCAATATTTTTGAAAAGGTGTTGAATGAAAAAGAGCTACCCCAAAACAACAGAAAGATTAATTATCTGTGAGGTCTATCTCATCTAGAACACAAGCTAAATGGCCAGTGAAGCCAGTATTATCTCCAGATAGCACAGGATTTGGAAGGACGCTCTCAAAAAAATATTTGGATATGGCTTTAAGACACATGGTATTATGTTATGCTTATGTTTTTCTAGCTTGGAGTTAGAGCTTAATTGAAGATTTGTGTCTAGGCTTTTGTTTGTATGACAAATTTCAGGATTTATTATTATTTGAAAATTTTGGCTGCAAATTGATGATAAATATTTGGATATGGCTTTAAGACACATGGTACGATGTTATGCTTTGGAATTTGAGCTTATTTGAATATTTGTATCTAAGGTTTTTTTTTTATGAAAAATCTTAGATTTTAGCATTATTTGCAAAATTTGACTACCCAATGATGATGGCAATGTGCATTGCTTGAGAGCCTTAGTTGTATGGAAAGATATTATAGAGCCTTATTTGTATGTATAAGATATTGTAGAGTTCTGAAAGCATAGTTCATATATGGTTTTTCCTTAAATGAAGAATTCTAACTCATCGATTATTTTGCATGCAATGTCTATTGTTTTCTTGGGTTACCCATGAACTATTTTATAGCCCTGGCTTCCCTAGAGGAAGCCAATATGAGCCTTCTGAGTATGTCTTTAAATGGTTCTATAATCTACAACATGACTCTTGTTTGGCTTATGTATATTTCTTACATGAACAGTCATTAAGTTGCTCATTAGAAGTGTACATAGATACTTAGCAGTAGATATATTTAAGAGTGTTCTTCTGAGCGTCTCATTGTTTGAACTTTTTTCATTAGATATTGAATCATATAATGACTGTAGAAGTATGATTGGAAAATTTCACTTAATTGTTCTCAACAATAGCAGGAACCTGCAGCTTTTGACAAACAAAGCAGGGGTGAAAATTCAGTGAATATAAAGGCTGCCAAGGTGACAATGACTACAAAGAAGGCCAAGGTTATTTTCATTTCCAAGTAAATCCAGTCAACATTGGGTTGGATGTAAATTACATTCAAATTCCTTCAATTTTATTTGGGGATTCATATGGAGATGATATGGTTCAGCTAGTTACAAACTATATATTCATCCCAAAGTACAGACCGTTTTCTATGTTTTGATTCATTAGTAGTTGAATTAGTACTGGGATTTAATAGAAGACATTATGAGATTTACCTGAAGTAACCTTCAGTGAAAATCTGTTAAATTTTTCCAGATATCACGTCTTTTAGGCTATTAAAAGTTGAAACTAAGGGTCATCCAATGAGATGTGAGAAATAAAAACATGGTATGCAATGCCTATGCTTTCCCTAGGCTACCCATTAATTTCTATATAGGCATGGCTTTCTTAGAGGAAGTGAAGCTGGGCATTTTGAGTATGAATTAAAAATGTAAATGAACTTACAAATCCCCAATAATTCTTCTAAGCTATCACAAAAAGGTAGTGTGGGATCATCCTGATGAAATTTCAAATCTGCAAGCATTCTTCTATGCTAATCTACTTCACATGTCCCTTTGAATATTATTTTGTATTTTTATTCTGTATAGAAAGGTGAAACTATATGTTGTTTTTTTTTGTCCAAAGAACTGCCCCTATTTTAAGACTGAAGACATGGCTTGTTGTAGACTTCCTGTCATCCATGGATCCTGCTCAATCTAAGTTTGAATGGCCACACAAATGAGTTTATTTGCTTTTCCCAAATAGAATGCCAAAATCCAATGTTCCCTTTACATGTTGGAACAACCTGTTTGTGGTTGTTCAGTGTTATGTTTTTTAGTTTGCAGGAATATATAGCTCGATTATTCAGTGTTATGTTTTATTTCTGCAGGGATATACAGCTAATTTCATAGTCTGGTGGAAGTACAATAGATAAAGTTCCCACTAGTTGCTTGTAGACTAACTCATTAACCTCCTTTGAATCAATCTTGGTTGAAAGTTTTCGTGTGTTAGACTTACATGTAGATTAAATTTTACAATCTACCATCATGAAGATGCCTAACAAACATTGGGCATGTTTTGTTTATAAAAAAAAGATATGATTGTTTGTCAAATTCTACACCTAAGCAGAAATGTAGGATACTTAAATTTGTAATGTTTAAAGCTAAACATAACTTGAACTTAACAAGTGGAATACCAAATTGGTCACGTTTTTTTTACATGTATGTTCTTCATTCCCCAAATTGTGCGTGATTATGATTATGGTATGGCCAAGTTTGTTACTGTTTGGGGAGCACACTTTTTCCTGTACATTGATGGCTTAACGCATTTCATAAGGGACTGAGTTTAAATTTCTTGCTTGGTTGAGTTAGACGCAGAGACCAAGACACCCATTCCTGTGTGTATTGGTTGATTCAAGGCCTTCTACTCCCATAGCAAGGTCTACACTTCCTGCAACAAGTCCATCATCAAGACCCTCCACACCAACAAGGCGTCCATCAACTCCAAACCTAAGCCAAAGTAATTATGGTCCACCACCATCCCATTCTTCTTCTGTTGGAAAGTAAACCTCGATGCCTTCCAGGAATTTAGCTCCTTCATGAGGAAGTTCGCCTACTTTAAAATCAAAACCTTGGCAACTAGCAACAATCCCTATTTTTTCACTTGATGCACCTCCAAATTTAAGGACTACTATGCCAGAGCAACCTCCTTCAGCTACGAGAGGTAGACTTGGAGCTCCCAGTGTTGCATGATCTGTTAATGAGGCACCCATTTCAAGTAGTAAGCCAAGAATACATTCATGCTCTCCAAGTGTCACAAGAGGAAGAATTTCAAATGACAGCCAGAATAGTGACCGGTATAGTGTACAATCTAGAAAATCACATAGTATTGGTAATAACATTTCAGTGTCAGGTGTAATTGGTAGCAAGATTTTTGAAAAGGTGTTGAATGAAAAAGAACTGCCCCAAAACAACAGGAAGATCAATTATCTGTGAGATCTATCTCATCTAGAACACAAGCTAAATGGCTAGTGAAGCCAATATTATCTCCAGATAGCACAGGATTTGGAAGGACGCTCTCAAAAAAAATATTTGGATATGGCTTTAATACACATGGTATTATGTTATTCTTATGTGTTTCTAACTTGGAATTAGAGCTTAATTGAAGATTTGTGTCTAGGATTTTGTTTGTATGACAAATTTCAGGATTTATTATTATTTGAAAAATTTGACTGCCCATTGATGATAAATATTTGGATATGGCTTTAAGACACATGGTACGATGTTATGCTTTGGAATTTGAGCTTATTTGAATATTTGTATCTAAGGTTTTGTTTGTATGAAAAATCTCATATTTTAGCATTATTTTCCAAATTTGACTGCCCAATGATGATGGCAATGTGCATTTCTTGAGAGCCTTAGTTGTATGGAAAGATATTGTAAAGCCTTAGTTGTGTGTATAAGATATTGTAGAGTTGTGAAAGCCTAGTTCATATATGGTTTTTCCTTAAATGAAGAATGCTAACTCATCGATTATTTTGCATGCAATTTCTATTGTTTTCTTGGATTACCCATGAACTATTTTATAGCCCTGGATGCCCTAGAGGAAGCCAAGATGAGCCTTCTGATTATGTCTTTAAATGGTTCTCTAATCTATCTGAGTTTTAACTACGCCCAGTTAAAGGTGTCCCCAACATGACTCTTGTTTGGCTTATGTAGATTTCTTACATGAACAGTCATTAAGTTGCTCATTAGAAGTGTACATAGATACTTAGCAGTAGATATATTTAAGAGTGTTCTTCTAAGTGTATCATTGTTTGAATTTTTTTCATTAGATATTGAATCATATAATGACTGTAGAAGTATGATTGGAAAATTTGACTTAATTGTTCTCAACAATAGCAGGAACCTGCAGCTTTTGACAAACAAATTAGGGGTGAAAATTCAGAATACAAAGGCTGCCAAGGTGACAATGACTACAAAGAAGGCCAAGGTGATTTTCATTTCCAAGTAATTCCAGTCAACATTGGGTTGGATATACATTACATTCAAATTCCTTCAATTGTATTTGGGGATTCATATGGAGATGATATGGGTCAGCTAATTACAAACTATATATTCATCCCAAAGTACACACTATTTTCTATGTTTTGATTCATTAGTAGTTGAATTAGTACTGGGATTTAAAAGAAGACATTATGAGATTTACCTGAAGTAACCTTCAGTGCAAATCTGTCAAATTTTTCTGGATATCACGTCTTTTAGGCTATTAAAATTTGAAACTAAGGGTCATCCAGTGAGATGTGAGAAATAAAAACATGGCATGCGATGCCTATGGTTTCCCTAGGCTACCCATTAATTTCTATATAGGCATGGCTTTCTTAGAGGAAGTGAAGTCGGGCATTCTGAGTATGAATTAAAAATGTGAATGAACTTACACATCCCCAAGCATTCTTCTAAGCTATCACAAAAAGGTAGTGTGGGATCATCCTGATGAAATTGCAAATATGCAAGCATTCTTCTATGCTATTCTACTTCACATGTCCCTTTGACTATTGTTTTGTATTTTTAATCTGTAGAGAAAGGTGAAACTATATGTTGTTTTTGTTGGTCCAAAGAACTACCCCTATGCTAATACTGAATACATGGCTTGTTGCAAACTTCTTGTCATCCATGGATCCTGCTCAATCTAAGTTTGAATGGCCACACAAATGATTTTCTTTGCTTTTCCCAAATAGAAGGGAAAAATCCAATGTTTCTTTTACATGTTGGAACACCCTGTTTGTTGCCGTTTAGCGTTATGTTTTTTAGTATGCAGGAATATATAGCTCTACTGTTCAGTGTTATGTTTTTTCGTCTGCAGGGATATACAGCTAATTGCATAGTCTGGTGGAAGTAAGATAGATAAAGTTCCCACTAGCTGCTTGTATACTAACTCATTAACTTCCTTTGAATCAATCTTGGTTGAAAGTTTTCCTATGTTAGACTTACATGTAGATGAAATTTTACAATATTCCATCATGAAGATGCACAACAAACCTTGGGCATGTTTTATTTGTAAAACACAGATATGATTGTTTGTCAAATTATACACCTAAGCAACAACGTAGGATACTTAAATTTGTCATGTTTAAAGCTAAACATAACTTGAATTTAACAAGTGGAATACCAAATTGGTCACGTTTTTTTTACATGTATGTTCTTCGTTCCCCAAATTGTGAGTGATTATGATTATGGTATGGCCAAGTTTGTTACTATTTGGGGAGCACACTTTTTCTTGTACATTGCTGGCTGAATGCATTCATAAGGGAATGAGTTTAAAGTTCTTGCTTGGCTGAGTTAGACGCAAAGACCAAGACACCCATTCCTGTGCGTATTTATCATTCCACATGTTACACATTTTCAAGGAGTGTTGAGTTTCATCGAGACACTGTATGACTGCTGCTTCACATAATGATATAACACTGATGGGATCTCTCTCTTGCAGCATTCACTACCGATAATACTCAGAGACTGAGCTTATTCTCAAGAATGCCTAGATAAGCCATTTATACCAAGTTCCACTGTATTTTTTCCAAGTTGTAATTATGTCATGTATTTAATTATCATATGGTCAGGAAATTTTTCTTTTTTAAATAATTTTTTTTTGTCGTCGGTCTTTCGACGGCTAGTATTTTTAAAAAATATTTTGTTGCATCGTTATTCTGACGGCTAGTTTTTTTTAAAAATATTTTGAAACGTCACTCTAGCGACACTTAGTTTCATCATCGTCGGTCTTCCAACGTTTTACTACATTTCACCCCATCGGTATTCTGACGACTAATTATTTTAAAAAATATTTTGAAACATCACTCTAGCGACACTTAGTTTCATCACCATCGGTCTTCTGATGTTTTAATACATTTCACCCTGTCGGTATTCCAAAGTTTTAATACGCTTCACTACCATCAGTCTTGCAATAGATTTTCCCATTTTATAATGTCAGAAGAGAGACGATCTGGAATGTCGGTATAGCGACGCTTTTGTTAACGACGCTCAGTACGTAACGTCGGAAGAGCAACGATCATCTGGAAATGTCAGAAAATGTGTCGCTCTTTCGACACTTAACTGAAGTGTCGGAATTGCGACTCTAGGAGAAACCACGTTTTTCCTTGCCTCAAAGTGTCGCTCTTGGGATGCCTATGTGTCGCAAGAGTGAAATTTTGTCCGTCGGAAATTGGGCCAAATGTGCTAGTGTTAGAGCTTATTATATTTCCCAGCTTCCTTGTGATACACCATAATTCAACTTCCTTTCCTTCCGAAAAAAATTTCAGGAAAATTTCTTGAAAATTAAAAGCTATTGTCCCCAACAATTGTAACCATTGTACTCCTAGTACAACATCAGCACCTCCCATTAGAATGGAGAACATTGGAATATTCAATACATATTCCCCCATGGTTATCTTGATATTATGGTGTTTTCTGGAGCAATTTATAGTTCCTCCATTTGCAACCATCACTTGACAGAGTCTGGTGCTAGGTATAGGAAGTAATTCAATTCCTTGACTACCTTACAATGAATACAATTACGGGTACTACCCAAATCAATCAACACTATTACCTTTTTCTTCTTGATATGTCCTTCTATCTTGAGAGTTTGAGGAGTGGTAATACCTACCAATTCAGTACACGATATGGTAGGACTCATTTCTTCTTTCTCTAAGGTTGGTTCTTGGTGTATATCCTCTTATTTTTAATTTTCTTGTTCATTTTATTCCTCCTCTTCACAATTTATGTAAAATAATTTCTTCTCAGCACACTTATGACCTTTATTTTATTTTCTATCACAACTGTAGCAAAGCCATTTTTCTATTTTTTCTTCCAATTGTTGTGGTCTAAACCTTGTAGGTTGTGGAAGTATAGGAGTAGCAACACTTCCATATTTATAGATGTGAGTGGTAGGCTTCCTTGTCACCATAATTATACATTCAGTTTATCTTTCCAACCTAAATGCCTTCTCTAATGAATCGGGTTCCCAAAGGCAAACCTCGTGTTGGATGTTATCCCTTAAAGTCCCTATGAAGACATCAATCATGTGTTCCTCTAGATATAATTTACCCTTATATTCAATTTTTGGAATTCCTCAATGTGCTCCACCACTGAACCATTTTTTTTTTAGATTTATCAATTGGCTAAAGAAGGTGTTGCTCTTTTTATCCTCATATAGTGCTATCATTTCCTCCGTAAAAATTGACCAAGTGAAAAAAAAATTACGGGATCAAAGCCATCGATACTGTTAGCCCCCCTATGAAATTTTTGACAAGCAAATAGGGGGCTAAATTGTTTTTGAGCCTTCAAGGAATGCATTTCCTCTGAAAACACAGTCTCCTTGAAGCCTCCATGTGCCTTTTATCCTTTGATCAAATCCCTACCTTTTCTTCACTGCCTGCAAACCTCTACCTTCATGTGAAGAAATGCCCAAAGGCCCCTTTTTCTTCTTATTTCTTCCCCCTTTCTGTGTTTTCCCCTTCTTCCCCCTTTATTCTCTATCGTTCCCCTTCCCCCGACCCTAAAATCATTAAATGGGCTGAAAACCCTGGTGAGCCTTATTATAGGGCTTAGCCCTTACCGCAAATCCTTAACCACTTCCCCACATGTGCCAGAGGCTTGGGATGATGCTTAAGTCCAACAAAGCCAACAACCAGCAGTTGAACATCGACGGGGTCCTTTTCCTTTGTAATATCAAAAACCGTGCTGTTGTTGTAAACGTTAAGTACCTAGAGAACACTTCGATCTACAGTCGTCTTTGACGGGCCTCTAATCGCAAATCCCCTCCGATCGCAATCGCAACTCACAATGGTGCCACCCCGATTGAGATCTCCCAATTACATCATAGCCGTCCATCTCCCTGCTGATCCTACGACTCAGCGCTAATCGCTTCATCACCCGTCGCCCCTCTTCATTTCCCGCCGATTGATTGGGAACCGTTGATCTGTGTCCCAGATCCAACGGCTATCGCACAATCGCATCTCCCCTTCCGCACCCTCCTCTTTTCTCGCCGATTGATTGTGAGCCGTTGATCTGATCGCAGATCCAACGGTCAGCGCTTAATCGCAACAGCCTCCAATCAATCGCAAGCCTTTTCCTCCGACTCCCGATTGCGATGCTCCGATTCAATCACAGCCGTCTGTTCCTCCCACGATCGAACGGCCAGCGCACAATCGCATTTCCCCTTCGATCGCAATCACAAGTCTTTCCGCGTTCCCCCCCCGATTAAATCTCTGCCGTCCATTCAACCCGCGATCCGACGGTCATCACTTAATCGCATTTCCCCTCCCGATCATCAATCGCATGCTCTTCCCTCCGTCCTCCGATTCAATCCCGACCGTTCATCCTTCTGCAGATCCGACGGCCATCGCACTCCCATTTCCTCCAATCGCAGTCCTTTCCTCTGTCTCCTTATTTGATCGCAGCCGTCCATTTTCTCGCCGATCGGACGGCCTGGCGCTAATCGCATCCCCTTCCCGCTGTCTCCCGATTCAATCCTGACCATCCATCTGTTTCATGATCTGACGGCCAGCGCTCAATCGCATCGCCCCTCCGATCGCAATCGCAAGTCCTGCCTCCCGTCCTCCGATTGTAAGCCTCCGATTACATCTCCACCGTCCGTTGGGTTTAAGATCTAACGGTTTTAGTTTAATTTCCCTCCGCCTCCGCTGGGTCCCACCTCCATGGCCTCCACTCCATTGTTTTCCGTCATTTCCTTTGTATTTCGACCCAACGCTAAAATTTGGGTTTTACACCGTGCGTCCATTGCTCTGCTCCTCTCAGCTATTTACACTGTTTCTCCATCGCTCCACCATCTCTCCACCTCCACCGCATTTCTCCACCACTGCCCGATTGATAATATGTTTATTGTACAACGCAGGCAACACAGAGAGTCCATTTCAGCCGGCCGCCAAAGGAGCAGAGACCGGATCAGAAGGGATTTGAGCCTGTAATTGAATATTTGAAGCGCTAATCCCGTGATCAAAGGATTAAGGCACTGTTTGAGGATTAAGAGCGCACCAGTAACGCCATAACTGCGCTACCTAACAGCAGGAATTTTTCCTCTAGAGGTACACCTTCCCACAGCGTCCTCCATGCCTTCTCGAGCCCTGAGACAATTAAATACACTGACTGAAGCTCATTTCAGACAGTCAAGCAACATTAAAGAAGCATGGAGGGACCTGCAGATCATTCCATCCAGTTCATTTATTCCAGAATGGAAGCACAGAGCTCCAGACAGTCGAAGGACCCCAAAGAAATATCAGAGGTCAATTTCCGGCCTGACAGAGCCTCCAAACAGTATACAGAGTGCGCTGCAGAGCCATTAAGCAGCATGGGTGTGAACACTTCCGTCCTGCTGTCTTAATGAATCTCATTTAATTGTCTATCTACTTCTGTCTCTTCCTCTTCTCCTATAAATATCCCCGAGAACATAATGTAAAGGTTGTTGTTGTTGCCTTGTTGGGCATCTGCTGTTAGAGGGATTCATTCTTGACTGTTAGAACAGTCGTGGGAGGGAGTAGCATAGTAGTTGTATGTAATAGGCTGGGAGGAGAAGTCTGGATTGTATTATCCATTGAGCCATATTGTACATGACTGATTTTTCATCAATTAATCAAAGCACATTTCACAGGATCCTGGTCTATTACCATTGGTGATGTTTTTCTTAACTCTGTTATTTACATTTTCATACTGTTTCATGTTCTTCTGCTCTCCCTACCTTTATGTTTTCTGCTCTATGTGCTATCTAAGAGTTGATTTCAGTTGGTTTAACCAGCGCAGTGGATGTTATTGCCTGCTGGCTGATGTATGAATTAGTTGAAGTTGTTCTTAGATGTTCTTGAGGGGTTTAAGATGGAAGGTTTGGGAACACTAGGGATAAGTGTTAGCCCTATCCACTAGGATCCTTGCGCGACCAGTTGGCCTCTCTAAGATCCCTTCTGTTAAACTTACCTCTGTTTTTCCCTTGGAGTTGCTAAAGCAGACCTGGAAGTTAAATGACCTCTGGTCCAATCTATAAGCAGCCCCTTTGTCTCTTTGAGAGCTGCCTTTGAGTATGTCCAAGCAGGTCTGGAGTTAAATGACCTCTGACCTGATCTATAGACAAAAATCTGGTTGTTCTCCTTCTTTCACTTTCCTTCCTTAATGTTCCACCCCACTCTCTAATCTAAAGATCCTTTAGTATTAGATAACTTGCCCTTTGGAAGCCTTGGCTAGCTGTTGCAAGTAATTCCCTTTCATGACTCCATAGCCCAATGGATGGCATTGTCTTGGCCTATCCTCTTTGATGAAGCATCCTGCTGCCATGTTCCTTTCCTCCCATTGCTTTCTCGGCCTATGATCTCCTAACCAACCCAGCAACCCTTCAACCAAATCACTTTAAACCCCCATTTGTGCTTCATAACTAGCCTAACATCTCATTCTGAGCTTCAAAGATAAATCATTCTTTGTTTATTGGAGAGATCCCTCTCTGGGTCCAGGAGGGCTAGATCCTAGGGCCCCAAAGTGGTTCTGATGTTGTCTCATCTTTTGGTCTTGCCAATCTGGCCAAAACATGGGAACCCCAACATAATGGCGACTCCACTGGGGACGAATCTGAGAGTCAGGAACTGCTTTGCCTCTAGATTGGCTTTTCATTGCTGATGGTGGACAGCATCCGGCCTCAAATAGTCATATTCATCCACCTGGCGGCTCCACACTCCCTATGATCCAAAGACCAAATGACTCCACTGGTGAAGAACACTGAACTGGTCGAGAAGAGATAGTAGCCTTCTTTGCACAAGCGTGAATCCAAGCATCGACAGGGATGCAAAGTATAATGCTTTGTATAATAAAGTATGCAGAATAACAGAAGTGCTTGGTGAAATTCTGGAGACATACATGGCTAATATGAATGCAGATGATGATTATTTTGAACAGCCCATGTCCCCTTCAGAGCAAGAACAAACTCAGGATCTAGAAGAAAAGTAGGACCTATATGATGCTCAAGAATCTGTAGAAGATGAGGAGGTTAGTGATCAGGAACTACCTGATTGCTTACCCATGCCTTGTGTTATGCCGAACAGGGAACATCAGAACCTATTAGCGCAGGCTGATAGGGAAAGCTGCCTTGAGGAAGCAGATGACTACATGGAAGAGGCAGAATCTGATGAAGAAGAAGAGGCTCAAGAGAACATCCCACCTCCCAGTCAGCTAACACAAGAGGAAGACGATTGTTGCTCTTTTGTCCATGATGTGAGGGAGACCTCTCTTTTAACAGAAGAAAAAATTGATCAGATATTAAACCAGCAGTCTTCCCCAGAAATCTTCTATAGATCACATGCTCCTGCTCAGTCTCCTTTTGAGTTTGATGATTCAGATTTAGAAGACTCCTCTGTGGATCAGAAGGAAGAAAGACCTGCTGTGCGCCCAGAATGGTGGACTTGGTCAGGTCCGCCTATCTATGACACTGATGGGGAAAGTTATGAAAGCATCAGGGATGAGTGTCATGAGATTGGACGCCAGCAGTCTTTCCTTTCAGAAGATGAGGAGGAAAGCAAAGAAGAGGTTCTTGAGCACGATGAAAGCAAGGAGTTTCCTCTTGAAAAGGAGGAAGTAGTGGAACAAGCCCCTGCTCAAGAATACATGGATCTTTTCACGGAGCCCTGCACCTCAGAGCACAACATATCGGAGCTCTGAGAGGACTCAACCCCAATATACGATTAGTCCTCCAGTTCAGAAGATGAAGGAGACACTCTACTCCAAGAGAGTCTCATTCTTGATCCAGTGGAAGAAGAAGAGATCCTGGTCGAAGCTAGCCTATCAGACATTCACAACCAAGTATCTTATCATGATCCTTATGCACTTTTCCTGCAAACATATGAAGAAGGATCAAAGGTCTATTTGAGCAGCATGTTGCAGACAGAAAGAAATTTTTTCAAAGCTACTTTTTTTGAACAAAAAGAGTGGGAGCTGCCCTGCCTATCCAGCATGCTCAAGGAGTTGAGCAAGAAGGACCAGCCATGGGATCATTTGGTGGACTGGTTGCATTGGAAGACCATGTTTGTAAGCTAGATTGTAAATATTTCAGTTAGAGTAGGGTAGGTAGGAAAAGCTCAATAAAGCTCAGCCTATGAGCAAGTAGGTTAGTTGTTTCATTTTCTGTCTTAGAATGTAGAGAATAAACCTGCTAGACAGTCTAATCCTAGCAGGTAGTAGTGTAGGTAGAGAAACATATGAGACCAACAGTCTAATCTGGTCTCATGGAGTAATAAGGGTAGAAGTAGAATAGGTTTATCTTTTTTCCTGTTTGTAAAAATTAATGATGTAAAGGGTCTGCAAGTCCAAATGCACCCAAGAAGAAAAAATGTTAGGACTATAGTGTGGGTAGGTAGTTGTTTGGAAGAATTGTACTGCTGATATGTTGTCTTCACAGTTTGTGGTAGCTGATCAAGGAAAGAAAAGGATGGTTCAAGCAGCAGGCATCTGGCCTACACCAAGAGATCAATTTCTGAATTCTTGACTCCTTCAAGAAGAAGCCATCCCCATGTGGAACCACTGTTAGCCCCCCTATGAAATTTTTGACAAGCAAATAGGGGGCTAAATCATTTTTGAGTCTTCAAGGAATGCATTTCCTCTGAAAACACAGTCTCCTTGAAGCCTCCATGTGCCTTTTATCCTTTGATCAAATCCCCTCTGCTGATTCCCCTTATAAAGCCTCTCTGCTATGTGAAGAAATGCCCAAAGGCCCCTTTTTTCCTCTTATTTCTTCCCCTACCCTTTGTTTTCCCTTCTTCCCCCTTTATTTCTCTATCGTTCCCATTCCCCAGCCCTAAAATCCATTAAAATGGGCTAGAAAACCCTCTTCCGACCTTATTATAGGGCTTAGCCCCTTACCGCTAATCTCTTAACCACTTCCCCACATGTGCCCAGGCGCTAGGACCAAGTGCTTAAGTCCCCGGCGCTTATCGCAATCGGAGCATTGGCGGGGGTCCTTTTCCTTTGTAATATCAAAAGCCCCGATGCGATTTGTTTATAGCGTTAAGTCCCACGGTGCGTTCTGCACCGTTGATCTACCCTGATGATCCAACAGCGGGCCTCTAATCGCAAATCCCCTCCGATCGCAATCGCAACTCACAATGGTGCCGCCCCGATTGAGATCTCCCGATTACATCATAGTCGTCCATATCCCTGCTGATCCTATGACTCAGCGCTAATCGCTTCATCGCCCGTCGCCCCTCTTCATTTCCCGCCGATTGATTGGGAACCATTGATCTGTGTCCCAGATCCAACGGCTATCGCTGTCATCTCCCCTTCATACCTCCTCTTTCCTTAGATTGATTGTGACGTTAATCGTGCCGAATCAACGGTCAACTTATCGCCCAGCAGCCTCTGATCAATCACTTAAGCCTTTTCTGCTCAGGCTCACCGATTGCGATGCACCGATTCAATCTGTGTCCGTTCCTCCCGTCGAGCGACGGCCTTTATCGCGGCTTCCTCGTCGCAATACGCCAAGTCTTTCGTTCCCCACTGATTAAATCTCCATAGTCGTTCAACCACGCCTGTCGGCCGGTCATTGCTTAATGTCCAATTTTCCCCTCGATCATGTCCACTGATGCTCTTCTCAAGTCTCGTTCATCAGCCGTTCATCCTTCGCGGTCCGTGACCGCCACTCCATTTCCTCGTCCGTCCTTTCTCCCGTCTCGATTCCGTCGCGGTAGCGTCCATTTTCGGCCGTCAGACGGCCTGGCCCTGTCGCATCCCCTTTCAGCTGTCTCAATTCAATCTGACCATCCGCTCATTCGCCAATCTGCTGTGGCGCTCAATGCGCCGCCCCTCAAGTCATATCATGAAGTCACGCGTCCTCCAGGTGTAAGCCTCCGATTACATCTCCACCATCCGTTGGGTTTAAGATCTAACGGTTTTAGTTTAATCGCCCTCCGCCTCCGCTGGGTCCCACCTCCATGGCCTCCGCTCCATTGTTTTCCGTTATTTCCTTTGTATTTCGACCCAACGCTAAAATTTGGGTTTTACACCGTGCGTCCATTGCTCCGCTCCTCTCCGCTATTTACACTGTTTCTCCATCGCTCCACCATCTCTCCACCTCCACCGCATTTCTCCACCACTACCCGGTTGATAATATGTTTATTGTACAGCGCAGGCAACACAGAGAGTCCATTTCAGCCGGCTGTCAAAGCAGCAGAGACCGGATCAGAAGGGATTTGAGCCTGTAATTGAATATTTGAAGCGCTAATCCTGTGATCAAAGGATTAAGGCACTGTTTGAGGATTAAGAGCGCACCAGTAACGCCATAACTGCGCTACCTAACAGCAGGACTTTTTCCTCCAGAGGTACACCTTCCCACAGCGTCCTCCATGCCTTCTCGAGCCCTGAGACAATTAAATACACCGACTGTATCTCATTTCGATGTCACCAATCCACCAAGCAACATTAAAGAAGCTGGAGGGGACTGCAGATCATTCCATCCAGCTCATTTATTCCACGGCGTTACTGCAGCTCCAGAAGTCGAAGGACCCCAAAGAAATATCGCAGGTCAATTTCCGCCCGATTGCAGCCTCCAAAGGCCGTTACGTAGTACGTCGTAGCCATTAAGGAAGACAGTGGGAATACTGGGTCTCCGCTCGTCTTAATGAATCTCATTTAATTGTCTATCTACTTCTGTTTCCTCCTCTTCTCCTATAAAAGATCCCCGAGAACATAATGTAAAGGTTGTTGTTGTTCAGTTGCTGGTAGTTTGCTGTTAGAGGGATTCATTCGACTGTTAGAACAGTCTTGGGAGGGAGTAGCAGAGTAGTTGTATGTAATAGGCTGGGAGGAGAAGTTGGGACTGTATTAGCCATTGAGCCATATTGTACATGACTGGTTTTGCATCAATTAATCAAAGCACATTTCACAGGATCCTGGTCTATTACGATTGGTGATGTTTTTCTTAACTTTGTTATTTACATTTTCATACTGTTTCATATTCTTCTGGTAGGCATCAGAATAATGGTATAGGATTCACCCTTTGTTAGGTGCCCTATGCTGTCTGCTCTCCCTACCTTTATGTTTTCCGCTAGATGTGCTATTTGAGAGTTGTTTTCAGTTGATTTAACCAGCGCAGTGGATGTTATTTCCTGCTGGCTGATGTATGAATTGATGGAAGCTGTTCTTAGATGTTCTTGAGGGGTTTAAAGCTAGAAATTTTGGGAGCACCGGGGATAAGTGTTAGCCCTGTCCACTAGGATCCTTGCACGACCAGCTTACCTTTCTAAGATCCCTTCGTTTATCTTATCTTTGTTTTCCCTTGGAGTTGCTAAAGCAGACCTGGAGTTAAATGACCTCTGGTCCGATCTATAAGCAGCCCCACTGTCTCTTTGAGAGCTGCCTTTGAGTATGTCCAAGCAGGTCTGGAGTTAAATGACCTCTGACCTGATCTATAGACAGAAATCTGGTTGTTCTCCTTCTTTCACTTTCCTTCCTAATGTTCCACTCCACCATCTGCCTAAAAGATCCTTTAGTGTAGATGACTTGCCCTTTGAAAGCCTTGGCTAGTGGATGCAAGTAATTCCCTTTCATGACTCCATAGCCCAATGGATGGCACGGTCTTGGCCCATTCTCCTTGCTGAAACATCCTGCTGCTTTGTTCCTTTTCTCCCATTGCTTTCCCAGTCCATGATCTCCTAACCAACCCAGCAACCCTCCAACCAAATTATTTAAACCCCTTTTTGTGCTTCATAACTAGCCTAACATCTCATTCTGAGCTTCAAAGATAAATCATTCTTTGTTTATTGGAGAGATCCCTCTCCGGGTCCAGGAGGGCTAGATCCTAGGGCCCCAAAGTGGTTCTGATGTTGTCTCATCTTTTGGTCTTGCCAATTTGGCCAAAACATGGGAACCCCAACAGATACCATACAAATATATTTTTTTCTAAATATAAAGTTGCAATATATACCTTTTGTGTGTTTTTCACATTATTGAGATCAAAATATTGCTCCATCTACAGTATCCATGTTACGGGATCCTTGCCATCAAACTTCCTCATATCGATCTTTGGAATATGGTGGGTCTTTAATTCAACATTAGAGTTTATGAAATCGCGATTAACATTTATATTTTTCTCATCATGAGTTTACTATATTTTTTCCATTAGGAATCATTTCTTGCATCAAGTTTTTCAAACCTTCCATGTGTGCTTTTAGATCATTTTTCATTTCCTCCATGTTGTCTTTCATTTTTTCTTCTCTACCATCGATCTTAGATTCCATGTCTTCCATTCCATTCTTCAAACCATCCATCTTAGCTTCCATGCCCTTCTTCAAACCATCCATCTTATCTTCCATGTCTTTCTTTGAAACTTCCATTTCATTTTTTGTTTCTCTTTGCGAGAACGAAATTTGGTGCACTTGCTCTTGTAATTTTGATATATCATGTTGCACTTCTTAATATTCATGAGTCACAATAGAGTATTCTTAGGGCTTAATGGGTGTTGAATTATTTTTAGGGGGAAATTTAGAACCCACTACTCATATCTATGCTTCAATATGTCCTTGGAATCACTTCAAGCTGATTTTTAAAACAAGACTTACACAAATTGAAAACAAATACACACATTTTTCTTGCTTTTGAGGAGCCGAATATTGAAACTAAATTATCTCTGTGATTTCGGATCTTCATTATCTAAAATTTGGTCCTATAGAATCCCTATGAATCTTCTTTCTAATTCCATGGGTTTGACCTAATTTGGATGCTTCAAGACAAAGTTATGTTGAATCTCCCACAATGGCCTAATTATGAACTATTTCAGTAGATCGAACTTGTACAGCATGCCATGTGTCACTCTTTCCTCTTTTGGCTCTGAAATTGAAAAAGAGGAAACTATAGTCTGTGTGATTTTGGCCAATTTTTACAGAATTCCAATCTGATGCTAAGAGAGAGAGTTATGATGATTTTCCCAAGGTCACCTCTTTTAGATGAAATTCAAGATCCTACAAAAACCCTACCATCCACAGATCATATCACCAAAAATATTGCGAACCAAGATCTGAAAGTTTTACACGAAGTTCCTCAGTATTTCGGCTTCTGGTGGAAAAAATTTCAACTTCTGAACTTTTGTAGAAGAGAATTGATAGCGAAAATTCTACGATGTCCTGTTTGGAGCAGCGAAACCCTAGAATCCAAAGTTCTAATACCAAATGTTATGAAAATAGCTCCAAAAATAGAATAAAAGAGAGATCAACGCCTTATAAATAGGCCAATTTGAGGGGGCGACATCCTTTAGATTACATAAATGAACAATTCTTGGATGATACAAATGAAAAAACCTCCTTTCTATATATAGGAGTCCATGGGGTCACAATATAATCATAGCCAACCTAACAATAATAATGTAAGGGCACAATAATAACAATATGGGGGTTATAGGGGTACAACAATGATAATAAGGGGGCTACAATAACAACAATAAGGGAATACACTAGTAATATAGGGACCTAACATGTCTTAAATTCCTTGGCACTATGAGGCATGTGTTAGCACCCCCTACATTCCTTGACATGCTTTTACTCTCCCTAACACACCCTAGCACTTCCTAACATGCCTTGGTATTTTAGAATACCTTGGAACTGCCTAACATATAACCTTGTTACTCCCTCCTTAACACACCTAGAACTCATTGAAAATCCCTATTACATAGTCTTATTCATTCATTTCCATGCATTTTGATCTAGTGCTTCATTTTTTTTACCTGACACTCCCTAAAATTCCCTAGCATGCATTGGCACAACCTAACACCTGGCACATCTTGGAATGCTACCCTAGCACTCTAATATTCCTTCGCACTACCTAACATACCTTGTCACTCTCTCCTTATCACATTTAAAGCTCATTGAAATTCCCAGTCACAAACTCTTATTCATTCATTTCCATGCATTTTTACCTAGTGCTCCCTTGTGTTTCCATAACATTCATTAACACTCCTTGGCATGTGTTGGTACATTCCATAACATTCCTTAACACTTCCTCTTTAACAAACTTGTAACTCACTGACACTTCCAATCACAAACTCTTATTTTTTCATTTCCATGCATTTTGATGTAGTGCTCCCTTGTGTTTCCCTGGCACTCCCAATTAACACTTCCTTACACGCGTTGGAACATCTTGGCTGCATGCTACCCTAGCACTCTAGCATTCCTTAGAATTTCCAAGCATGCCTTGTCACTCCTCCTTAGCACACTTGGAACTCGTTGACACTCCTTGTCACACACACTTATTCATTCATTTCCATGCATTATGACATAGTGCTCCCTTGTGTTTCTCTAGCACTCCCTAACACTCCTTGGCGCACATTGGCACACCCTGGAACTTGGGACATCTTGGAAATCTTTCTTATCACTCCATCATGCCTTGGAATTCCCTAGCATACCTTGTCACTCCCTCCTTATATTGGTTCTTATTTTTGTTTCTTTGATACTTCATGTCACATATTGACATGTGAGTGACAAGGAGTATGTAAAAACTCAAACTTTTATGTGTAGCATAGAATATTGGCTCCTTAACAAACTAGAGTAAGTTATTTTAATAACATATTTCCAAAAATGAAAAGCAGTCCAGATTCTAGATGTTGTTGGGCCTTTGTCTATAATTTAGGGACTTGAATAACTATATAAATTAATGCAGGTCCATCTTAACCATGGATCTGTTATGTATTTATAGGTATCAAATTATTTAAGGAAATAAAAGGTTTTACAATGGACATAACATTCAAGTACTCAAGCTACTTTGGCTAAGAATCCACAAGTGGCATATCTATGCTACCAGAATAGTATTCAAGTTGCTTTGGCTAAGAAGAAACTAAGATGCTACCAAAATTGGCCCCAATAGAAACAAAAAACCATCTTCATTCCAAGGTACATAAACCTACAAAGGATGAACACGTCATAAGAGGGACTCAAACCTAGGTGTGAACATGGTCACAAAAGGGACTCAAACCTTTCTTTGGCTAAGAAGCCACAACTGGGGTATCTATGCTACCAGAATTTTCAACTAGAATCTACCCCCAATAGAAACAAACAACCCTATTCATTCCAAATTACATTAGCCTACAAAGGATTAGCATGTCATCAGAGGGACTCAAACCTGGGTGGAGAGAAAATTAACACCCCTACATTACTAGCCAACCAACGAATCTCCCATTGATAGTAGAATGTACATTTGAAAAAAACAAACAAATAAAAATTAACATATATAAGTGCATATACTAGAGGGTAACACACATAAAGGATAATCGTTAATGATCTCACTAGCTAGGTTGTGGATATGCTTCTTGGGCTGACATAAATGAGAATTGTCGATGGAGGCATTAGGACCAAATTTGGGGGTTCATAACATTAAGAAAAGTGGAATGGAATGACCAAAAAGTGTAACAACCCTAGTGAAAATTCCATGTAATAAAAGTTAAAAATAATAACCACGGTTGATGGGACACTTATTCCAAGCTAAATGTTGGGAAAAACATCCTTGTGGGTGTTCATTTGGTTTATTATGGCTAAGGAAATTGACAAAGACAAAGGTAAAGGCTTTGGAAAGGAAAAATGGAATATTGGGCACATTTATTTATGAAAGTAATGGAAATTAGGAGAAAATGGAGATGAAATGTCACAGGTTGCATGTGAGGAGGAAATTAAAGGAAAATAAGGGAAAATGAAGAAAATAGAGGCATCTTCTATAAAAAGGCTTCTGAGGATTAGTTCATACCTTTTGTCAGTGAATTTTTGTAGCTATCTCATTATTCTCTCTCTCTCACACACACACACTCTTGGACACTTGATTTTTTGGAGCACTTTGGCATTCGAGCAAGAAAGGCAAGAAAGCAAGAAGCAGGAGGAAGAAAGCAAGGAGGAGCAGGAATCAAGCAGCTACATCAGGATTCTTTACAAGTATTGATTTGAATGTATGATTTCCATGCTATATTTGGCATGCATGGTATTGGATGTGGTTCTTTTTTGTCTTGGCATGGGATTTTTCCAGGTGCGACATTATATTTAGCCTAGCCTTGCCATTTCCAGATAGCTATGGTGTTGTAGAGTTCTCATGTTTTGGTTTGACTGGATTACCAGATGGATTCGAAGCTGAGTGAGCTGGATATCCAAATGATTATGAAACAAATTCATGCATTTCCTCGGTTTAGGGCCTAGTAATATGGGTTTGGATTACAGTAAAGCCTAAGAGGTGGTTTTCTCTCCATTCAGGGCTAGGAATCCTAGGTTTGGAATATACGATAAATCCTGGAGAGTATGTCTCGGTTTAGGGCCATTAGGGGAATTTTGAGGTCTAAAATGGGCCTCCTAAAAAAATGTAAAAAAAATAAACTTTATAAGAACCAATAGGATTCAATATGATGATGTCAACCATGGGGGATGATTCACCCATTTTTAAGTAAAAGGGTAAAAAGATTAAAAAATAATAAAATAATAAAATAATAAAACTACTTTTTCAACTCGTATTTTCAACTTATCTCCCAAAGTTTTTACTCAAATTTTGAGTGGGAGTACTCGTTGGATGCAAAATTCAATTCCTCTTCCAAGGAGTACCAATGTTGCATACTTTCGATGGACCCTGCTACACGAAAAATGAGAAACATATAAAAAATGTGATTGCAATCATGTTTTTCATGTATTTCTAATTTTCGTTTAGCAGGGCCCATTGAAAGTATGAAACATGGGTACTCCTTGGATGAGTAATTAAATTCTGGATCCAACGAGTACTCCCACTCGAAATTTTAGTAAACACTTTGGGAGATAAGTTGAAAATATGAGCTGAAAAAAAGTAGTTTTTTCTTTTTTCCCTTTAAAATTTGATGATGTAATCAAATCTTATTTTATTATTTCCACTATTATTTTATAATTTCCTTAGGAGGCCCATTTTATACCTCAAAAATCCCCTAATGCTAGTGACCCCTAATTCATATTATGGGTTGTGGTAAAGCCTGAGATACTAGGAGATATGAAAATTCATCATTGTTTAGGCAGAGAGAATCTGGTTATATCCATGCTTGTGTTGGCCTAATGATCGGGTGTAGATCACGGTAAAGCCTAGTTTATGATTGATGAGGGTGAGGTGGTTTAGCCTTAGGATTCCCTAGTTGGTTATTTCGGTTTGAGTCCCACATTCATGCTTGGAATATGACATGGGGGTGATTGGATGAAGAGAGATTTGCCTTAGCCAATCTATGGTCAGGTGGAACGTGGAAGTCCCATCTCTGGTTGGTTTTTACATTCAGTAATGAAGAGCTCATTCCTTTTTTATTTGGTATGAAAATGCATTGGTTATTATGTGGATTCTATTGTTGTTGTATCCATGGTATTTTTGTTGTTATTATGTTGGTTATAAGCAAGTATTTTATGAGTGTTGATGTATGGCTCTATCCATGTTTTTTCTTGTAAATGAATACACAATGTATCTATGGTCAAATAGATTGTATTGCAGCTTATGATGTAAGAAAAAAATGCTTCTTAGCGATTCTCAGGTAAGTATGAGAACCCTATGTTAATATTTGATGTTTACACCTATATATGCAATGTTTGTGACATGTTTGACGAAATTCTTGTCATAGGTAGGAGGATTCCAAATGAGTTCCTGATGATGTTATTTCTTTCATACCTTTGTTTTAATTTTGTTATCATTCTCTAAAGTTTCATGAAGTTATGGGAAGTGACTTGGGATCTGGGGCTGAAAAGGTGGCACAAATCCCATAGTTTCAGGAACATAACTAACCATTTAGGGCCCTAGTTGCTACCTTGCCTTGACATGCCTATGAATATAGGCTCACAACCACTACCTTGCCTTGGCATGCCTACGACTATGGTCCAAAAGGGTCAAAAGTCAATCCCCCTCAGGGGAAAAGGGTCTGGGAGGTTGGGTTACCTCTTAGGGATGTTTTTGATGTTGTGTAAGGTGTGTCTATCTTATTTCCATTGGTTTCACTTCCTTAAGGTCATCTAGGAGGTTTAATATCATATTAGTAGCCTCTTGTCACATGTTTACCCCAGTTGGTTGGTTACTTGGGTAAATTTGGGAAGGAGGTGTTACAAAAAGGTTATGGGGGGGTATCTTATGGTATATTGAACAGGGAAAGGGGACACGAGGGTAGCATGGGTGGGTAGAAGTTGGAGGTGCAAGAATGTTTTACTAATATCTATAATCCTAGCATTATAGAATGATAAGGGAGATTAAGACCTAATTTCATAGGGGCTAGGGGACCTAGAGGGAATGTAATGAGAAAAATTGATAGGGGAACACCCAATAGTGGTGATAAGGGGATTAGGAGTCCAATTATCACAAACCATAAGCCCTTAACCCATAACCACTAAATTCCTTATCCCCTTAACCCCCAATCCATAATCTCTTAACCCCTACACTCATAACTCATAACCCATAAACCCCTTGACTCATTAAATTTTAAGACACTAACTCATAACATATAATCCATGAACCTCCTAACATTAGGGGAATTTTGAGGTCTAAAATGGGCCCCCTAAGGAAATAATAAAATAATAGCTAAACCAATAAAATCATATTTATGAATTTTGAATTCACTTTTTGCATCACAATCCATGTAATCATAGTTAAATTCAAATCAAAAGTTGTACCAAAAAAAAATTAATAAAAAAATTGTATTGATGTGACTATAAATAAGAATGAGTTTTTCAAGAAAAAATCATTATCATTGAACAACTAATTCATTTTTTCTTTGTACTTAAATAACTTAAAATAAAATATAAATATAAATTTATAAATTATTAATTATATTATATGCTATTAATTAAAATTTGTATTATTTAAATTGTATAATAACATGTAATTAATATACTATATAAATATAATATAATATAATAAATGTATAGGGATATGCATTGTTTTTTCAAGAAATATGAAATGACAATAATATATTTTTATTCAAAAAGTGTAAAATGACATTTATTATGAGTACTTTACTTTGACTTTAAAAGTACTTAGAACACTACCATGGTTAACCATGAGCTTTTATCCATCATTGAGAATGTGACAAGTAAGTACCTTTAACTCAAGCAATGCCACCTCCACCATTAGGGATGATGTCATCCCCTAAAATGTGATTGGTTCTCATAAAGTGAATTTTCATTGTACATTTTCCTTAGGAGGCCCATTTTAGACCTCAAAATTCCCCTAATGTCTATAACTCCTTATCCTCTTAACCTGTGACCCGTAACCCCTAATCCTTCACCCCTAAACACCTTAATTTATAATCCCTTAACCACTAACACTTAAATCCTCTGACCCCAAATCCCTTGGCCCCTAAATCTTGACCCTTGAAGCCCTTAACCCTTGAGGAGAAACCAAAGTCCATATGATCCAATACATGGTCCTATTTTGTCAACAACTTGGGCCCTTTGTCCCAAGATATCCTCTCTTCTATGGAAAGAGTACATAAACAAGTTGTTTTAGATATTTAAAAAAGGAGCACTTTTCACCTACGTTCCTCTCCTGTATGCCACATGTGATATGAATGCCAATTGTTATCTTCTTGACTAAGGCATTCTTATTTTGTAAATCTGACCCTTGACTATGCCATGAAAACCATCCAAAACATTATTAAATGATGGGAATTCCTCTTCATGTGTGAAGCTAATGGAATGTGAAAATTTATCCAAGATACCTCCAAATATGTTATTTGTGCCTTGGGAAATGTGAAAGGTACCCTCAATGGAAAAACATGCATAAATATTTTTGGCCAAGTGTGCTTAATATGAGATGTTTCCACTTGTGCAATTGTGTCTCTTATTGATGCTCAAACTAACACCCTAGTTATGCAAGGCTCACAAGGTGTCTCTTTGGGCCAACTCAGGGTTGTTGCCACTGTCACCTTAACAACGAACCTTGTCACTTTGGATTACTTATTGAAAACCGGGGTATCCCAATGCAAAAATTAATGCGGTATTTTATGTGACTAATCACTAGCACTGAAAACCATCTTTACATTGGATGGTTCAACATCTTGATGATCCCTATCCTATTGACCACAAATTTTGTATTCATTATTACTTTCATCACAACACCTTTAATAGATATTTATGGTGTTCATAAGCCTGTTTATGGTTCTCCTCTATGGAAACAATATCAATATGATGCCATTATTCCTACCTTTGAAACTATCAATTTTCACTTCTATCCCATTGAGGAAGTAGCTTTTGTCTATGAATGACTACATAATAGGGACCATATGAGCCAATTGTTCATGTCGTCGTTGTAATTCCCACACGACACAAAAATTAGATGTTCTATCATAGCCAAACACTTTATGATGGATTTCATATATACCCAACCCATGATAACAAGCTACATTCTATTGCTAAAGCCTACAAGTAGTGGAAGAATTATATTATGCTAAAGAAAATGACCATCCACACTAGTTGTAGGCCTTTGTCTACTCTATATAATCTTTGGGAGTTATTGCCCATAGATTTTATGTCATATTTTCCCTCAACCAAACATGGTAACTAAATAAAACTATGGGTATTGGAAGGAATCTTTGTACATTCCCTTGTTGTGCTTCTCTCTTCGCTTTCTCTTAATAAAATATTTAAATTATTTTGAATTTTATCATGAACCCATTCATTTATTCATTTGATTATGCTACGTATATCATCAATATAATTTGAGGCCTAATCCAATCCAATGTCTTTTATCCTAAATTATATTATGAGCTTTATTGAATTTGAGTGGGGTAATAGACCAATTATATTACGATATTTATTGAATTTGAGTGGGACAATACAACAGAAGAAGAGTGTTCCATTGTAGTGGGAGGAACGAATGAATGGTTTAGTTCCAATGATCAATGATATAGATTCGCACGCCCCCAAAAATAGGTAAATAATATCATGAGTTTTATTTATTTATGCGAAGAAGAGTGTTCACAACACCTTGCACTACAACACCGGGAAGATTTAGTGTGGAAAACTAAGGAAAAGCTAACAAATACACCATTTACTCAAGCAATGAATTCATGAGGAGAATACCTGCTCAATCAGTTAAGCATGCATAGGTTTTACTTTGGGGAACACCTCCTAAAATAAGGAGATATCCATGTGGGTAGGGTCTAATAATTTATGTTTAGTCTTCACGTAATACTTTAGGATATAATACTTGTATTCGTTCATTTTACCCTTTTCACTATCGTTTTCCAAATAATACATGCAAGTCTGAAACCTAGAGAACAACGAGAGCATGAGAGCATCCAATTAGCGTAGGAAGTACAGGTACCCATTTCTCATCCTGAGACACACAAGTACCCATTTCTCTACCCATATGACCTATTTGGCCCTCAATTTGTTTGATTTTGGTATGAGGTTGATAGAAGGTCAATATCGCTAGAAACTTCAGTTAATTTCATTAGAAATTGTTTCTCTTATTAATAATGTTCTATATTAGTATTTAACACAAAATAAAATGATGGTCATGGGATTGTGTCTCATTTAGGTAAACAAGAAAATTATAGGTTATGTTTCTAATGATAAAATGTCACGTTTTTCCTTATTTTGAACTTTAATGAGGAATTTTTTCTCATTAATGCATTCTTATCTTTGAATAAAGTATTATTTGACAATTTTGATATTTTCTAGCTCCATGATTCTCGCACTCAACTAAATGGATAACTTATTTTAAAATATTGTAGTTGTCGGTTTCTTTAGATTGC
Source organism: Pinus albicaulis (assembly GCA_034641835.2). Taxonomy (NCBI): domain Eukaryota; kingdom Viridiplantae; phylum Streptophyta; class Pinopsida; order Pinales; family Pinaceae; genus Pinus; species Pinus albicaulis. The sequence continues at coordinate 1,040,629,489 of CM076578.1, forward strand.
TCTTCCCATGGCTTTCACTGCTCCTTCGACTGGATAACTTCCCATAGGGTTTTACTGGCTTCGTTAACCTAGAAACTACCGAAACGATTGCGCGAAATTGACCCATGGTCTTCCCTTGCCGCCCAACGATTCCCTCACCCTCTGGCCTAGAAACTGTCTAACGGATTATGCAGAGTCGATCCATGGTTAGTCTTTGTTGTTGAGTGATTCCCTCGCCTTCATCATGCTTTTTCTTCAAATCTCATAGACAGAAAATTCAAATGCAAAAAATTAATTTCCCCATCTCATCCTATTAGGTTCTTCCATTCTGCCTAAAAATAGAACAAATATTAATTTCCTTGCATAAATCTAAAATTAATCAATAGTAAAAAAATTGAACAGGGTCAGAGATTTTTTTTTGCGTATATTCTCATATGGGTAAAATGCAAGACAATACAACAAGCTTAGGAAGACAGAGCATAAGAGTTGGATAGCTGTAGGAGGGAGGGAAACCTCAAACTTAGCCCCCTCAAAATTTTGACAAACATTTGAAACTAACTTCAAACTGTATAACAATAGGAAGTGGGTGCCATTGCTATAACACCTAGAATAGTTGAAACACCCTATAGAAGTGGCCAAACCGTCTTTGGCACTCCCCCAATGTGGGTTTCTACTTTGTGGTTGGCACTGGCAACACTTTACACATTATAACACACAGGCTTATGAGTGCTTATATCGTTCCTTGTGATATTCTTGCAATGTGAAATTTCTCAGCTTGTCTAAAAAAAAATCGGGGAAAGGAATAAAACCAAAGAGCTAGGCTAAATAAAAGGACTAAGTACCAATAATTTAACAATAAATAAATGGAACATGTAGATTTAACCAAGCGAAGCAAAAATAACTTACGCAAGAACTGTTGCAACATGGACTACTAGCAAAGAAAATAGGTAAGCATAAACCTCTACTCTCATTCAGAATCAGGGATTTTTTAGGTAAGCATAAACCTTTGCTCCGGCTTAGAATCAGAGCTTTGTTCTTAACTGCTTTTTTACTCTTAAGTTTTGAGTCTTGACTAAGTTATTTTTGTTTCTTTGTTAGCAGTGTACTTTCTATTTAGATCCGCAAGCCCCCCTATGAGCATGCAGGGGGGACTCTACTCAACTAATATGGTTGAAGAAATTAATTTGGTTGTAACCTATGCATTATTTTTCTAGTATTTAGGCTTGAAAACTTCCCATGTTTTCCTATTGCAATTCCAATGCTTTGTTCTTTTAAATGAAATGGTTTTCATTTGCCTCCAAAGCTCTTCATTGATATGTTTTAGATGGAACTTTATACATATCTTTTACATTGCTAAACCTATTAGAATTCAGTGGGATAATAGAAAAATAGAAGAGTGTTTCATTGCAGTGGCATGAACAAACAAATGGATGGTTTAGTTCGGCTGCTCAATGACATAGATTTGCGGGCACCCAAAAAGTGGTAAATGATCTCTTTTCTCCTCACCCTAAAAAACAATTTAAAAATTAATCCACCTCTTCCTCTCTTCATAGTTGCATGTGAATTTACAGTTGTGACTTGATCCCAATATCTCCTGATGGTAAGATCAGAAGGGGGTTTATTGTCTTTGTTTCTATTTCCCTCGATGCTTCTACTTCTGTAGTGTCTCAGCGCCTGTTCTCTTCCTTCTACTTCGTAGCCATTTTTTTCCCTTAAAATTTCAAGGATAAATGGGAATTACATATTTCAAAACCTGACTAAGTTGTGTTCACTTGTATTATGCACTATTACTTTTCTCAAATATTTATGCTAGATACAATTACTAGGAATTGCAATCCATATCCCCCATTTCACCGAGAAAATCTCGCTTCTGTCTTCTAACAACCCTCGGAAAAACCCCAGAATGTATCCAATTCTATTTCCTTTGTATTTGGCTTGTTTTTTGTTGAAATGATATATATTTACACATTTAAAAATATTAAATTCTTAAAAATGAAACTGATTGGGTAGTTATCAACGATCTCTATCTCACCTTGTACTCTCTAAATCAAATGGGGATGGTGGCCTTATATTGGTCCTATTGGCACTGGTTGCATCCCACCCATCCCACCTTATTTTAATTTTCTTTCACCTCATCTCCGTCATTATCATTAACCTCGCTTCATTTTTTAACCATTTTTCCCAAGGGTGCCCAAGTCATCATTGTTCACAAGCACTAAACCCTGATTTCCTCTCACACTGAGCTAGGGTTTGCCATGGAAACGAGACATTTGAGAAAAGGAGGCATAAGGTAGGTCATATAATTAATTATTAGGTAATTTCATCTCATAAACATCATGTCTGCATCATTTTTTGAGAAGTCATTCCAAGAGTCAAGTCATTTTCCACTCATAGGATTAGGTTTTCTTAAAACTGTGTTTCTGACAAAAAAAATATGAATTTGACAAATGTGAGAGATTTTTTTTTCCATCATAGGTCAAGGATGAAAAACCTCCTTCACATTTTACACATGTGTCATGGTTTTAGGGAAATGTCAAAAATAGAGGTTCCACAGGAGAGTTGTTGCACTTCTAGAGTGACCCTGGGAAAATAATTTTTTATCATAGATGGAGTGTCCAAATGAATTTTTTGATAATTAAAATGATAACTAGACAAAGAGATATTTCCAATGAGCTATCATGAGCTCAATTGGGAGTTGAGGAAGGCCTCAACGGGTTGCCTGCAACAACACTCTGCATTTCTACACCCTCATTCAACACTTTTTGACCAGTATTTTTAAAATTAATTTTTGACAAGGAAAATAAAATCCAATAAGAAAAAAAAGGCATATTTTGAAATTATACAGGATGATATTTCCAACGAGCTATCCTGGGCCCAATTTTGACATAGAAAAGGCCTCCAAATGTGGACTACAAAAAGGTGTTGCAGGGGCGTTGCGCATTCAGGAGGGATGTTGTGCGTTCACCCAAGAAGTGCCAAAAGCCTCTATTAGCCTGTCATTCCACCAAATTGATGCTCAATATTTGAAAAAAGGTTCCTCAAGCTTCATTTACTAGTAAGTAACCAAGCCATCATCTCCTTCATGTATTGTGGTGCTTCATAGTCAATTCAAAACCTATTTCTAAAAGTAAAAAACCCTATTTCTTATCAAAATCTAATTCATTCTCTAAACCTAATCCCTAACTTTCACACATTCTCCCTCACATCCCTTTTCCCTATCCCCATTCCCTAAAATATTTCATCCCTATTTCCCCTAAGTCCTATGGTTTTCACTAACCTAGTCTCCCTTCACATTCCCATTCCCTTCATTTCCCAACACTCCCCTTCACTTCACATTCCTCCATTTCATTCCATCACCCTAGGGTTTTCACACCAACCATGGCTGAAGAGGAGAACAAAATTTCTAGTGAGGAAGATGAAAGAAAAATCACCAATGCAATAATTAAAGGCAAAAAGGAAAATATTAGTGAACTTTAGACTAATATTGAGAGGGCCAAATATGTGATTGACGTCCTTGAGAAAGAAAATAAGCATTGTAAGACCAAGCAAGTCATCAATGAGGTAAAGTGTATCAAAGCAAAAAGAGAGGAAAAAAAGGATAAAGCCTTATTTGAGGAAAAATTGGAAAGGTTTTGTGAACCTGATGATGAGGAGGAACAACCTCCAAGACATAGACCAAGGACTAGAGGGCTGAAAAATTCTCTAGCCCTACAGAGACAAAGGGAAGTTGACCTAGCAAACCATCTTACACTAAATGAAAATATTTCCATAGAAATAAATGAGCACAGAGAAGCATGGCTTGAGAGATTCAACCAACACTTGGATCAGCTCTTGGACAAGGCTCAAAAGGAGAATGAAATTCAAATAAAGATGGAAAAACATTATGCCATGAGGAACAAAATTTCAAGGGCCAAGCTCAAACAAACTAATGCAAAAATTCAAGCTTTTACCAAGCAAGAGAAGAAAGAGAAGTTGGAAATACTTTCAGAGGTGTCAATTCATTATTAAAACATTAAATTATCAAGTATCCTCATAATTTTTACAATTTTTGGCAAAATTTTGTGTTCAATTGAAAATTCTGTGGTTTTGAGTATTTTTGCACACATAAATTTTCCTAAATGCATAGCGACCTAGATGTTACAATATTTTTTGGGACCTCCAAATGAAATATTTCCACTACTAGTAGGTTTTTATTGATGAGGACATCAACCCTATTAATTTTTAGAGTTTTTAGAGGAGAACTGGTCCATCAAAAGCTCACAAAACCATCAAAATTTCATATTTCTACCTCTAAATCTGCCTCATCGTTGCATGTTTACCAGCCTCGGGAGAACAGGTTTTTGACAGGTCAAATGAGAAACATTTTGAAAATGGGAGGTAGTTTTGGAAAATAGACTCAAATGGCTTTCCAATGAGCTATAATGGAGCTAATTTGGACACCAGGAAGGCACTCAAAATTAGCCTTGAATAAAGGTACATTTTTCTACCTAAACACTATGTGTTTCACAAGAAAAATGTATTTTACACAGTCTTCAGAAATTTTTGAAGTTTCACTCTAGTTTGACTTTTCATTTAGGAAATGAGTAATTTACTTATGTAAATGGTCAAGATGAATGCAAATATCATGTTTTTACTTTTACCTAGGGTAAATGCATTAGGTAAGTCAACCATTTGAGGTGTAATGAATCAGTTCATTAGAGATAGGAATGAGTCACTTTTCTCATCCTACACTCTAGCTATCAGTTCTGATTTTTATGTAATATCTCCCTCATCTCATGAATTCTACCCCTATGGATGAGTGGAGGTGGTTTTGAGGTCTATTTAGCTCAGATCTTCACAAGAGTCAAGCATTGAAATTAGTTTCATTTTGCTTTGTGGATCAAGAAGAAGTTGTATTTAGTTTTGGCCATTAATACAAGAGGAGTTGTAGCTATATTTATGGGATACCTGTGATATTAAACTTCCTTCATTGTTTCCTATTTAGTTACATATGTGTGAATGTATTGTTCATTTCCTTTCCATTTCTATGATATGATCTTTTATAAGTGTGAGATTCATAATTCATGAAAGTTTTTGGGTCATAAAGGTGATTGTTTAAAGGTAACCTCAATGCTCTTCATTAATTATCAACCTAGGGCAAGTCTTGTTATTTCAAGAGTGTAAGAAAAATGTGACATCGTAGATTGACTGCTCTAAATTGTCATAAGGAAGATTTTATAATTCTCAAAGTTCAATCAAATCAACTTGGAAGTGAGTTATGAAATGCTTATGACTCTTCAAGGGAACTAACTCTGTTCCAAGCCTATGAAGAAATAACTACTTAAGATTGAAAAGAATAAAATGCAATTGAAAAACATGCTTTGATGAATTGAACAACAAACTTAACGAATTGAACAAAAATTCTAAATTGATTGAACATCAATCAATTATTCTATATTTTGCAATGGAATTCTCTTTTAATCAACTAATAACATCCTTATGAATTAAACGTCAACCAAACTCTCACAATGATGATGAAAAGATCAAATGTCAACTATATGCAGAAATGAATAACAATCGTGTTGGAACTAACCTAACAATTGTAAAAGCATTGAATTTAGATAAAAGAACATGAATGGTAAACTATTCTAGTAAAAAGTAAGATATAACATCTCATGCTCACAATTAACTAATTCAAAGGATATATTATGAAACGCAATGGATAACTTGGGAACGCAAATTCTTTAAATAAACATAAAGCATAGAAGTAGCAAAAGAACCCCTAGGGTTGGGCCCCAAGCCACTAGAAGCTCACTGCTACGGAATATTCAGAAGTTGTCTATTCCAAAAATGCCAAATTCTTCATTAGTCCACCTAGCAATACATTAGTAAAAAACTTGACGATTATGTCTGAATACGTTTATTACAGAAATATTGTATTACAGGAACTATTTTTCTTGTTCATTCTTCGACCTTTTATAGCTTAAAGGTGAATTCAAGAGTAGTAACAGATTTTTCTCATTATGGGACCCTGTTGCTTCGTGGTTATCGATTGAGCACTCTAAGCATGGTCATACCTCTCCATATTCCGTCGATTCGTAGGAGTCGATATGATTATGTCCACCTTCCTTGTCTATTGTCTTTCGGTCATCTGGTCAGCAATTTGGCTGTTTTGCTTCTCTATCAATAAAGAGAGAGAAAAATCAGTTTTTACGTTATCAAACACTCCTTTTATCACTAATCCATTATGCTTCACTTTTGCATTATTTTCCTTTACTTTATTTCTAATATGAAGGGAAAATATACAAAAGTGCACGAAAAATCGTGGTAAATATGGGGGTGAAACATACCTTTTTCTTGGCCCAACATACTCCCTTTCTTACGTTTTTGTAGGTCCTCGTGCAAACAAATGGTTGAGGTGTAGTTGGGTTAGAGAATATGCAGGGTATACCTCTTATTTGTAAAGTCTGAAGCCATGCCTTTGTTTGATCTTTGCAAATGCTGCGTTTTTTTCCCCTCTGGTAATTCATAATCGTGATGATAGTCTTTAGGGGGTACCAGATGAGGGGGCATCTGTATCTGCATCCTATCCATGTAGGGCCCATGTTAAAAATTAGGTTTCTATACAGAAGGAACCTGGAAGCAGCAGCTTTGAAGTTCCTGTAACCAAATTGCTCTTTTTTCCTCACACTATTTGTAGAGGCTAGGCATCTATGTTTGGCTTCTACTAATTCTTCTTCCTCAATGTCTTGGAAGTATGCCTGCCCATTCTACACAATATCTCTGTGAATTGGTCCCAATTTGGATATCACTCCCTTCGGCTACATGAATTTCTTATGTTGGGTAAGCAAGTACAGGGGTTAGTAGGTTCCCCTCTAACCCATAGATCTAGGCCATGCTCTCTTTTCTAAAAGGTGTTGTAGGCCTTAGCCCACCAAGTTTGGTTTTTAGCAAAATATAGGAAGGCCTGGAACTGAACGTCCCCTATGAAGGGGCTGGGATTACTGTCCCTGTCCTCCTCTAGAAGAAAATTGTATAAATATAATTCACACAAAAGATGTTGGACCTACTCATCTTGCTCATTGCAACACTGGACAAATTACTCAATGGTTTTAAAAGTGGTGGGTTTCCCTACCCTGACAGCCTTGAATTTCAATAATAAATATCGTTCCACTAAGAATAAAGCATAGTTAGTGGTTGGTGCCCTGCAAGTTAATACATCTGAGTAAAGAGAGAAAACCATAATGGTTTCCTCTTTAGCTTGTTCCACTTGCTCCTATGCTTTCTTTACTTTTTCCTCTCTTCCCCGAGTTGGGAAAATGTTCTGTCCTCAGTTGCAGAAAGGTCTTTAAACCACTTCAGTAGTGCCTGATGTTCCTGTAAGGATACTACTTCCCTTCTACACTAGGCCAATTCATCCTGGAATTGAATTAATTCATTGTGAAACTTCTAATTGGCAGCCTTTTATACTAAGGGAGTGTAGGTAGGTGTCACTTCTGTTTGAGTTCCCTTATCTTCTGTAAGTTCCAGATTATTCTACATAGAATATTCGACAGTGTGTCTCAACTCTGTTTGTGCAAAGGCTTCAGCTTTATTCATTAACTCAGTCTGTACAGAAGCTTCAGTGGTCTCTATTAAATTTTTCTATATATAGGCTTCAGCTTTGTCCATTAGGCTAGTATGTACAGAAATTTCAGCAATATCTACCATTTGGGTAACAAAATATATTTAGGTTCCCATGGTAGCCAATTCATTCTCAGGATTTCGAGCCTTTTTTGCTCCTTTCAACTGTTTCCTTAGATTTTTTATCTTTTTTCTCAATCTCTTGCACTTCCTGCTCATTTTCCTGAACTTAAACTCAACTGATTTTTCTTTTGGAAAATTTTTGGTAGGAGAAGGAGGAGCAGTGGCTTAGATTTCAGAAATGGTTGTGCCAGTTCTAAGGTTATCAACAATGGTGTTTTCTTCAGGCATCCAATATTTTATTTCAACATTAACATCCTCGCTGGATGAAATATTATTTCCTTCAGGCGTCAGGGGAACTGCCTCAATTCTTGTATTTTTCTCTAATAAAACAATGTCTCATGACTGGTTTCTAGATTAAAATATTCCTTTTGTCTGGTCTTCCCTACTCATCCATTCATTATCAAAAGGGGGTAAAACCCTTGAAGCCTACAATTCATCATGGTGAGCTAATATTTCAGTGTGGCCAGAGCTGCTGACAGTGGAAGACTGGGTCAACAGGTCCCTTTGCCCCTCATATTGTTCAGATGGGCTTCCAATTTCATGAAGTGCTCTCATTTTCTCAATAACTTGAGCCATTTCTTCTTCATAGTCTTGTAAGGACATATTTTTAGGGCTTCAAGGTGGTGTATGGGATGGTCCTGCCTCATATGGAAATTTAGAGGTGTCTTGTCGTAGTTGCATCCTTTCGGACCATCTCTGCTTCCCTATTTCTGAGGTCAAAACATGGGCCCTCTTCCCTCTTGCTCTCTTGGGTATGGTTATTCTAGGGAGTTCAATATCTTCTTTGATAGGGTTTTCTTTTGGGGCAGGCAGGGCAAGATTAACAATGTTGTCCCAAGTTATCTAGTGTTTGTCTAGCTCATGAATGATGATCAATTTAACCAGGCCATGGTGGTTGACAACTGCTAGGGGGTTTTTCACTTTTCTAATTCGAACAACGGTATTGTGAAATACAGAATGTAGAAAAAAATGCAAGTTAACTTAAATTTTCTCTTGAGAACAGATAATAGTTTAATTTGGTGGGACTTTACTACATCCTGGCGTCCGTCGCATGTAATATATCTTTGAATGAACACTACCAATTCTTGCCAAGGGTGATGCAAGGACACAAGATTAATACCCTTCCCTTTTCGTTCTAATGGTTCGCCTAGGTCCTGGTACATTGGGATTGCTTCTTGTAGAAGGACATGTTTTTCAGTTCATCTTTCTCCCTCTATTGGTAGTCTGGAGACCTCAGTGATGGTTTCCTTGGAAACCTGTATGATTCTTCTTCTGACTGTGGTGTGCCATTACCACAGGTTTCGCAGGAACTCAACTGTTATCTTTTTGTTAAACCCCTAAATTCTTTGTGGATATGGAATCTAGCCAACTTTCTAGAGAATGGTGTGAGCTGATTCTGAGACTTGGAAGGTTGTGGGTTCATTGCGGAGATAATTCTCCCCCACCCCCCCCCCCTCCATGGCTAGTGTGTTATCCGAATTGGTTTCTTCTTCTATCTGTGTCTCTTTCGGCCATGTTGGTTAAAACATCACACTGCATGCATGTTTTCCACATATATTATAAAAATTCAACCTTATGTTGTAAATTCAATGATCTCTTAGTTCCATCAGCGTATCCAAAGGGAGTTGCATGGTTAATTCACATGCTTATTCATTATGGATATTTGTACCCCCTCCATCAAGCGAAGGGCGTCCACGGCCTTAAGCTTAAAATAAGGGAAAATATTGCAACAATCATGAATGCATATGAGGCAAAGGTTAGAAATTGGTAATCATCAAAATTGTACGAGAGAAGGGCGTCCATGGCCTTGGAGCTCAAGAAAAGAGGAAATATTGCAACAATAATGAATGCATACGAGGCAAAGGTCAGAAATTAATAATCATCGCAGTTGTGCGTCAGGTGGAAATGACTAAAGAAAGGGAGAAAAGTGGAATGGAAATTATTATGACAGGGTATCCTATTTTGATGGTGTAGCATGAAGAAAGCACGACAAATGACAAATTATGTTTGGTGTTGGCATCCCTTAATTCAAACATGAAAATATAATTCATTCATATTTAATTATGTGGGTAGATAGTGATAACACTTATTCAAGTAGTGCATTTATCTCAGAAATGGATTAATAGGAAATAAGTCATATAAAAGTAATTGGCTATTGTTAGAAAGATACTTCCATACCACAAGAAGAGCCACTGCTGCCAATAGGCATTCATAGCCTCGACAGGGTTGCTACTTTAACCTGGAAATGAGCCAGAATCCTCTATGTAAAAGTAGACATTTTTCTTATTTTATGGAGAGATCACTATGCTAGTGTGGTGGCCAGATAGTCAAAATTCCACTCACTGGGATTGTAACAGAGTGATCAGGTCGGCTCGTGATGAGACCTCCTGTCCTTCAAGAAGTTTGAGTTGTCGAGAAGGTCACTACCCTAGTGTGTTGGCCATTATGGGCATGTCACCTGTTAAACCCTTATGATCATGGTAGGCTAGCTCATGATGAGACCCACTATTCTCTCTTAAACATTTTCATATAAAAATAACATTTTCTTTTTGAAAAGTAGGCATTTTTCTTGTTTAATGGAGAGACCACTGTGCTGGTGTGGTGGCCAGATAATCATAGTACCATTCACGGGGATTGTAATAGAGTGATCAGGCCAGCTTGTGATGAGACCTCATGTCCTTCAAGTAGTTTTATTTGTTGAGAAGGTCACTACCCTGGTGTGTTGGCCATTGTGGGCATGTCACCTATTAAACCCTTATGATCATGGTAAGTTGGCTCGTGATGAGACCCCCTATTCTCTCTTAAAAATTGCACATAGACATAATATTTTCTTGTTCTTTATACATGAAGGGAGTCTCATTAACTCCTTAAGAGTTAGGGATGGTGTGAGAAGTAAAAAGAATGCTAATGCAATTAATACTCTTTATTCCTATATCTTTATGTCAAGGAGAATCACTACTTGAGAGTGTATAAAGATATACCAGCATAAGACTATGAAAATGAAATGTGTGATAATATGTTTGAACAGGAGATGTCCATCCCTTCATTGCATAGATAATACCATGTCAACTTCCGGAGTAGATATTTCCATCAAAGTTTTAAAGCATCACCATATTAGTAATATCACTAATTTTCTCCTCTTCAGATGCCAATTCCCTTCCAAAAATGGATTTTATGGCAAGGGTGTGTAAAGGGGAGTGGATATTCGAAAAGAGATCATCACACCAAAAAAAGAAGAAAAAAAAAACATGCTTAGAAAAGAAATAAGTTATTCCATTCGATTAAACAAAAAAAATAAAATTACACAAAGACACAACCATTCAATTGAATTGAACAACATCTGTTCAATTCGACTGAACATCAGCTATTCAATTCGATTGAAGAGAAATTTTTCAATTGGATTGAACAAGAGGTGTTCAAAGGTTTGAACAGCAAAATAAACACACAAAAACATGACTGTTCAATTGAATTGAACAAAAGTTGTTCAATTGGATTGAACAACATTCTTTCAAAGGTTTGAACAGAAAAATAAACACACAAAAACACGGTCGTTCAGTTGAATTGAATAGTAGTTGTTCAATTCTATTGAATGGCAGTTGTTCAATTGGATTGAACAGCAATTGTTCAAAGGACTGAACAACAAACACAAAAGAAAGGATAAGAGAAAAATAATGCAGCTATGAGCATGAAGAAGAGATGGAATGTACAAAAATGATAAAAACTATAAATTGTAGGGGAAATATATACAATATTTACAAAATGAAATAACAAATTTTCATGAACTTAAAGTTTTGGGGCCATCACCCCCTAGAGCTAAAATTTGGATGGTGGGATCTTCATATACCTACTGGCAGAAAGACTCTTTTGTAAGTGGTTTATGATAGAGGCGCACCAGGTTTCCATTGACTCAGAAGGTGGAGCCAGACCCATCTATGGTAGTCAAGGTGATGGTACCATTGTTGTGTACTTCTTGAATTTCGTATGGACCTTGCCACCTTGTTTGTAACTTACTCGGGAAGTCTTGGAATCTGGAGTCATAGAGAAGTGCCCAATATCCTTTCTGGAATGTCTTATTTTTTATGAGGTTTTCATGCCACTTAGCTCGTTGTTTTTGAATAATTGCAGTGTGTTGCAGAGCCAGTAGCCGTGTTTCATCCAATTAATTTATTTGCTGGAGTCTTCTAATATGGGCCTCTTTCAAATCCAGCCCCACTTCTTGGGCTGTTCTTAGAGTCTTTATTTCGAATTCGATAAGAAAAATTGGTTCCCTTCCAAATATCATATGGTACGAAGAATATCCAGTGGTGTTTCACCATTTCATGAGGTAAGCCCAAAAGGCCTCTGGTAGTCGAGTAGCCCAATCCCGCCGATGTGTTGAGACTGTTTTAGTGAGAATTTCCTCAAGGACTTTGTTGGTGCTTTCAACTTTCCCGTTTGCCTCCAGGTGGTAGGGAGAGGTGACTCTATGGGTGATATGGTGGTTCTTCAAAGTGATGATAATTTTATTCCCCACAAATTGTGCCCCTCCATCAGTTATCACTTCCCGGGGTAAGCCATATCGCACAAATAGCTCAAAAAGAAAATTGATCACTGATTCTTCTGTAGATCTTGATAGATCCACTGTTTCTACCCACTTAGTCACATAATTTGTGGCCACCAGTATGTAGGCCTTCTAATTTTATGGTGGGTCGAATGGTCCAACAAATTCTAGTGCCCATTGTTTGAAAGGTTCCACTACTAACTGTGGCTTTAATGGCATTGCGTCAGCTTGGCCAGGGTGGCCCATTCTTTGGCAACTATCATAGGCTTGGACATATTTCTTGGCATATTTAAAAATTGTAGGCCAATAATAACTCATCTGCAATAATTTTTTCCCCATATTGTGATCTCCAAAATGGCCACCTCATGGCTCATAATGACAAGCCCTTAAGATGTCATAAATCTTGTCTTCTCGAATGCATCTGTGTATATGCATATCAGCTCCTGTATGAAAAATATATACGTTGATCCAGGAGAATCTAGCAATGCGCTGAACAATCAGCTTGCATTCCTTTGATGTCAAGTGTCTTGGCATCTTTCCTACTACCAGATAATTCGCTACATCTGCGTACCATGGTTTTTTTACTACTACAGCGAACAAATGCTCATTAGGGAACTAATCATCCATTCCTAGTGGGTCATCTGACTTTGGAACTCTACACAAAAAATATACAACTACGTTCTCCTTCCTTGGGCGGTCTTTGATAGTTATGTCAAACTCTTGTAAAATCAACAACCAATGAGTCACTCTTCCATTTGTAATAGGTTTATTGGCTAAATATCTAATGGCGGAGTGATTAGTATACAAGAATACTTGATAGCTAGTTATATAATGTCTAAATTTATTAATAGAATAAATAACAGCCAAGAATTCCTTTTCAGTCATTGTATAGTTTAATTCGGCAGGAGTGAGATTCTTACTGATATAATAAATAGCATAGGAATTTTTATCTTCTTCTTGACCGAGAACTACCACTGTCGCTGTGTCGGATGCATCTAAGGAAATGTGAAAGGGTAGCTCCCAATTGGGGCTACGTAATATTGGTGCAGTCGAGACCAGTTTCTTTAAATATGAAAAAGCAGTGTCACATTTATCAAACCAATGGAATTCAACATTTCCAGTTAATGCATACAAGGGTGCAAGAATTTGTGAGAAATTATTTATAAACCTACGGTAGTACCCTAAATACCCAAGGAAACTATGTACCTCTGTCTAAGTACAAGGTGTGGCTAATAAAAGGATTACCTCTATCTTTGTCAGATCTACCTGTATTCCAGCTGCAAAGATGTAGTGCCCTCGGATTACTCCTTCGGTAGTCATTATGTGACATTTCTCGTTGCTCAAACACAATCTAGTAGCAATACATAGTTCCAATACTTTTTCTAGTGTTTCCAGTGCTTGATCAAAATCATCTCCATATGGGGTAAAGTCGTCCATGTAAATTTCGAGTCCTTCATTTATTAAATTAGAAAAAATGTTGTGTATGGCTCTTTGAAATGTTGCAAGGGCATTGAATAACCCGAACGGTAATACCCTATAGGAAATGTACCTCATGGGTAGGTAAAGGTCGTTTTATCCTAGTCTTCAGGGGCTATCTGGATTTGATTGTAAGCACTGAAACCAAACCATCAAGAAAAGAGAAGAACTGCTTTCCTGCTAATGTATCAAGAACCTGATCAATGAAAGGGAGGGGGAAGTGGATTTTTTGTGTTGTTTTATTCATTTCTTCGTAATCCACGCAGATTATCCACTTCCCATTTTTATTAGGAATGACTACTAAAGGAGAGACCCATTTGCAGTCTGAAATAGGATAAATGAAGTTTACATCTAGCACCTTTTGCAAATCATCCTTTACAATGTCTTTCAAATGTAGGTTTAACCTCCGTTGAGGCTGCTGAATAGGCCGAGCATCCTTGTTAGTATAAATTTGGTGTGTGCATAGCTAAGGATCTATACCCTTCATTTCTGGGTAGTCCCAATAAAATGCTCCTTATATTTCTGTAAAAAACTAATGAGATTTTGTTGTTGGTTACTATCCAGACTGCCATTAATATTTAAAACCTTTCATGGCTAAATTTTAATTGGTATGTTGTTGCGAAAAATAGTCATGGGTATGTGTTGATTATCAACGTCTGCCAAGGGGTCTTCCTGTGCTTCATTATCAAGAAATTCCTTTAACATTTGGAATTTTAAATTTTCAGAAGAAGATGGCTGATTCATGAAGTTATTGATTACATCATCTTTAGTTTAATCTTTGAATTCGAGTGCTTCAACTATAATTAGTGGCAAAAAAATGTTTTGTTCCCATTATGTATGTGGTTGTTTGTGAATATTTACAGTGGGAAGACTTGGTTTGGAAGGTGGGTATATGACAATATTTTTTATGGCATCACCTCTAGCAATGGTCATGTTGCGTACCCGATAGCCTATGTAAGCATCGATTGTTGCTAAGAAAGGTCATCCCAGTATCAGGAGGTTTCCATCTAACCTAATTTTTGGTTTAATAACTAAAAATTCTTTCAGATACTCCCATGAATGAGTCCACAGAAACCAGGATGTCCTATAATATTCCTTCTGGTTTGATAACAGATCTGTCAACAAGTTCCAACAAGGTAGATGTGTATTCTAACGTTGTTATGCCTAACTTCTTGCAAGTTTCTGTGGTTAAGATGTTGATGGCCACCCCTAAGTCAACTAATGTGTTCGAAAAGGAGTGGCCAGAGATTTTTATAGTAACTATGGGGTTCCGTGGTTCCTCGTATTTTACTGGTGTTTCTTTAACCAAGAGAAATTCTGACAATGCTCCCACCACATGAATAGTTGGTATGGTTTTTTCTTTCCTCGCCTGTTTTTTTCCGCACAACTCTTTAATTTTCTTGGCATAGGTAGGAATGTCCTGTATAGCCTTCAGAAGAGGAATTTTAATGCAATTTTTTTTTAATTCCCCTAGGAAGTAAAAATTTGAAGTGACTAGCGGTTTAGGCAATATTAGTCTCTCATGGAATGGAGGGGAGGACATAATAATGTTTTCAGTGTCATCTTGTTCAACTATGTCCCTCCTCTGTCTTACCTCTATTTCTTTCATAGTTGATTTCTTAGGTGCTATTAGAATTTCAGACTCAAGTTGTCGCAGTGTTGTATCTTCTTTAGGTGAAATAACACATCCTGATCTCAGCCTAAGTTCATTGCATTGCTTCTGTTTAGTTTCGAGGTTTGAGTTTTCGACAATCTGGATTAGCTGAATCAGTCTGTTATTGGGATTAGGATTGGGAGGAGCTGGCAGTTGAGGACGCATGATAGGCTAAGGATTGTGTTGGACTGGTTATGGAGTTGGTAACATAGTTTGATTTAGAGCCCCTATCCCCATTGATAGATTGGTCATTCCCAGGGGTCGTTGCCAGTTTTGAGACCAATTTGTATTCTGTGAGGTGGAGGCAGGCCACTGGGACTGATACAGATTATTTTGGTAGTAAGGGGGAGAATAAAGAAAACTTGACCAATTTTTACTTGAAGAGGGTTGTGTTGGCCAAGGAGGCATGGAAAATTATTGGGATGGCGAGGCAGACTAAGGTGATTGGTTCTGCCATGCTATTGCAGGGTTCTGCTGATTGAATTGTGGAGAAGAAAATAACTGAGGCAGGTCTTATGCCATACCTGCTCATGTTTTCCACTGTCAACCCTGATTCATTAAGTATACTGGTTATGTCTCTTCTTCTGCCTCTTTGAAGACTTCTTTTAACCCTGGAAGTGAAGGGAAATGGTCACTGGCATGGTCCTTGGTACAAATAGCACATGTCTGGACCATGTCTAATGGACATTCCTGTTGGTTGTGCTTCTTCCAGCAGCGTGGGAAAAACAACCAATTTTTATTCTGTTATAGCTTGCTTCTGCCTGGCTTTTAGGACATCTAGCTACATTTTCAGGGTGCCCAAGATATCGGTTTTAAAATATTCTAAAATATTACTGAATTCTGCTTTGGTCACGTTGCAACCAGAATTTTTATAATTCCTTGTAGCCGAGTCTCACCCAGTTGGACTACTTCGCATACTACCTCGAGAACACTTGATGCATAATCAAATAATGTCATCATATTCTTCTTGATATATGTCCCCTTTTACCATTATATTAAGTTTTCGACCCATTCTTCTTTCATTCCCTTGATCATTGTTGCTTTTAAGATATCCTTAGACAATGTCGTATATGTAGATCTTTGAAAATTACATTGAAATCTTTCAATGTATTCTTCTAATGTCTCATTGTCTCTTGCAGACATATTGAATATTTCGTCTTTTAGTTCTCGAGTCTAGCAGTAGTCTTGATATTTGTTAAGAAAAGTGTAATATTCCAAAATTTGCAAGCAGCAAATTGGAATATTATTTTTTTCTTATTTCATCTAGGAGGTGAATAAAATGGGTAAAAGGCCCATGAGTAGGAATAATATCCTTCATAGTGTGAAAACGATCAATGGAGCAGTTTAGTTTTGCACTTTCCAGTGTGAAAAGGGGGCAACTGCATGAGGACAAGGTCAAGTTTGACCAAGTCAACAGCGATGCCTAAGAGGTGTAGCTTGCATGAGAAGAAAACACAGTTTGAGAGGGAGGAATATTCTTTGTGGAAGAAACCCTAATGTGTGGGGTCCAGGGCAAAGAGACATTCACTTGAATATAAGGAGGAAGAGGCAGCCATATTGGTACATCTTTGAGCATTTGATCATTTGTCTAATTAGACTATTTGCAGTCTCCGTCTGTTCAACTGAGTTGCAGTGCTGTTTAGGACAAGGGATTCCTGTTTAGGATTTCCTCTCCTTATTTAGAGGCCTCTTGAAGGATTGCACTTTATTTCTCCACATCTTGGCTCAAGGCCAAAGCCACTTCCATCAGTCATTGCGTTATTTCTACTGAAGTATAACGTAGTGTTGTTGGGTGTTGCAGTGGAGGGTTCCACAACACCTTTCCTTGGCTCATATTTCAGAGGAGGGAGCTCCTATTCCTCTAGGAGGTCATTTAAGGAGGTTTCTGAGCTGATTGCACATATTTGGCACTAGGCCAAGTATTCTCTATCTCCTACAGCGCAGTCCAGCTCCTTGACTGTGTTATTTCTGAGCATATTTGCAGTGGGGTTTGCACCACTATCTTGGAGGGTGAGATCTTCAGGGATTGGATCAGCCTTTCAACTGGAAGATCCATTGGATGAGATTCATCCATTTGTTGCAGAATATTCATATATCTCCATCCATTTCTATTTTCTAAGTTGCAGCTGCTGCACAGCAACTCTGAAATTTCTGCAGATTTTCCATTTGTACATATATTTCAGCCAATCCTCTTAAGGATTGTTGTATTTTTATTTTCAGGGGTTGAGAGCTTGCTCCCCCACATTTATTGAGCTGATATTGCCATATCATTGTATTTTCTATTATTTTTTTGCAGTTTCTCCCATGAACTGCGTTATTTTAGCCATATGACATTTCTGCATAGTAGTGTTTCTCTATTTTCATGTACATGTCTTATTGAGGCTTTCATTGCCAAGCTGGGGTGATTGATTCCTCAAAGCCTTGTATACTTATACTGCTATAATATAAATTTTTTTGCTATATATATATTTATGTGTTCACAGCTATAAAATAACACTGTTATTCCATTGTATGCTCATACATTGTTGCAGTCCCTTCATTGGGCACTTTCTGAAGACAACTAGGTGTGGGAGATCTGTTTAACCCACCTAGAGGGATTTATTTTGAGCCACCTCTTGGATTTTGGTCTTAGATACATTGATATAAGGGATTCAGGTCTTGGTTTTAAATCCTATACTAGCCATTACTGGAAAATGTGTTTTCTAGTCATGCCTTCCTAGCAGATCCCATTTTGGGATATTACAGTGGTATCAGAGCATAATCTTGGCTCAGCCTTTTAGTCTAAGCCCAAGAAATAAGAATATTGAAGAGGATGGATTTTATCTCATCATATTTCAGGTCCATGAAGAACCTCCCCAAGGAGGACAAGTAGAAAGAAGAGGAAGAACCCTGCACTTCCTATTCTCATCGAGAAGGAGACAAAGAAATAAGCAGGAAAAAGACTCCATATTTTGGAGGAGAAAAAGAAAAAGGGGATAAGCTTACAAATATTATTCCTAAATCTTTACATAATGTTCATGATGATTTCAAGAAGATCCAAAGGGAGATGTATGAAGAATCTCTGAGAGAGTTTGAATCTAAAGCAAACTCTAGATTGACATATGAGGAGTGTGAGCTAGCAGTCACACACTTTGACTCACAGCGCAGTCACATGCCCAGGATTTCCAGGAAGGATATGGAAAAAGAATAAGAGGTTGCTAGGAGGGAAACCCTTAGTGATTTCTTGAAAGAGTATGAGCTTCAAACTTAGAAATTCTGTGATCATCTCAGTTTTTCAGAGTTTTGGAAGATGAAGGTGAATGGAAGAGAGCCGCAGGATAGATTTCATCTATCTAACTTTGCGGGTTCACCTGTATGTTCAGCCAAAGCTTGGGTGGAGGTGTTAGAGACCTTCTTGCAGCAGCACCACATTCTTGGAGATGAAGCCATTAAAGTTTCAGTGCTACATTTGAGAGGTAAGGCCTATGCCTGGTGGATCTTTGAATCCTTTTCTTTGAGAAATGTAAACATTGCATCCTATGCTAGTTTCACTAAAGCATTAGTGAAAATATTTGATAGAAGGATTCATGAAACACACATGGTGGAGCCAAAAAAGAAAACACAAACAAAACCATCTCATGAGAACACAATACCATTGCAGAAAACCAAGGGGAAGGCTGAAAACTTGCACCATACTTTTCCGGGAGAGAAACTTTCTTCTCACACTGTTGAGAAAGAGAGCATGGAGATCTCTTTTTGAAAAAGGGGTCCAATCATTGGGAGGTTTCCCACTCATGTTACAGAGATTGAGAGAAACAAAGTTGTTAGATCTAGAGTTGATCTAGCACCTCATGCATAGGAAGGAGGAGCTCTTGCTCCAAGTAGAGGGATGCTTGCATCTTTGCAAGGAAGTCCCCGGGATCTCATGTGTGGAGATCAAGGCACAGCTCATGTTCTACATGTGCCATTGTTGAGGAGGTGTGGAACCATGGAGACACAAGGAGGAGGTAGGGAGAAGTCCCAGCATCATGAGATGAGGAGTACACATCCCTATACATTTCTGTAGGTTTATGCACCTAAGAAGGTGATTGGATTGCGTAGTGGAAGCATGGAGAGTTTTCTCCATTCATATATTTAGTAATCTCTTGTTCAGGATGTCTCATTGCCTGGAGACATTTTTCCGAGGAGACCCATGGACCAATAGAGGAGGATGGATGCTTCACATGTTGGGGCACCACTCATTGATTCCAGGAGGGTGGAAACCTTGGGAGAGCTGGGTACAACGCTGAGAGTCTGGGGAAGACTCAAGGAGGAGAGAGGAATTCTCTCAACATCACTTTTACCCACTCACATTTCATATTCTACATTGTGGCAGAAGTAGCAGGGGAAGGACAGCAGCCTTCCAACTTGCATCTTTGGCACGAGAGATTTCAAAGAAGATGGTGACCATATGATAGGTGCTCTTCATGAGAGATCATCAATGCTGTCACTATGGAGGATAGATCCATATTGGAGCTCCCAGCTATTGGTGGAGTATTCCAAGGATATTTTTATTTGTATGATATTGGATGGCTAGTTGCATGAGGAGGCATATTCAATCAAAGGCGAGGTCATCTTCTATCATGGTAGGATCTTCTTACCGGGAGATTCCAAGCTCAAGGAGAAGTTGCTACAAGCAGTGTTGGAATGGATCTCCTAAAAAGCTGCGAAACTGGTCCATTTTGAATATTTTTATTAGATTTAGTCTAGCACAGGGGTTTTGGGACGGGTTAAAGCCCCAAACGCATTGTAATGGGTAAAAGGGTAAACCAGGGGTCTGAAAACCATGGTTTGCGGACCATAGGAAAGTCTAGGCTAGATTGTTATAAATAGAGAAGCATTTTTTATTGCAAAGGATAAGAAATGATGAGCTATTGATGTGATTTGTGGTTTATGCTATCTATTTGGGTTTTGGGGAAAGGACTCCTGCTGGCTGTGTGCACGGAGATCCAAGTCCAGTTGTGTGCGGACCCTGCTGCTATGTGCACAAGTTGGGAATGGGATTGTAAGGAAGAATTGATGAATGAATGAATAAGCATGATTGACAGAGAAACTGAATCTATGTGTAATCTTGTGTGAATTCTTGGTAATTGCTGTATTGTGCATTCTTTGTTTTTAAGCTGCGAATATCTATGTAAGTGTGTTTCTGAATCTAGATCTATTCTGTTCTATTTATGTATTGTTGTGTTACTGTCATAAAAGTATATAATCATAATATCTAACGCACGTGGATGTGAGTAGAGACTTATTTAACCCTCCGAAGAACAAGGTAATCTGGGAATTATAGGACATAGTGCAGCATTGCTTGCCTTACCCATCATCTCTCAGGGTGCAGAAACCTGGTTCCATCACCCACCCATACTACTTTGGGTGAGAATTTGACTTGCGCAAGTAGGTCACTGCCAAAAGGGCTAGTAGTATAGGGGTTTGTTGGCAAACTTTGCATACCGAACCTGGGTCAGGATCCCTCAAGCCAAAAAATGGTTCCGTTGTCGGGACCGGAAGAAGTCTGAGGAAGGGATCGGTAATGAAAAGAGAATACGAGAAGCCTGAAAGAAAGGATATCAAAGACTGATTTGAAAGGTAGATCCAAGAGTTCGCAGTAAAAGAAAATTGCAGTGAGAAGTTAACAGTGGAAAGGTGGAAAAATAGGTATATCCTTACGGAAAGCTATGAAATATTCTTTGTGACATTTGCGATTAAGCTCCAGGAGTGGCTGGCTAGACTTGTATAATTCCAAAAGTGCTAGAAGGATGAACGAGTCACTCAGTGGACCCTAAAGCTGATCCAGCGGCTGGAAAATACTGATAATACTATCACGTGCATGGTAGATCACTGGGTGGATAGTGTGCTAGGAGGATTTGTGACGGAATTTGACATTGAAAAATTTGTCTCATACTTTGAGGCTGAACGAAGTTTCCTTAAGGGGTTCTAGGGAAAATTTTTGAGGACGTTACCATTGTTGATTAAGATATTACTTTGCGAAAATAGCATTCTTTTTAGTCATACTGACTGAATGACCTCGGATCTAGATGGGAGCGCAACGCGCAGTGGTAAATACTTTCGGACCAAACATGACATAGGGAGATCTGCCTATAATCTGTTGCAAGAACTAGCTATGCAAGATCCCCCAGCTGCACTGCCACCTAGGCCGCACAAAGGCAATAATTTTCCCATACCACCACCCCCGTTAGACAGTGATATGGCTACGCACTTGAAACTACCTACCTTCAAGGGGGTAGGAGATGAGGATATGGACCGGTTATGGTTTGTTTCAGACTCTGTCTAGACTATGTAGAATGTGGCGAGTGATATGGTAAAAAGGGCGCAGCTATCGTTGGCACTTGAGGACAGGGCCCTGGACTAGTATATGCAATAAATTTCCCAGAACAGGAGTGCATCCATTCAAGATATCAAGGACGCTCTGAAGAAAAAGTTTCGAAATCTGAAATCGTATTCCCAACTGGTAGCAGAAGTAAAGGACTTCAAACAAGGTGTGTCTAAGTCAGTATGGGAGGTTGATCAGTGATTGAAGAAGGAAATCAGGGAAGGAGGATTCGAATATGATGATAGATAGCATACGAAATGGTTCATCGTTATGTTGTTACCTCACCTGTGCACACCAATGAGTCATCATACCTTTGAGTCGCAGGAGAAAGCTGTGGAAGTCACTATGAAACTAGAAGTTGCACCCCGAGAAAATACAACGGCAGGGGTACAACAAATCTAGGAACAACTTGGGGCTATGAATATGGAAATACAGAACCTTTGAAAGGAGCGAGGAAAGAATGGTTGCATAGATATTTGGTGCATATGATGTCAGGTGTCTGTCCATACAAAGGATCAGTGCCCTCTACTAACGGATTACATGCAAGTGGGAGGACCTAGTCTAGTATGCCCAGGAGCAAGTAGGGAACCTATTCTATCATGACCAGGGTCAAGCGAACCTGCACTGTAGTGTGATGACTATCAGGTAGCAGGACTGCATGATACGAACCATTGCCCTCAGCTAAGTGCGTATGTCCCAGAACTAAAGCAACAATGGTGCAAGTTCTGGCGATCAGTAGGGCATGATGAGTAGAACTATCATACTTATGACTTAATGATGGATCGTTGAAACTTATATAGGGTACAATCAGGCCCTGCGTCACCAAGAATTTCTGTGCACTTTGGAGGATCACTGGCCAGAGGCAGAGGAGGTCGGGGAGGAAGCATAGGACGAGGACGTGGGCAACTAATATGCTATAACTGTGGGGAAATAGGACACTTCGCCAGAGAATTCCCAAGCCCCACCACGGCATCATGCAAATATTGTAAGCAGCTAGACCACGTGGTCGAGGATTGCCCAATTTTAATAGCCAATATGCAGGAAAAACAACCCACCCTTACGCAGAATGTACAAAGAGTTAAAACCGAGCTAAGGAATATGAATCCAAGTGTAAAATTCATGACACACATCAGGATGGTCACCCAGGGAACAAAGGAGGAGCTTTCCCCTTAGGAAAAAGTGAATCTCAAAGAACAAGAACCATTGGCTGGCCCAGTGCAGCAGCCGATGCACCTCCAGGTAGAAGAAGGAGTTGAGCCCTTTTTAAAGGCATGCCTAAAGTTGCTATGAAACTTGCAAGCCATAGGAAATCTCCAAGAACTACTGAATACCTGTGCAGCGCAACCCAATTTGATCCCTAGGACCAAGGATGTACATAAAATATATAGCTATAAGAAGCGTATAGGAAGAGAAATGTGGTTGACTATGCAGATTGGTGACTATGAAATGGATCAGGTCATCTTATATCTTGGATCAGATGAAAATTTATTACCAAAGCAGACATGGAAACGAATGTGAGAGCCTAAATTAGAATGGTCCACCATCCAGCTGCGCATGGAAAATCAACAAAAGATCATTCCTCTAGGAAGGCTACCAAAATTCATGGTTGACATCGCAGGGGTAAGGGTCCTACCTGACTTTGAAGTAATAGAAATTGTGGAATATGTGGATCCCTACCCTACGCTCCTCGGATTAGACTGGGCTATAGATATGGGGGGTGTCATCAATCTTAAGAAGCGCAGCATGGTGTTTGAAAACAAAGGTACACGCGTCATAGTGCCACTAGATCGAGCAGAAGGCGCGTGTTATACAGAGCCAACCTATGAGGAGGAGGAAATAGATCACATTTATAAATTGACTGCGTGGGATGAAGATCAGGTTAACCCCATGGACAAAGGAGTGCTCTGTTTGGAAAAGGACAGTGAATGTTTTTCCGACTCTGATGAGGAGCTGCAAAATTGGCAGGGTCGGCTGCACAAGGTTTCGGTGCTACGATGTCTTCGGACCACCAAGAATTTTCATCGCATCTTTGCCAAGGTAAGAGACCTACCTCGCCATGATGACGTGGGTGATAATATGAAGTTTTTTGAACCTAAAGTCCCCAAGAAATGTAGGCTAGAAGTACTTCCACTAACGCTACGCAAAGCACTTGTGATAGGGCCGGTATTCTTCACTCAAGAGAAGTATTGGAGTAGGGTGATCCTGCGCTTAGGGACCCTAGTTTCCAGATGGGCTCCGAGATCATTCAACCTACGCAGATACTTGCTAACATACAACACTCAAGGGTGCGATTGAACCTTGCCCAGACAGGCTCACCTGGTTACCGCTGATCTAGGCATGCATTCGATTCTAGACCTTCCTGAACCCACGTGCAACTGGGAGAATTTGTGAATGCCTCAAGTAAAAGTTGACATGAGGATGCATGACGCAACCCTATCGTACAGGAGCGTCCTGTACAAAGGCGAAGCGCATGGCTTGAGAATATTGGTGGCCAGCTTGCAGATCTGGTACCTGAACCATGCCATGAAACACCTAGCATCGACCTTAATTTAGGGTACGTGAAAGGCACGTAGACGTCATTCGCAGTCTGACACCCCATAGAAGAGACCTTATGCACGAGTGATAACCGTCATCACATCCCAATTTGATAAGAAAGGAACCTTACAAGTCCATAAAATAGGTGGAAAATCATCAATGCAGCCATTTATGGTAAGATTGATCTGAATGATAGATGGTACGTTTCATGAACGAGCTACTCTACCATTAGATAGCTCTGGACGGTGTGCGGTTGGCAGAGTAACTTTGCACCAGGATATTTATTGGTTTTGCAATATGCTCCTGTTATCTTCCTACTGGTTTTCTGCACTCATTGATAGTCTCTGGAACGCCCATTCTCTTGTTGCAATGATGGACCCTAATCCACCAAAGAATTCATTCTCGGGCTACTCAACGCCCGCAGACATCATCCTAGGGGGGCCTAGGACTGACAAGTGTAATCAAAGGATTGAGCACTGGCCTCCAGCAGAAAGAATTTCCTGCGAACCACGCACAAAGAGGCACCAATAATGCGCAATAGGAATAACCAACCTTCGCACCCCAGGGATGATCGCAGGACCCAGCTAGAGGGACTGGGACGATATAACAAGGGAGGATACGTTAGTACCATAGTCCCCCACCTGCAGCATCACAGTCAGGTCACAAATGGTTCTGCGCCAAGAAGGAACGCTAAGATACAGGGACATGCTGCAACTTCTCCGCAACGCCAGAATACCGCCCAGCAGAAGCAATGTTTGTCCACTCCCTCGCACTGCCATAGTTAACAATCATGATCCAGCTACTGGGGACATCCAATTATATTTGACACAGCTATATAGTACTGCGTTACAAGGACTGTACACCAGAGCGCTGCAAGAGGTTCGCCACCATGACCTAACTACACGACAATAGTATGACATACCTCTAGAAGTACGGGCCCAGCGGATTGCATTGGTCACAGACGCAACACACATTATTCAAGAGCAGCTTATGCAGGGCGCACAGTTGGTGGAAATAGCTACACAACTATGGATAGCAGTACGGCACCATTCTATCCTTCAGCATACCCAGAAGGAATTACAGTAGGCAGAATTTGCTCTGGATCAAGTCAACACTTCCTCACCCTCCAACGTTTCCTCGCAGCATCTAGCCATCATGGACAAGATTGAGAACCTTCACCGTACCAAGCATGTTGTCTAAAAATGGTTGAAACCCTGGGCCGACACCGCACTACAGCTTGCCCAAGATGCTCAGTCCACCATTGCACACCTCCACCGGTTGTTAGAACAGGTTACCGCGGCTCCAGACGGCCCTGCCTCCCTGGAACTTGTCAACATTGCACAACGAGCTGCAACCTAGAGTTAGGAAGTGCTCCCTCCGCTCGTCTGCACTCTTGATACCTTGCGTGCGCAGATCAAAGCTGCACCACCGCAGTGACTCGGGACGAGTCGCAAGATTGCGTTGGGGGACTGTTGGAACGGGATCTCCTAACAAGCTGTGAAACTAGTCCATTTTGAATATTTTTGATTGGATTTAGTCTAGCGCAGGGGTTTTGGGGCAGGTCAAAGCCCCGAACGCATTGTAATGGGTAAAAGGGTAAACCAGGGGTCTGAAAACCACGGTTTGCGGACCATAGGAAAGTCTAGGCTATATTTTTATAAATAGAGAAGCATTTTGTATTGCAAAGGACAAGAAATGATGAGCTATTGATGCGATTTGTGGTTTAAGCTATCTGTTTGGGTTTTGGGGAAAGGACTCCTGCTGGCTGTGTGCGCAGAGATCCAAGTCCAGCTGTGTGCGGACCCTGCTGCTGTGTTCACAGGTTGGGAAGGGGATTGTAAGGAAGAGTTGATGAATGAATGAATAAGAACGATTGATAGAGAAACTAAATCTGTGTAATATTGTGTGAATTGTTGGTAATTGTTGTATTGTGCATTCTCTATCTTTAAGCTGCGAATATCTGTGTAAGTGTGTTTCTGGATCTGGATCTATTCTGTTCTATTTAAGTATTGTTGTGTTACTGTCATAAAATCATATAATAATAATATCTAGTGCATGTGGATGCGAGTAGAGACTTAATTAACCTTGCACAGAACAAGGTAATCTAAGAATTACAGGACCTAGTGTAGCGTTGCTTGCCTTACCCATCCTCTCTCAGGGTGTAGAAACCTGGTTCCAGCACCCACCCATACTACTTCATGTGAGACATTGACCTGCGCAAGCAGGTCACTTCCAAAAGGGCTAGTAGTATAGGGGTTTTTTCGCAAACCTTGCATACTGAACCTGGGTCAGGACCCCTCAAGCCAACAAGCAGCTCATGAGGATTTCATTTTAAGCCCCACTTGTTCTATTAGAGCATACCACACCATCATGCAGGGGTATTTTTGGAAGGGTTTTGAGGAGGAGATATATCAGCATATGAGTAGATGCATATATCACATAGA
Source organism: Pinus albicaulis (assembly GCA_034641835.2). Lineage (NCBI taxonomy): Eukaryota > Viridiplantae > Streptophyta > Pinopsida > Pinales > Pinaceae > Pinus > Pinus albicaulis. The sequence continues at coordinate 1,040,656,188 of CM076578.1, forward strand.
TATGGAGGATTTAGCACAACCACCTCTTTTCTCTTTGAGGATGAGAGGGGACTCATTTATGATCCACTCCCTTTGTATGAGCAGGGTATATGGTAAGGGTATTCATTGTTTTTTACATAATTATTTGTATAATGTATATATGCATCCCTTAACCATACACGTGCAGGATGATGCTCCAAGGAGGAGCATTCTTTTTTCTAGACCACATGGTTTAGATGAGGCCATAAACATGATTGATGGCCATTCCCTAAGAGAACTTGGGGAAGAGATATATTATGGAGGACATACTCTTTGTACACCTGACATTATTCACTTCCTCCATGCTTCTGAGGAGAATGGAGCAGCAGGCAAGTGGTTGAGAAGCCACACTTTTTATCAGTCTCTATTACAGTTGAGGGTCAAGCTGTGTTGGTTGCACTTGAGGGACCATTGTCCTTCTCACTTATTACACATGGAATCAATTATGATTCTCATTTTTTCTCCCTATGGCTCTACTGTTTCTGTCCTTAGGAGGAGCATGCTTGGAAGAGAGACACATTGGGTGGATGTGTCCTTTGAGGGAGGAATTCCTCATACTATTTGCACTACATGTTCTAAGGGGAGCATGGGATATGATATCGTTACCTTAACAACACATTTGTCTCTTTATGAGGTGATCCATATGATGGAGATGATGCCATATGATGATGACTTCTAACTTATCATATATGGGGATATTTGGGCCAGCATGATTTGCAGCATTGGGAGAGATATATTTAGAGATCTAGTCATCATCTTGCCACTTGAGGGAAATCTTATTGCAGCCCAGGATCAGCCAACACTCTACACTTATCATAAGTGGAGAGATGGATAGCATGGGGTAGGTTATATTGTCTACCATGTGTAGATTTTCATCCCACCTACTTTTCCGGAGCCAAAGGTGGAGGACAGTTTTCAGGAGTTGCCTAGTTGGAAGGTGACTCATTTTGCATGGCTAATAGCTTGGAGATGGAGGATCCATATGGGAAAGATATTTCCCATTTTATTTCAGATCCCATTCTTCAAAGGGACCTCTAGACATCACTTTGCTATCCTCTTGATTATTTCACCTTTACATGATGATGGCTTGATAGCTAACTTGCATGCTGAGGAGGGGCAATGTGGAGGCTTGATTGATGAGATAGCATCAATTTCCTTGGAGGAGATCATCATACATGGATGCTACAGGGAGAGGAGAAGGAACTCAGTCTATCCTTGCATTTGCTTGAGGACAAGTAATCTTTGAGAGGGGAGGACTATAATATTCCAAAAATTGCAAGCAACAAATTGGAATATTAATTTTTTCTTATTTCATCTAGGAGGTGAATAAAATGGGTAAAAGGCCCATGAGTAGGAATAAGATCCTTCATAGTGTGAAAAGGATCAATGTAGCAGCTTAATTTTTCACCTTCCAGTGTGAAAAGGGGGTAACTGCATGAGGACAAGGTCAAGTTTGACCAAGTCAACAACGCTGCCTAAGAGGTGTAGCTTGCATGAGAAGACATCACAGTTTGAGAGGGAGGAATATTCTTTGTGGAAGAAACCCTAATGTGTGGGGTCCAGGGCAAAGAGAAATTCACTTGCATATAAGGAGGAAGAGGCAGCCATAGTGGGACATCTTTGAGCATTTGATCATTTGTCTAATTAGACTATTTGCAATCTCTAGTTGTTCAGCTGAGTTGCAGTGTTGTTTAGCACGAGGGATTCCTGTTTAGGATTTCCTCTCCTTCTTTAGAGGCCTCTTGAAGGATTGCACTTCATTTCTCCACATCTTGTCTCAAGGCCAAAGCCACTTCCATCAGTCACTGCGTTATTTCTTCTGAAGTATAACGTAGTGTCGCTGGGTGTTGCAGTGGAGGGTTCCACAACACCTTTCCTTGGCTCATCTTTCAGAGGAGGGAGCTCCTATTCCTCTAGGAGGTCATTGAAGGAGTTTTCTGAGCTGATTGCACAAATTTAGCACTAGGCCAAGTATTCTCTATCTCCTACAGCGCAGTCCAGCTCCTTGACTGCGTTATTTCTGAGCATATTTGCAGTGGGGGTTTGCACCACTATCTTGGAGGGTGAAATCTTCAGGGATTGGATCAGCCTTTCACCTGGAAGATCCATTGGATGAGATTCAGCCATTTGTTGCAGAATCTTCAGCTATCTCCATCCATTTCTATTTTCTGAGTTGCAGCTGCTTCCTAACAACTCCAACATTTCTGCAGATTTTCCATTTGCACATATATTTCAGCCAATCCTCTTAAGGATTGTTGTATTGTTATTTTTAGGGGTTGAGAGATTTTTCCCCCACATTTCTTGATCTGATACTTCCATATCATTTTATTTTCTATTATTTTGTTGCAATTTCTCCCATGAACTGCGTTATTTTAGCCATATGACATTTCTGCATGGTAGTGTTTCTCTATTGTCATGTACATGTCTTATTAAGGCTTTCATTGCCAAGATGGGGTGATTTATTCCTCAAAGCCTTGTATACTTCTGCTACTATAATATAAATTTGTTGGCTATATAGATCTTCATGTGTTCACGGCTATAAAATAATGTTGTTATTCCATTGTATGCTCATACATTGTTGGAGTCCGTTCACTGGGCACTTTATGAAGACAAATAGGTGTGGGGGATTTGTTTAACCCACCTAGAGGGATTTATTTTAAGCCACCTCTTGGATTTTGGTCTTAGATACATTGATCTAAGGGATCCAGGTCCTGGTTTCAAATCCTGTAGCATCCATTACTAGAAAATTCATTTTCCAGTCATGCCTTGCTAGCAGATCCCATTTTGGGATATTACAAAAAGAGTTTTTCATTTGATCCCAAATATTAATGGTTCCTCCACCGAGCCCCATAAACTAGCATAATGTTGTCCCTTTCAAAAATTAGAGGGAAATAGTTTCAGTTTTTGAGGGTCAGTGGTGTATTCATTTCCCCTACATAATAAATCAAATTCGAATAAGAATGCATCTAGATTTTCTGAGGTCAGTTGATGGAAGGTGAGGATGTTTTTTAATGGAATGGCTTTCATAGGGGAATTTGTGGCTGGATAAATAATGGGATACTCCAATGTCGATGTCTTTCTCTGGTGTTGTTTTTTTGCCATTTGATCGAAGATATGCCAGTAATATCCAGGGATTTCTTGTTCTGGGGGAATAATTTGAGTGGAATTAGGGAGTGGATTTGGAGGAAGAATTAAAGCACTTCCCCAGTCTGGGATATTGAGTGTCTCTATCTCAACAACTCTCTAAGGGGATCCGAGCTCTGGAGTTTTTACTTGTACAACACTGCTAATTTCTCCCTCCCCTTCCTACAAATTGCAATAATTTCCCTCTCTCGAAGGGTTAGGACTTACGTGTTTAGCAGTTTCCAGGCTTTGTATAGACCCTTCGGTTTCACTGTGAATCTCAGCAAGGGCTGCAGATGGTGAGGCTACTTCTTGAGGGAATGTAGTAGGATTCTGAGTGGGGATGGTTTTGGGTCCTACGAATTCCTGGGATTTAACCTTCTTAATGATTTCATCTATATATGTTGTTCTGCCAAGGACCATCGATCCTTTGGGTTTTGTGGATTTAAGTGGGGGGTTTTGATTTATCTTTTTCTTCCTATTTATAAAACAAGGACACCTATCCTACTAACCTTTTCACAATTGCTGAGAAGCGGGCTGGAGAGCAAGTGTTTTTCTTGCTGGTACGCAGGTTCTTACCTCTCATTTTCAATACCCAATTCTTTCACAGCAAAAGGAAAAAGAAATAAGGGACATCACTCTTAAACACTCTCCCTGGAAATGGTGCCAAAATGTTGGGTCATAAAGGTGACTGTTTAAAGGTAACCTCAATTCTCTTCATTAATTATCAACCTAGGGCAAGTATTGTTATTTCAAGACTGTAAGCACAATATATGCAAGTGACATCAAAGGTTGACTACTCTAAATTTTCATAAGGAAGGTTGTCTAATTTTCGAAGTTCAATAAAATCAACTTGTAAGTGAATTATGAAATTCTTCTGACTCTTCAAGGGAGGTAACTCTGTTCTAAGCCTATGCAGAAATAAATAATTAAGACTGAAAAGAATAAAATGCAATTGAACAACACGCTTTGATGAATTGAACAACAACCTTAACGAATTGAAAAACAATTCTAATAAATCGAACAACAATCAATTATTCTAGATTTTTCAATGGAATTCTCTTTTAATAAACTAATAACATTCTTCTGAATTAAAAATCAACCAAACATTCATAATGATGATAAAAATATCAAACGTCAACTATATGCAGAATTGAATAGCAATCGTGTTGGAACTAACCTAACAATCGTAAAAGAATTGAATTCAAATAATAATAATAAATAGTAAACTATTCTAGTAAAAAGGAAGATATAACATCTCATGCTCACAATTAACCAATTCAAACGATATATTATGAAACGCAATGTATAACTTGGGAATTAAAATTATATAAAAAAACATAAAGCATAAAAGTAGCAGAAGAACCCCAAGGCTGGGCCCAAAGCCACTAGAAGCCTACTGCTAAGGAATACTCAGAAGTTGTCTATTCAAAAAACTCCAAATTCTTCATTAATCCACCAAGCAATACATTAGTACAAAACTTGATGATTTTGTCTGAATACATTTATTACAGAGAGATTATATTATAGGAATTGTTTTTCTTGTTCATTCTTCGGCCTCTTATAGCTTAAAGGGGAATTCAAGAGTAGTAATGGATCTTTCTCATTATGGGACCCTGCTACTTTGTGGCTATCAATTGAGTACTCCAAGCGTGGTCGTACCTCTCCATCTTCCGTTGATTTGTAGGATCCAATATGATTTCGTCTGCCTTCCTTTTCTATTGTCTTTCGGTCATCCGGTCAACAGTTTGGTTGTTTTTATCCTTATCAATAAAGGCAATGACAAATCAGTTTTTACATTATCAAACACCCCTTTTATCACTAATTCATTTTGTCTCAATTTTGCATTATTTTCCTTTACTTTATTTCTAAGATGATGGGAAAATATATAAAATTTCATGACAAATCATGGTAAATATGGGGGTGAAACATACCTTTTTCTTGGCCCAACACTAGACATGGTCTGTTTTGGATAACTGGTCATAATTTGTTTCATGTCTTTTGTATGAGATAAATTCATCTTCTATGCTTCCCTCAGCCTTCTTACATTTTCTTAACCATCGCATAACCATTTGCCTCAAGTGATTGACATTGTACCTACCTTGACCCATTCATCTCTGCAACCCTTTTTGTCTCTTGCCCTGAACTAGCCTTTCCTTGATCTATTTTCATTATCTACTGATTTACCCAACCAAAACAAAAATCAAAACAACCCCTTGCACTCATTATCTAGCCTAAAATCCTAATCGATACAACCCTCTTGGTTGTGACCCTTTTGGAGAGAGCCCTCTTCGGCTTGATAGGACTATATATCAAGTCAAAAGCTTGGTTTTTGGTTACCTCTATTGGGATTCCTTCCTCAGCCTTGGGAATCTGGTGGAGTGATAACATACTGGTGTCGTTGCTAAGGAATGAAGAGACAAAATTTTCCCTATGTGTACGAAAAAGATCAGATCTATTTTTTGATGGTGAACAACGATCAAGCACAAGAAGGATGAACCATTCACCTGGCGACTCCATTGACTGAAAGATCCAGAAAATCAACACTTCATGGAAACTTCACTGCATGAAGATCAGTAGCTTCAATAATTTTCAATATGGAAATTATTGCAAGAAGGTATGCTCCCATGAGTCGGGATCACATTCTAGGTTTCCCAAATAAAATGCTTAAGGTAGATTGGAAAAGGAATTTTCCTATGTTTAAAGATGATGATAGGAATGATGTTGCTTTACATCTGGTTAAATTTCACATGCATACATGCAAGTTGAAGATTGAATTTCTTGAAGATGTCTTTTAAATATGTTCATGGCTTCTCTTGAAGGAAAATCATGATCTTGGTATGAAGGTTTGCCACCTGCCAGTATTTGTTCTCTTAGAGTTTTCCATTCAATATTTTATGAAGAATACAAGGAGTCCTACCCTTATTTTTCTTTGGTTAATAATTGTTGTGATCAATTTGGGGTTTTCATTCAAAACCTAGGGGATTCTTGTGATGATAATGAGTTCATGGATGAAGAGATCTTGGAGGCTTTGCATGAAAATCCTTTTCATCACCAAAAAGAGCAAGTGTTTTCCCTCACGGAAGAAAAAGATGATGTATATTGTCTTGCTATTCATAAAGGCTTCCCACAGGAGACAATTATTGCAGCAGTACAACAAGTTGATCAGCCAAAGGTTAAAGAAGATATTCAACATCCTTGTGAATCTTCAGGAGAGAAAGAAGAAAATTACTGTGCTATCAGAAGAAAACAAATAGTACTTTCTCCTTTGTCTGAAGATGAGATATATCAACTCCTGAAAAGTCATATTACAGTCCAAGCTAAAGCAGGTTTGTCATGTTCACATAGTCAAGAAAGTGTTGGTAAACGTTCTTCTATTTTTTAAAATGAAAATCTAAGTTGAAATTAGGATAATCCTGAAATTAGATATGTAGATCATCATGAAGAAAGATGATCTCCTTTTTCAATGTTCATATTTGATGAATTTTCTCCTGAACCTGATTTGCCTAAGTAAGATAAATATGAATATAATTTCAATGAGGAGTTTCATGAAATTGCATAGGATATTGTTGTGAGTAAACCAATTTATGATGAAGATTCCCTGCAAGGAGATCAACTAGAAGATACTGTTGTTTTTCATGAAAATGATAGGGCTGTCATGTTTGATTATATTGAAGAATGTTTCTTTTTTAAGGATGAGTTAGACTATGAATTTGAAGAGTATGAACCAGAGAGAGACAAAATTCCAGAGATTGAGTTAGAATTTCTCATGCTTGAGGAATTTACAGCCAATACTCAAATAGCATAAGGTTATACTTCCCCATGCTTTCCTATCGATCAACAACCAAGTTTTATTTCAGATCAGAATGAAGGGAGTACTTGTATTTTTTCTACTGGATCTCAAGACAAGGTAATTCTTTAGGATTTTGAAGATCCCTTTGATAGTATTTTGCAATTATTGGAAAAGATGAATGTTGTTTTTTTTTTCAGCATAAGCCTTGGTTTCAGTTTCTATCATGAGTTACCTACATGTACATCATTCTTTCGCTCGAGGAAAGTGAGATCAGAACTTCAGTAAGTAGCCATCTCCTGGATTGGTTACATTGGAAGGATCATTTCACCTAATCAACAATTGTGTATCAAATTAGAGTAGGTTGGTATCATTTCAGTTTGATTTTATTTTATTTTCAGCAAGTGTTGACAGAATTCATCAAGATTTGAAGCCCGAGATGAAGGCCATAAGGCTTTGATGATATATTAGTGTGGGTTGAAGTTTGCAGTGTGTTTTCAATTTCAATTTTAGTTTCAGTCTACAGATTGGACTCCATTTCCCAATGGAGAAGGCATTGATCTACAAATTCAAAGATCTATGGTTCTTGGCACTTCCAAGGAGCTATCATCCCCATCTGGAGCTGATGTTATCACTGGTATTTTCATCCCACCTTATTTTACTTTTCTTTCACCTCATCTCTGTCATTATCATTTCCCTCGCTTCATTTTTTAACCATTTTTACTAAGGGTGCCCAAGTCATCATTATTCACAAGCACTAAACCCTAATTTCATCTCCCACTGAGCTAGGGTTTTCCATGGAAATGAGAAATTTAAACAGATGAGGCATAAGTTAGGTCATATAATTAATTATGAGGTCATTTCATCTCATAAATATCATGTCTCCATCATTTTCTGAGAATTCATTCCAAGAGTCAAGTCATTTTCCACTCATAGGGTCAGTTTTTCTTAAAATTGTGTTTCTAACAAAACAAAGATGAATTTGACAAACATGAGAGAGATTTTTATCCATCATAGGTCAAGGAAGAAAAAACACCTTCATATTTTACACAGGTTTCATGGTTTTAGATAAATGTAAAAAATACAAGTGTTATAGGAGAGTTGCTGCACTTTTGGAGCAACCTTGGGAAAATAACTTTTTCTCATATCTGAAGGGTCCAAATGAATTTCTTGATATTTCAAATGATAAATAGACAAAGAGAGCTTTCCAATGAGCTATCATAGCTCAATTTGGAGTTGAGGAAGCCCTCCAAAAGTTGCATGCAACAGCACTCTACATTTATGCACCCTCATTCAGCACTCTTATACCAGTCTTGGGAAAATCAATTTTTGACCAGGAAAATAAACTCCAATCAGAAAACCAAAGCTATATTTGGAAATTAGACAGGATGCGATTTCCAACTAGCTATCATGAGTCTAGTTTTGACACCGAGAAGGCCTCCAAATTTGGTCTGCAAAAAGGTGTTGTGGGGGCATTGCGCGTTCAGGAGGGACATTGTGCGTTCACCCAGAAAGTGCAAAAAGCCTCTATTAGCCTGCCATTCCACCAAATTGATGCTCAATATTTGAAAAATGGTTCCTCAAGCTTCATTTACCAATAAGTAACCAAGCCATCATCTCCTTGATGTATTGTGGTTCTTCATAGTCAATTCAAAACCTATTTCTAAAAGTAAAAAATGCTAGTTCTTATCAAAATATAATTCATTCCCTAAACCTAATCCCTAACTTTCACACATTCTCCCTCACATCCCTTTTCCCTATCCCCATTCCCTAAACAATTTCATTTGTATTTCCCCTAAGTCCTAGGGTTTTCACTAACCTAGTCTCCCTTCACATTCTCATTCCCTTCATTTCCCAACACTCCCCTTCACTTCACATTCCTCCATTTCATTCCATCACCCTAGGGTTTTAAAACCAACCATGGCTAAAGAGAAGAACATAATTTCTAGTGAGGAAGAGGAAGGCAAAATAACCAATGCATTAACTAAAGGCAAAGAGGCAAAGATTAGTGAACTTCAGACTAATCTTGAGAGGGCCAAATATGTGATTGACTTCCTTGAGCAAGAAAATCAACAGTTGGAGACCAAGCAAGTCATCAATGAGGTGAAGTGTATCAAAGCACAAAGAGAGGAAAAAAAGGATAAAGCCTTGCTTAAGGAAACATTGGAAAGGTTTGGTGAACCTGATGATGAGGAGGATCAGCCTCCAAGACAGAGACCAAGGACTATAGGGCTAAAAAAATCTCTAGCCCTAGAGAGACAAAGGGAAGCTGACCTAGCAGATCAAATTACACTAAATGAGAAGCTTGCCATAGAAATCAGTGAGCATAGAGAAGAATGGCTTGAGAGAGTCAACCAACACTTGGAGCAACTCTTGGACAAGGCTCAAAAGGACAATGACATTTAGAGAAAGATGGAAAAACATTATGCCATAAGGAACAAAATTTCAAGGGCCAAGCTCAAATGAAACCATGCAATAATTCAATATTTGACCAAGAAAGAGAAGAAAGAGAAGTTGGACATACTTGCAGAGGTGTCACTACATGATTCAAACATTAAATGATCAAGTACCCTCACAATTTTGACAAGTTTTGGCAAAAATTTTCTTTCTATGAAAATTCTATATTTTTGAGTATTTTTGCACACATATATTTTCCTAAATGCATAGCAACCTAGAAGATACACTCTTTTTTGGGACCTAAAAATGAAAAGTGGCCACTACCAATAGGTTTTTATTGATGAGGACATAAACCCTACGAATGTTTAGAGTTTTTGGAGGAGAACTAGTCCATCAAAAGCTCAAAAAACCGTCAAAATTTCATATTTCTACCTCTAAATGTATCTAGTCGTTGCGCATTTACCAATCTTGGGAGAATAGGTTTTTGAAAGGGAAAATGAACACCTTTTTGAAAAACGGAATGTATTGTGTGAATGTATTGTTCATTTCCATTCCATTTCTATGATATGATATTTTGTAAGTGTGAGATTCAGAATCCATGCTAGTCATGCTCTATTTTGGATAATTGGTCATAATTTGTTTCATGTCTTCTGTCTGAGAGAAATTCATCTTCTATGCTTCCCTCAACCTTCTTACATTTTCTTAACCATCCCATAACCATTTGCCTCAAGTGATTGACATTGTACCTACCTTGCCCCATTCATCTCTACAAACCTTTTTGTCTCTTGCCCTAACCTAGCCTTTCCTTGATCTATATTCATTTTATATTGATTTACCCAACCAAACCAAAAATAAAAACAACCCCTTGCACTCATTATCTAGCCTAAAACCCTAATTTCTCCAGCCCTCGTGGCTGTGACCCTTTTGGAGAGAGCCCTCTCCGGCTTGATAGGGCTATATATCAAGTCAAAAGCTTGGTTTGTGGTTACCTCTGTTGGGATTCCTTCCTCAGCCTTGGGAATCCGGTGGAGTGATAACAGGTCCAACCACTCTCTGAATAATATTATACTAGTACATATCAACATCAACATTTTCTACATCAGTAAATTGTTTCTATCTATTTTTGTTTCTTAATTGGGCTCTCTGATTGGTTACAGTCCAATATTTAAATTTTATATTACCTAGAGAACTGGAATTTTTGGGTGAATTCTGGTAAGTGTGGTTCTGGGTTGCTTTGCCTCAAGGATGAAAATATGACATGGATTCCTACACCAGACGAAAATGATGAAGTTTGATTCTAGTTGTTTTTTCATTTACGTGTTGAAACTTGAAACATGTTGATGTTTTCTCTTTTTATGTAAATACAATGATGTAATAAAAACATGACTTTTTGTGTTGTATATTTTTTCATAGAATTCAATTTTAATTTAAAAAATCCTCCTACTTTTTTTTAATCTTGATTACCTAACTAAACACAACACTTTATTTCTTGAAAAGTTCAACTTTCATATTTTTAAAATTATTCTCTTTTTTTAGTGCAGATCATCCTGCATTGTTTATTTCTATGGTGGATATTTGTTTTTGTTGCCTGAATTCTTAGTAATAAAAAATTTTGCAACTTCCTTTCAAGCTGGCATCTTGGGAGTTTTTACCTTGATATGGATATTTATTTTGGTCTTCTTAACCTTTCATGTCTGGTTAGTTGTAGAAGGATTGATGTTCAACAAGGCTTTTTTGGATGTGCATATGAATTTGTCTTCAAATTCTGATGCTGCATCTTAGAAAACTAATCAGATGTTTCCCGTTCGTGTGTATTTCTAATTTATGTATGCATATTCATTGCTTGGGAGGTTTTCTACATATAAAAATTATAGGAGATGTTTTTTTTAGTTGCCGATGTCACTTTTCATAAGCTGAAAGGTGTGTGAAAATTGTCACATCATTTTGCATGTACTGCAATGAAAATACTAGCTCTCATTACCTTATGTGATTTAACCATATTAACATTTATATGTTAAAATTGAATAAAAAAAAACTTTGTATAGTTTACTAACTGGTTGTGTAATACAATTCACCAAATGCATGTTTCATCTTGGCACAAATCAAATCCTACAATGAACTCTTTTGAAGGGATATTTTTATACATGCACAAACATTTTTTTTTGTTTTCTTTCATATTTGAGATAAGAAAACACTTTTTTTTTTTATTTATCTAAAAAATCTCAAAAGGAGAGAGCCAGTACATTATGACTGGAGGAAGCATCATTCCCTGTTGATGGTAGTCCAAATAATAGTACAAAATTTGGGCAAATCAAACGATAAAATTCAAAAATTTGTTATAGTTCAGTTTGGCTTAGTTCAGTCAGAAAATCATTTCAAGTGGGATATGTGGGATAATTTAGAGGGTATTGTTTGAAGGTTTTATGCCTAATACCATCATTTTTTCTCAAATGAGTTTTTAAACTCCATACAAAACTTAAAAACTACAAATCTTTGTCTTGCATATGCAGGGCGTGATTAGTTTCACCAAATTCTGATGGGTACTAGTTTATAAATTTATTGCATCGTCATATAAATGCCTGACCAATTTGGGGGCTATAATAGTTAGCTACTCTTCCCCATCCCATCTTCCTGTGGAAACTAAGGCTCTGGGAAGGAATATGATTCATTCTATTCGTAATTGTGAGCTTCTTGTCCCGGGAGGGGTTTGTTGTGGTTCCCAACATCAATGAGTTCAATGGGACAACATTGTCATTCTTAAGTCTTAATATTTATAAAGAAAGCCACTATTTCCTTGTACTTGTTTTATTATAGATGTATGTAAGTTCTCCATAACTTACATGAGTTCAGTTATAACTCATTATTTCTTGTACTAATTCCATTTTCAGAGTATTTAAGATTTGTTCTAAAATTTTCCTGATTCTGCATAGTACCAAATTTGAATTTGAACCTGAACTTTGTATCTATGGTGAAAATTGTTAAATTTAGACAGACATGGTATGTTCTATGCTTAATGCAATTTTACTTCAATATTTCTTAGGCCTGATTCAATTTATCAATCACATAAACATGAAAGTAAAATTCTTATAGAACATAATAATAGATCAACAAAAGACAAGCTAATAATATAGATCAAAATTTACAATTATTCTAGTCCAGGAAAGATAGAGAGTGATGTGCGATATGGCGGTCAATAGGATTCAATAGCCAACAAAGTCTTTCTCAAAATCAGATCAGCCAACCCTCCAAGTGTCACACACACCCCTCAAAGATAGCTCCTCAAAATTCAACATTGGTCAACAAAAATTCAACACTGCCATTTAGGGCTTCAGTCAACAGTCTCCTTTTTCCTCGATCATTGTGCCCTGTAATGCGGCCTCACAAGGGAATTTCTGTAAAATATGGAGGTAAAAAATTCAAGGTTTTTTTATCATGGTCAACGTACCAGCAATTAGCCCTAAAATAGCCTGCAATTTTACCCAGCTTAAGCTTCACACATGTGAGAGAAAGAGGCCTCCAAAGGCTGATCGAACCAATCATATCACATGAGAGAGTGTGTGATGAGTTAATGAGAAAATTATCTCCAATTCTCTCCAATTTATATCCATCATTGAGGATTTTTGACACATATATTATGCTTGTGAGCCTACGTTACAAATCTAGCTAACCTTGCACATGTGTGGAAAATAAAATCAAAATATATGTTCTTCTCATCCAAACACGATGATCCTTAGATCAATCTTGGACCTCTCTAAAATAGGAATCCAACAAAAATATAACTATCATAATATGAGTAGTGCAACCTAGAGTTTTGACCTAGTTGCAAAAATTTAACACTCACTCTCAACTAGGGAGAACTCCATCTGTCCACCTGTGTGATCCAGTGATCAGTACCATTTTGTACTACCATATATCATCCTACGCTCCTACGTCATCCTACTGTAACTTTCTTTGTTGGCTTTTATTCATAAATAGAATAAAAAGGGTGAGTCACAAAGACATCACGTTCTACTGACCCAAAGTCAGCTTAGAGGTTAAAACCTCTCTCGAACTCAAAAAGAGTCTCATACTAACCTAAAGTTAGTTTACTGACCCTGAGTCAGTTTAGAGGTAAGAACCTCATTAGACTTGATCCCATATCAAGGTGTTGGACACGTGCCATCCTAGACATAGAGAGTAAGGCAGTCTTTGATGCATCCATCAATCTTATTATTGGTCTCTATCCACATTTACCACCTCATTGGCCAAATGAGAGGTACTTCCCATGAGTCCAAAACTCCATGGGTAGGATTCGTGCGGGGCATAGATCAAAGAGAGGTGAACCGACTCAATATCATAATGGTTGGGCAGAAGCACAACAAGTTTGGACAAGCCTAGCCCCGTGTGTGCTCTTAGATCCAAGAAGCTATCCCCAAGTCCCCTAGAGCTCATTATCCAACTCAAGTAGTACCCTCACAATAAGGTCTTTAGATAATTCCAAGCTTGTCACGGAAGGTTAAGAATTTAACATTCCCCAGGGGCTTCATGAGAATGTCTACAACCTGCTCATCAGTACCAATGTGATCGAGCCTTAGGACACCTCATTGTACCACATACCGAATGAAATGGTACCTAATATCAATATTCTTGGATTGATCATGGAACACCGGATTCTCAGAAAGACGAATCCCACTCTTGTTATCACAAAGAATAACGGTGGTATCTAGCACATGTCTAAACAACTCAATAAAGAGCTTTCGCAAACAAAAAGCTTCACAACACACCATACTCATTGCAATGTATTCAGCCCCAGCGATGCTCAAAGCCATCTAATTCTACTCCCTTCTCCTCCAAGATATCAAAGCAGAACCCAAGGTGAAGAAACATCCATATGTGCTCTTGTGATCCACCACACTGCTAGCCCAATCGGCATTAGTATATCCATGGAGTCTCAAAATACCGGTAGTGTATCTCAACCCATGGTTCATTGTGCCCTGAATATATCTCAATATATTATTGGCACTAATCGAGTGAATGTGATGAGGATCAACCATATGTTGACTCAAAGTGTTCACTGCAAAACATATATTTGGACGGGAGTTCACTAAGAACATCAGGGCCCCCATGAGTTGTTGATACTCAGTGGAAATTCCTAGCTCGGGCCCAACAACGTTTCCACACAACTTCTTAAAGTTGATTTCAATCGGTGTTGACACAAAATTACAGTCCACCATACCAAATCTCTCCATCATCTTCACGAAATATTTTCCTTGAGAAAGGAAAATCTTGCCTAGCCTTTGCCATAACTCCAAACCTAGGAAATAGTGCATCAGTCCTAGGTATTTCATCTCAAACTCAGAATCTATCTCCCTCTTACATTGATGGACGAGAGGGTCAGCACCTGTCAAGAAGATATCGGCCACATAGAGAACTAGAATGAAAGGCCTTTCTTTATCAACCTTAAAATAAAGGTTTGGATTATCATCTTCGAGTGAAGCTTTGCTTCATCAAGCATCTATCTATCCTCTCATACCAAGCCTTGGGGGCTTGCTTCAACCCATAGAGGGATTTCTTCAACCTGCATACATAGGTGTCTCTATCTTGGACTTCGAACCCCAAAGGCTGATCCACATACACCTCTTCCTTTATTGAACCATGCAGAAATGTAGTCTTCACATCCATTTGATGGAGACTCCATCCTTGTGCTATAGCAAGGACAATAATAGATTGAATGGTGGTATAGCTGGCGACAGGTGAAAATATATCATCATAAGCTATGACTTATTTTTGAGGGAAGCCTCGGGAAATAAATCTTGCCATGTACTTTTCAGTACTCCCATCAGATCCATGCTTAATCTTATAGAGCCATTTCGAGGTGACAACATATTTGTCCTCTGGTCTTGAGAACACTTCCCAGACATAATTTTTCATAATGGACTCATATTCTTCATCAATAGCATCCTTCCAAACTTGATTCTTTACAACTTCTTCAAATGATCCAAATTGTACAATTGTACTCATGGTTGCTAGATAGCCTTAGTATCTATTGAGATTCTTGCTTTCACGGAATGTCCCCCTTGGGGAAATATGTCTTGAGAGTGTCCCTAAGCAATGAGGGTCTTCTCATATTTGAAGGAGGTCGATCAATAAGATCCACTGGTCCTTTGACATTATGTATCGATTCATCTTTCGGCTCTTCCTGCTTCCCTGCTTCTTCATCTTCTTTGTATTCCTTGGAGCTAGGAATATTTCTCACTTTCTTGAGGGAAACATCTTCATCGAATGTGAAATCGTGGCATGTCTACACTTCCCTTTAACCAGACACATAGATTATATATGCCTTCAAAGTTTCAATGTATCCCACAAACATTCCCTTATTTCCAGAGGCATCCAGCTTGCTTCTCTTTTCTTTCGGCACATGAAAGTAAACATGACAACTAAAAACTCTAAAATGAGAAACATCAGGTTTCTTACTAGAGAATAATTCTTCGGGAGTCTTGGAGTCTACAGTAGAATTTGGGCATCTATTTTTAACGTACACAACAATGTTCATAGCTTCCCCCCATAGAAAATTCGGAATACCTTAGTCACATAGCATGGTGCGGGAAACTTCCACAATGGTCTTGTTCTTTCTTTCAGCAACACCATTTTTCTTAGAAGTATACACAATTGTGGTCTCCCTCTTAATACTCAAACCCATTATCAGTCCTCAAATCTTTGATTCTCTTCTCGGTTTGATTTTCCACAAAGGCCTTGAAGGTATGAAACCACTTGAATGCTTCGTCCTTATTCTTCAATAATATATCCAGGCCTTGCGGGAGAATTCATATGTAAAATTCATGTAATAGGAACATCCTCCAAAGGATTTCATGGGCAGCATACCAGATAAATCAGAATTTATCAACTGCAAGATATCAGTTGTATTTGTGACACTTGAGGGGAATTTTCCCCTTGTATGTTTCCCTTCGGCACAACCATGACATATACCTTCATGGTCATCTTTAAATTCGGGCATCCCTATCACCACCTTCCTTGCTTTTAGAAATGATTTATAATGAAGGTGTTCAAACCTCTGGTGCCATAACCCGGTTTGAAGAGTTGTATCAAATGACATAGCCCCCAATGGAATTCCTCCAACCTAGTAGAGTGTATCAACTCTAAAACCAATATTAAAAGCTTCTTTTAATTTCTTCTTCCACATGCATACCTTTCCATCAATGAGTTCCAGCTTGAACTCTTTGTCTTCCATTTCCAAAATAGACACAAGGTTCTTCTTCAAATTAGGTGCATACAACACATCTTGTAAATGAAGGACTTGACCTTGAGAAAGATGAAGGGTCACAGTCCCTATCCCCTTCACGGGGTAAGTGGCATTATCTCCAAAGATCATTTTTAGATTTGTATCCTTCTCAATCAAATTAGAGAGGGCTTGTTTATAACCAGTGAGGTGCCTTGAAGCACCACTATCAATCAACCACACATCCAAGGTGTTGGGAGGAGATGCAACAGAGAGGGAAGATACAAGAATAAATTCATTTTTCTTATTATCAACAACATTAGACTCATCGTACCTAGAATTTCGTGGCCTCTTTAAAGGTTTCCCATTTCCACTACGATTAGAGGGAACCTTCCTTTTTTCCTTTGAACTTGTTGTTCATTTAATTGTTGTTCCCCCTAGATTTATTTTTGTCATCATCCCTGGGAGAGTCCCTTCTATTGGGGCACTCTCTTGCATAGTGACCAAACTTGTGACAAGTGTAACATCTTCCTTTCCTTCCTTTGGGCCCAGTCTTTGATGGTTTTGATTTCTTGGACCATAATTTTTCCTCTTATTTGCATGAGCAGTGAAGGAAATAGGGTCACTTCCATTTCCATTAGAGGGATGATCTCTCTCCATCATTCTTGTCTCCTCTTGATTGCATCTCGTCAATATTTCATCAAAATCAGGAATCACATTATTATTAAGAATAATGGTATTGATTACATACCAATCATGGAGGAGACCTCCAATCGCAATGAGAACCATCTCTCGATCAACTATTTCTTCTCCAATAGCTAGGATATTGTTCTTTATCTCAGTAAGCCTCATAAAATATGATTGAATGGATTCATATTTACCCTTCTTGATATTCTTCAATTGATTCTTGAAGAAAAGAACTTGATTAGAATTTCTAGCCCTGAACATGCTAACCAACTTATCATACATCTCTTTAGATGTGCTCAACTCATAAATATAAGCAACCAAGAGCTTATGAATAGAATCTTGGATAATCATATTTGCTTTGATTTGCCCTTTTATATACTTTGTCTTAGTGGTAGCAGGTGCATTTGATGGAGGCTCAAGAATCTTCCTCTGCACATAGGCCATGACATCTTGATCTTCTAATGCCAAATCTAAGGACATCTTCCATGCATGATAATTA
This sequence comes from Pinus albicaulis, assembly GCA_034641835.2. NCBI lineage: Eukaryota > Viridiplantae > Streptophyta > Pinopsida > Pinales > Pinaceae > Pinus > Pinus albicaulis. The sequence goes on from CM076578.1 coordinate 1,040,673,918, forward strand.
GACTTATTAGTCAACTTATCATCCGATTTGAAACCCTTATAGGTTGAGGAGGCCATTGGTCCTTGATAGGATGCACTAGCCAGCAAAGTATTTATCAACATCATACCATCCAACCCTCCAAGTGTCACACACACCCCTAAAATACAACTCCTCTAAAGTCAACGATGGTCAACATAAAGTCAATGCAGAAAGTCAACGTTGCAGTTTAGGGCTTCAGTCAACGGGATCATTTTTCCTCGATTTTCATGCCTTCTAATGAGGCCTTACAAGATCATAATTTCTGTAAAATATGGAGGTCAAAACTTCAAGGTTTGACCATGGTCAACGCACCAGTAATCATCCCTAAAACAGACTAAAATTTTACCCAGCTTTAGCTTTGCACGTGTGAGAGAAACAGGCCTCCAAAGGTTGATCGAACCCATCAGATCACAAAAGAGAGTGTTTGGTGAGTTTATGAGCAAATGATTTCCATGTCTCTCCAATTTATATCCATCAGTGAGGGTATGTGATACATATATCAAGCTTGTGAGCCTACATTACAAATTTGGTAGACCCTACACATGTGTGGAAAATAAAATCAAAATATATGTTCTTCTCATCCAAACAAGATGATCCATAGATCAATATTTCACCTCTCCAAAAGAGGAATCCAACAAAAATATAATCATCATCATATGAGCAGTGCAACCTAGAGTTTGGACCTAGTTTCAAAAAATTAGCACAAATTAGCAAAAAAGACATGGATTGTACAGGTATCATGTCAAGTTTTTCTTTGTTTCTTTAACTTTCTCCCCTCATGATTGAGCATGCTATTCTAGGGGAAAATTCATCTTCTTGTGAAAGGGAGTTTCACTTTCTAACACTTGTAAGAGATATTATTTAACTTATATGACATATTGACTAACACATGTAACTTTTCTTAGAAATATTCCCTTATGACTTATGAATTTTTCGATTGGACTAAAACTACTAGGTAAGGTGCATTCCCTTCAGAGAGATTCTTTGTAAAAGTGGCACATTATTATTTTCATAAGGGTTCATTAATTTGGCACTTTCTTTGGAATAGGTTGGGCACTCCACTAGGTGAGGTTACCTGGGATATGGACTACTCCATTTGAGTCATTTATTAGCTATTTATAAACCTCTTCCTATTCCTTCTCTATAAGGGAGTGGGGATATTTGTAGGGTGTGTAATTTCCCAAACTGGATTTTTGCAGTAATATTTACAATTACTATTGAGGCATTTTTTCAAAAATGACACTGCCATTGATTTTTTGTTAATTATTAATGTGAGGAAATTTCATCAAGCATATTGCACACAATTTAACATGAAACCCTCATTTGAAAGTAAGTACAAGAAACAATTTAGAATTTTTATATTAACATGAATCTGAACATACATGAGAACCTATTAAGGGAATGACACAAATGGCTGGTAATGACCTCGCCCAATGAGAAACCTAGCTCGCTTCTCCTTCAATAATAGTTAGGGTGGAATCTTTCACCACCAAAGGCTAGTTATTTTAATCAACTTGGGTGGGTGATTTATCCTCCGAAGAAGATCATTATTTGGGTTATAAACCCTTAAGAAAGCTCCAAAAGCCAAATTAAACAATCCATCAGATATATAGACATGCCTAAAGAATGATATTGAGCTCCCTTTATAATATTTTACCACCACAATACCATGCACAAGTATTCCTTGGATACCAATACCATGGTTAATTATTCCAGGGTGCCAGTACCATGGGAGATTAAATACATAATAATGTGACTTAAGTTCCCCCTTATTCTTGTGACCATATTTTAATCTAATTAAATCAATTTTTTCCCCTACAATGATTACTCAGAAAAGGAACATGGTAGTCTTCCCTCCTTGAGATTTCTTTTCTTCAAGAAATTCGATAACATGCATATCAATACCCAGGTCCCAAATGTGCCATTGTGCTATTCCTTACCACTATACCATCTGACCATCAATAAATCCCTTGATATTTGTTCCAAATATACCACTATCATTGGGCTACAAGTGGATCCATTGTAGCATGAACCATCCCTCAGTATCACAATCCATTGTACTTATTGCCTCCATGATATGGAACATGTAAATGGTATGTAACCATATCTATCTATATATTAAGTAAAAGGAATGTTATTTTATGATTCTTGTAAGAAAGCATAGTCATTATCCATGTGTCCTTGATGATCTGGATTGTTTGTTTAATATAGTGCACAACCTCTGATAGAGTATGGTTCATGTGTTAGTTGAATTCTCTATGTTTGGATTGTGTTGGTAGTAAAATCTAGGGGGAATTATAGGACTAAAAACCTAAAGTTTCCTATAACTTTAGGTGGAGTTCATTGAGAATATGAATGAACCATGTACACAAAGGAGATCTTACTGGGTCAGTAGTTGCAATAGTTAGGTGCCCAGGTATTTTGGTGGATTTCCACTCCTTTATGTGGATGTTGACAATTTGGTAATGTCTACATGATCGAGGAATGAGACACAAATTCCAAGCTAGATCATATATATACTTTATTAACCAAGATTAAAATTTCAAAGATTAAAAGATTTTTATTTTTAAAAAGAATATATATCAAGTAAAAGAAGACATCAATATTACGTAAATCACATTTTATCACATGCATCCATAGGCTATGCATCCATAGGCTATTCATCCATTTATACCTATTCGGACCCATGAAAATAGAACTCTATGGTTAGGTATATCATGATGTAGGCAATTTTCCTCGTTACTGTTCAAACAAGCCATGTCATGAGAAATAAATGGGAAACAATTTGGGTAGGCCCACAACCCACATGGATCCATATTTTATCGATCGAGTTCAATTTAACATATTGATGTTACTTTTAGAGATGGTGTACCTATTATCACCAAATTTATCTTAATTGACTGCTCATCAATCAACTCAATGTAACTCTTTCAAACCACTTCAAACTGAAGATCAGCCTCTTCAGTTTGAGAGGGCCCTCTCAAAGGGGGGTTTATGATTTTGAATAAGGATAATACTAGATGGCTAACTATATGAATTGTAACATGGTTTTGTATGATTGCAGGTTGAAAAATGAAGGCTTGCTACCATTGGGCTTATGGAGTCAACATCAGTGCTCTTAGTGACAGTGGTTCTTCACATGGAAGTTGAGGAAGGTAGAGCTTTTTAACAAAGATAATTCATACACATAACATAGGAAAAAATAGTCATTTCACCCCTAAAGGAAGTCAGAGCATAATATTATGAATTCTGAGTAATTAGAGATGAAATCTACTGGAAGTGATTAAACATAAAGATACAGATCAATAACACATCAAAAACCTCATGAGAATCTCAAGTTTGGAAGTAGAATGTCACTTTGTATTACTGATAATGGATAAAACATACAAACAACAATTTGGTGCAATATTCTCCAACCCTTTTCTCTTCGATGTTTAGTCTATAAATAGACATTCTTTACAATCTAGATGATCTTCCAAACTGGCTAGATCTTTGAATTCTACTCTGAAACCTATCATAACTTAAACCACTAACTTGAAACAAAAAAATGACAGCTATCCTTTAAAGAAAACAAACTCCTAATAGGACTCTATCTCCTATTTATTAAATTTGTTTATCCTATCAGTGAAACAGTTACATAATGGTTACATAATTATTGTCACATGATCAAAGGAAAAATCACCATAATTCACCACCACTTTACATCTTCAAAACACCCCTAGATCTGTGGAACATAATCCTACTTTTTAGGAGTGGATGACCTTCACTTTAAACATTGTTTTGAATGATGAGTTGGCTATGTGGCACTCCTTTTGAACCATGAATCACCACTGGTATGGTCCACTGACATGCTGGAGGTCTCCATTTGGAAAATTTGATGTTTATATGCTCAAAATTCTTCAAAATCTCCTTGCTACAAAAATAGGGTAGTTTAGGCTATTTCATAGCGAGTTTTAGTAGCGTATGAAAACTTGCTTTTCCATTATGCTAGTACACCTTAATAACCATCAATATCCCTCCAAAGTTCTTGAAAGAACTGAGTTTTAAGGAAAAAATTGCACCTACAGGAATTTTCGTAGCGTATTTCTGACCTCAAGTCTGAGGTACGCTACGAAATTTTCCAAAAAACCAGAATTTGCTAATTTCAAGATTGTCTTCAAAAATTGTTCTCCGGCTGCAAAATTTGGGTTCTTTGCATGTTATGAACCTCATCAAACATATTCCATCTCAATTTACAATCAATTGGCTGATGGGCTCTTCTATCACTTTCATCTTCGACCCTTTCTTTTCCAACTCCACTTCAATTAAATCTAGGTTGTCCTGAAGATCTTCCACTTGGTATTTTAATTCTCTATTCTTGGATTGTAAGTGAAAGTTCATCCTCCTAACATGTTTAACCTCACCTCTTAGTGGTTGAGTCTATTTTATCAAATTTTCTGTATTGTCCAAGGTTTTTGAAACACTTGTGACTTTTTCTTCCCATATTTTTCTCATTTGCTCAAATTGAACCTTCTGAGCTCTTCATTTCTTTGCCTCCAGCTTCAAACTGATATCTCTTTATCTGCTTCCTTCAACTGCTCTGTGAGGGTTTCTATTTCTAATTTTTCAATCATTTTCTCTTTTCCCTTTGTTTACTTGATGACCAGTTCCTCTTTTTCTGGTGAATACAAATCTATGATGCTTGTTAGTTGGGCAGCTTCATTGATTTTCTCAATCTCTTTGCTTTCCATGACCTTCCTTGCATGTTTGGTCATTGGCTTCCTAGGTTGAAAAATTAAACCAACATCATCACCTGCAACATCTAGTTTTTTAGCAGTATTACCTTTCTTCAAATTTCTTCCTGCAGCTTCAATGTCTTCAGCTTGCACAATGGGTGACTCTTCAATGTCAGCTGCATGCATGATATCCTCCAAATTTCCTTTAGCCACTGTCTAGATCCTAGTGACTCTCTTGTTGCCTTGTTTGCTAACTGTCTACTTATATTTTGCAACTATTGTTTGAGGTGTGTCAGTATTTTGCAAAGGTTATGCTTCCATGCTCAATAGTTCTAGGGGAGATGATTTATTTTCTTCTTCAACTTCGACTACCACATCTGATGATGAAGTAGTTCTAGGTTTGGATGCTTTCTTAGGAGTAACCACATCAATTTCATGGCCACTCATGAACAAGAAGGAATTCCAATATCTGTCTAACCTCCTCAATTCCTCTAACACTAAAAAATTAATTAAACCATCATGAAAAAGGGAAGTCTCACTTCCTTTTGTCTTGATTTGAACCTTATCTGAAATTTTCCCTAGACTTATGTATAAATAAAAAGGCAAGTCAAGTGACCTCTTACCTAAAAAATGCAAAATAATTCTGAGATGATAGGAGTATACCATGTGAAACCTTCCTTCACAGGTGAAATACTTCTGAATGACCATCAACAACTTGGAATAATTGTCCTTCATGAAACTCCTAGGGATAGCATTTGTCAAGTCAATTTCTTTGTGTTCTTGCTTGATGAACTCTTTGCAATCCTACATTGTGAATTTTATACCTTTAAACCACTGTTCCCCTCCTCTAGGTATTCTTATAGCTGATGAGATGCTCTCTGGTGTCACTGTAAGGTTCAAAATTCCAACCTTTGAAGTTGTTCCTCTGAAGTTAGTAGAAAAATATTTTGAAACTTGTAAATGAAACCCCTGCAAACTCTGGCAGAACTGCAAGCATCCAGTCCTTATGAAAACATCCATGGCAATAGGGTATTCATTTAGTAAATTTAAATCCATGGGCTCATACCTGTGACAATGGCCACCCTTATTTATTTTTATTCTTGTAGCCATGGATGTCTTATAGTCTTCACAACCTCGCTTGTTTTATGACACCTGTAGAATTCGAACTTGCCAGCCACCTGCTTGGCTCAATGATGTAGCTCTCCATAAATCGACTCACATGCAAGGATAAATCACAATATGAAAAAAGGCTAATTTAGGTAAGGTTTTATGGTTTAAATGATAGCTCAAGCTTCAATCATGACACATACAAGCCAAAAAAGATAATCATGACATCAAACACGGCTGTGTACATTTGAATTTATCATAACAAACTTGAATGACCTCCACCCTAACTCCTCTAATCATAAAATGACACCTCATACAAATCTAACAAGACATGTTAAAAAACAGATTTTCGTAGCAAAATTAGTCAAGATTCTAACATATTTGCTTCGAAACTATTAGGCAGTTTTGTAGCGAAAATTGTTATTTTCCTGTGTAAAACGCTACGAAATTTTGAAAAATTGAAAGATGCGCGCTTTTGATTTTGAATGCATTGGAAATGAAAACTGACACCATATGAGGACTGATTTGACATGAAATGACATAAATGGAGGTGCTCATGAAACTTAGGATAGGCTAAAAATGTAAAAAAATTTCCTATACCGCCTTAAAATGGTTTGTGAGACCTTATTCATTTGGTGAGTGACCTATATAACCCTATCCAGAAATGTTTCACAAATTTATGAGTGATAATAGTGGCTCCACTTGGGATGGTGTGCCCCTATGGTACACCAAAGAACCTGTAGTTCTAGTGCCAGCCATCTTTTTGGAAATAAAACTCTGAAATTTTCCAAGCCTTCTTCAAACTCTTATGGCCTTCTCCTCGGGCTCAAGCTTGATGATCAGCCTGAATTTATTACCAAAAAAAAATAAATGGAATATATACAATGGAGTGAAAATTCAGTAAAAATTTAAGAGGAATAGTTCTTTAGGAACCTGCCATTGACAGGCCCTCTAGCACAAGGTTGTCCATCCATCTCTTGAAGCAGATAAGTGTTGTTGCCATGGAATGCAGCTACTATGAATGGTCATTTCCAGATTTTCTCAAACTTTCCATGTTTCCCCTTTTCTTCAATATTGGCTTCCCAATTCAACACCACATCTTGAATCTAGAAATTTTCTTCTTTGACCTTCCTGTCAAATGTCTTCTTTACTATGTTTTGTGACTGATGATGACTGTTGTATACCTCCTCCCTTTTTTTCCTGCAGAGCTATCAGCTGGTTTATCCTCCTTTGAATAGCATTAGGCTCCTCTTCTAGTCCTTGTAGCAACTTCATAACAGACACTCCCAAGGATGTGGGAAAAATAGCTTTAGCTCCATACACTAACTCATAAGGTGAAGTACAAGTTGACATTTTTGTACATACTCTATCAGCCCACAGAGCATACTTCAACTTCAGATGCCATGATATTTTGTTTTCCTACAGTACCTTCTTGATAATCCTCACAATGCTTTTATTAGAAGATTCAGCAAGACCATTACCCTATGGGTAATAAGAAGTAGAGTTCCCAAGTGTTATGTGATATTGATGACAAAAGCTAATCAACCTTTTGGATTTAAAATCTTATGCATTGTTAGTAATAATCTTCATAGGACATCCAAACCTGGAAAATATGTTATTATCTAAGAATTGGATGATGACTGAATCATTTGCCTTCCTTGTTGGGATTGCTTCAATCCACTTGGTGAAATAATCTATTGTTGTCAAGATCCAGCGATACTGCCCTAAAGATGATGGGTGTATTTCACCAATAAAATCTAGCCCCCACTGTTGGAAAGGGGCCTCAACATAAATTGGCATCAAGGGTGAAGGAACTAGCTTTTTCTTACCATAAAAATCTAGCATTCATGGCAGGCAGCTATCCTCTTGTAGACATCCTTTAACATGGTGGGCCAATAGTACCCTGCATTGAGAATTTTGTTTGCTATGGCCTTCCAATAGTGATATCCTCCACAGTCTCCTTTACGAAACTCTTCAATCACCTTTTCAGCTTCCTCTTCCAACAAACAATTTAAAAGAATGCCACCAATATCTTTCCAATACAGATTTTTTTCTATAATGCAATATCTCAGAGATTTCAGGTTCACAAACCTTGCTTTTGATTTAGTCAGCTCTGCAGGAGCTCTGTGATGATGTAAGATAAAGACAATGTCTTTGTACCAGTCAGATAAAATGTACTTCTCTTCAATAGGAATCAACTCTCCATCTTCATCTGATAACTCTGAAATTTCTGCGATAAAATTCATGTCAAGATAGTCAAAATTGGACTATGCCATCAACTTTTCTAACCCTTGTCATTTCACCAATTTTGTAGGTCTGATTTGTATGTCATGCTCAGCAAATTAGCTATCCACTTCCCTCTCTTTCCATTAGGATTAGCTTGTGTCAAGATGTCCTTAACCACAGTGTTAGGCACAAATTCTATGACATGAGAATGCAAAATATAGATTCTGAAATCCTTAATGGCTTTAATCAAGGCATATGCTTATTTTTCTAAAATATTGTATTTCAACTCTGAATTAGCAAGGGTTCTGCTAAAGAATGAAATGGGTTCCTTTGTACCTTGTTGTCCTTTCTGCAGTAAAACTCCAGCTATGGTGTTTTCAAATGAAAATGTAAAAGCCAGAAATTCTTTTGAAAATTTTGGACTAATCAATATTCGGTCCTGAGTGAGTGCTTTATTTATTTCTTCAAATGACTGCTTGGCTTCAACTGTCCCTTTAATATCAGCTCCTTTCTTCAACATCTTGGTAATGTCTTTGAAAATCTCAACAAAGTTTGGGATGAACCTTCTAACGAAGTTTACTCTCCCAAGAAAAGACTAAATTTCCTTCTCGTTCCTTGGCATATCTATCTTCTGAATGGCATTAAATCTATTTGAATCAATATTTATCCCATCTTTTGAGATAATATGACCAAGAAACTTTCCAGAGGTTAGAGAAAAAAATACTTTTAGTGGGATTAAGAGAAATACCAAATCTTCTACACTTCAACATAAATTTCTCCAGATGCTTCAAATGGTCTTCCTTTCTTCTTGAAAATACAATTATGTCATCCAGATAAACCAACACTAGCTTATCTTTCTCCTCAGCAAAGGTAATGTCCATTTCTCTTTGAAAAGTCGCTCCTGCATTCATCAGACCAAAAGGAATCTTGGCATACATGAATGTCCCCCATGGTGTGGTAAAAGAAGTTTTCTCCTGATCTTCTGGGTGTACTAATATCTGATAGTATCCTGAAAAACCACCCAGCATCGACATCCTTTGAGAGCCAACAGTCTTCTGTAGAATCTGATCCATCTTAGGGAGAGGGTAGTTGTCTTTCAAAGAAGCCTTGTTCAAGTTTCTAAAATCAATGTAGATTCTGATCTCTCCACTCTTTTTTCTGACTCGTACCAAGTTAGAAAGCCATTTTAAGAATCTAATAGGAACAAAAAAAATTGCATCAAAAATCTTCTTAATTTCCTTCTCAATCAGAGGCGTGAGCAATGGATTAATCCTTCTCAATTTCTGTTTGAGAGGTTTCTTATTCTCTTTGATAAGAATAGTATGTTGAATAATAGTAGGATCATATTTCTTCAAATCAACATAACTCCATGCAAAAACATCAATAAACTTCTTCATCATCTCAATATATTTATGTTTCATTTCCACAGAAAGAAACTTAGAAAGATTTATCATTTTAGGCACTGCTACTGTACCAAGATTACAAGTCTCTACCTCTTCATCATCAACTTGCATTCTAGGTGATTTGAACACATCATTTTGGTCAAAAATATTTTCAAGTGGAATAAGACCCTTGGGTATACAATTATTCTTCAACTGCAAAACTTCATAATTACCCTTATTTTTAGCAAGCATGTTTTGCTGATCTACTTATGTGCTTTCAAACTCCTTGATCCGAATGGAAAATGGCATCTACTCATGGTATTCATCTATCCATGATATTCATCCACCCATGGTATGTATCCACCCATGGTATTCATCCACACATGGAATTTACCCATGGTATTGTAAGTTGTATCTTCCCATGGTATCGACCCATGGTATTGTAAGAGGTATTGACCCATGGTATCCACCTATGGTATCTACGCATGGTATTGTAACTCAAAAAAGGCTATAAATAACAAGCCTCAGTTTGTAAAAGGACAGATTGTCTGCCATAATGTAGCTTCTACAGTTATTCTCTGTTTTAATAAAACAAGTTTCTTTGTGGTTTTACTTTCTTTGTGTTCTTTTTTTTTCCCTGGCATTCTAATTTTGCAGATCTTGTCAGATCTATTTCAACTTTTTAGATCTTGGGGGGAGGCCCCCAAGATATAAAAAGTTGAAATAGATTTTACAAGATCTCCAAAATTAGAATGCGAGGAAAAAAAAGAGAACACAAAGAAAGTAAAACCACAAAGAAACTTGTTTTATTAAAACAGAGAATAACTATAGAAGCTACATTGTGGCGAACAATCTGTCCTTTTACAAACCGAGGCTTGTTATTTATAGCTTTTTTTGAGTTACAATACCATGCGTAGATACCATAGGTGGATACCATGGGTCAAAACCATGGGTCAATACCACTTACAATACCATGGGTCAATACCATGGGTAGATACAACTTACAATACCATGGGTAAATTCCATGTGTGGATGAATACCATGGGTGGATACATACCATGGGTGGATGAATATCATGGATAGATGAATACCATGAGTAGTTGCCATTTTCCATTCGGATCATATTCATCCACACATGGAATTTACCCATGGTATTGTAAGTTGTATCTACCCATGGTATTGTAAGTGGTATTGAACCGTGGTTTTTACCCATGGTATCCACCTATGGCATCTACGCATGGTATTGTAACTAAAAAAAGGCTATAAATAACAAGCCTCAGTTTGTAAAAGGACAGATTGTCCCCCACAATGTAGCTTCTACAGTTATTCTTTGTTTTAATAAAACAACTTTCTTTGTGGTTTTATTTTATTTGTGTTCTCTCATTTTTTTTGGCTTTCTAGTTTTACAGATCTTGTCAGATCCATTTCATATTTTTAGATCTTGGGGGTCTCCCCCGAAGATCTGGATCAGTGGTATCATATTCAGGTACGAATCCATGGGAATGAGGGTTTGAAGCATATTTCAGTTTCAATTTTTGGCAGCAATCTTCAGAAAACTCCATGAATTTTTTGGATCAGTGGTATCAGATTCAGGTTATGAATCCATGGGAATGAGGGTTTGAAGCATATTTCAGTTTCAATTTTTGGCAGCAATCTTCAACAAACTCCATGAATTTTTTGGGCGGCGAGTTTGAAGATCAGATCTGAAAATTTTAGTGAAAAATTTACAAAATAGAAGACCTGATCTAATTTACTTGCAAAAAAATACCCAAATTCAAAAAAACAAATCAGCCGAATTGGAGTTCGAATGAGGGAGATATCGCTGATTCTAAATCAGCAATGTTGCAGAAAATGTTGTGACGACAATTCGTGTACGAAAGCTCTCCTGCCAATTTTCAGAGTTTTCAGTGGGAAATTTCAGAGAAATAGCTATAAATATGAGCCCCCCTTGACAAATCACCCAATTTCAAAAAAACAATCAATCGAATCGAAGTCCGGATGTGGGAGTTATCGTTGATTTAAAATCAGCTATTTTTCAGAAATTTTGTGATGGTGAGACAGTTCCAGCGCAAATATGAGAGTCTAGGATCTCCAGATATCGATTTCAAAGACATGAGAAGATGAAGAATGATCATTCCATTTCCAAAAATAGGTTATAATAAATATTCCGAGTTATATTGACCGAGTTATGATCATTTTAAATCTGGAGCAGCATTCAGAGTGGGTTCCCTTTGGAGACATGCCCTCCCACCCCGCTTTAGTAAGCACCTGCTTCACATTCATTAGTTTCAGCATCACAGCATTTGGCTTGGGTTATTTTGAGATGTGCCCTCCCACCCCCAACTATGTAAGCACCTGCTACTTCATCAACAATCAGCGTCATAGTTATGGGTCAACCACACAAAATCATTCTCATTGAAGTCCATTTGCTAGGCCGCACACTGTTAGTAACACAGTTGGTCACAAGAATTACAGGGTATCTCTATCCTTGGATCTTCTTTTATCATGGTTTTGGTTCATCCACAAACCCACACTTCATCGAAGTCCATTTGCTAGGCCGCACACTGTTAATATCACAGTTGGTTACAAGCATTACAGGGTATCTCTATCCTCGGATATTCTTTCATCACGATTATGGGTTAACTACACAAAACCCTTCTCTTCAGTGGCTCTTCATATTCAACAAAGGCTTCTCAGGAGGGAACTCCATGCAATGGGGATCATTTCTTCTTAAGGAGAGAGGAATGATCCGAATGGAAAATGGCATCTACTCATGGAATTCATCTATCCATGATATTCATCCACCCATGGTATGTATCCACCCATGGTATTCATCCACACATGGAATTTACCCATGGTATTGTAATTTGTATCTACCCAAGGTATTGACCCATGGTATTATAAGTTGTATTGACCCATGGTATCCACCGATGGTATCTACGCATTGTATTGTAACTCAAAAAAGGCTATAAATAACAAGCCTCAGTTTGTAAAAGGACAGATTATCTGCCACAATGTAGCTTCTACATTTATTCTCTATTTTAATAAAACAAGTTTCTTTGTGGTTTTATTTTCTTTGTGTTCTCTTTTTTCTCTTGGCATTCTAATTTTGCAGATCTTGTCAGATCTATTTCAACTTTTTAGATCTTGGGGGCCTCCCCCCAAGATCTAGATCACTCCTCCTTCAACTCTCTGAAATTTTTGACTTGTTGGTCATTTTCAAACACTTTCCAATGGATGATGTTATCTTGGATGGCAGGCCTATGATGAACTTCAATCTCATACTTCTCAATGGAATGTGCAGGGATGATAAACAAATTTGCGTAAACAGCGAGGGAATCAGCTACTCAGTTTTGATCCCTAGTTTTCACAATAAATGAATATTCTTGAAATTTTTCCACCATTTCCATGATCATATTTCTGTAAGCTCTCATCCTTACATCCTTGGTTTGATATTTTCCTTCAACTTGTTTAATTACCAATTCAGAATCTCCACAAACTAAAAAAATTTGGGCACCCAATCTTTTCAAATTTCCAAACCTAAAAACAAAGATTCATATTCAGCCATATTATTTTTGCAGTCAAAGTTCAGTTTGAAAGAATAGAACTTACTTTCAACATCAGGAGTAGTAATCCATATGCCTACTCCAACCCCCTCTCTTCAAGAAGATCCATAAATGTGAAAAATACACCAGCCCTCTGCTTTTTCTTCCATGATTTCTTGATTTTTAGCTTGTTGATTTTCAACTTCCTGAATTTTTGCTTTCCCTTCACTTTTTGATTCATCAGTTGGCTCATTGAAAATAATTTTTGATCCTATATCAGTTTCAACGGCATAAATTGGAAAATTCTAAGGTTTATCCTTGTTTCTTACCATATAAGCCATCCTAGTCTCCCTATATAATATTCTTTTCTCACCAAAAACAGGGATGGTGGCATTTGTCAAGTCCATCTACATGGTGCCTTTGATTTTTGCTTCCCAAGATCTGGATAAGAGCATGCCAAACTTGGGGGAATATCTCCTACCACAATTTCCATTACGACTATCTTAGGAAGGACTTGTGTAAGGCCAACAACAACATCCTTTATCAATCCTATGCATTGAACTCTTTTAGAATCAAAAGAAAACAAATCCTTGTATGGCCTAGTGATCTCCAAACCCATCCTCTCCATAATCACTTAGGCATAAGGTTATGAGAATCTCCTGAATCCAACATGGCATTGTGTAAGGTCATGTCATGAATACTAAGGTTGACATAGAAAGGAGGTACTTCTTCATTCTACTCATTTTCCAATATTGGTTCCAAGTAGATGGTAGGACGTCTTCTTGTACATTAAGAATATCTAAAGCTCCCGATTTAGAATTCAACATTTTTACAAATTTGCTTCTATACTCATTCACCTTCAGAATTTCTCAAAAAGGGACTGGGATATTGATTTTGGAAATCTCATTCTCCAAACTAAAAACATAAGTAGTCTTTTCACTCTCTTTGACAAGGGGAGGAGGTGGTGGATCTTTTCTAGCCTCAACTGCTTTAGGAGAATCCTTCTTTGGCTGTGTTTTATTTGTAGTAATGGGAACATTTATTTTTCTGAGATTGTATTACTTCTACATCTCAAACATTGCATGTTGATAACCCTTAAGATAGTCAGATGGTTCCTCACCCTTATTTACATCATGATCAGACTCATCATGCTCTTCTTTGGTAAAAAACATTCCAGACATGTTTTCATCTAGGCAATGGATAGAGTCTTCTTGAATCTCAGGATGAGTTTCATCTTCATCAATTAAGTTCTGCTGAAAAGGAGGCCTTACTTGAGGATCAGGTTGATTTATGTTTTCTCTTTGTCTTTGCTGATTTTGAGGCCTTCTAAACTGTAGATTTCTAAATTGTGGCTCATGTTGTGTAGGAGGTGCAGAATCATTTCCAAGGGCAAGCCTATCCATGATTTTTTCCATAGTATTCATCATAGAATCAAACTTATCATCTGGGGTGGAAGGCTTTTCTTCTTCTTTTAGTTTTTTTTTACCCATCTTAGACTTATTAGCTACTATATTATTTACTTCTACTTTCACAACATCATTTTGCATTTCTGCTAGTGAAGGAGATTCTCTTTCTCTAAGCAAGATAGAGAATTCATAATAAAATTCCTCAGCATAGCGCAATTGAGCAGCTCCTAGTGGAGGTTTAAGATGAGTAGGTATAGAATCATGAAGTTTGTTAAATCTCTTGGAGAAATTTTGGACAGTTTCATCTACAACTATTTTCAAACTATTGTATTCAGTAAGGGCCTACACAGGGTTTGTTCTATTCCCCCATTTTCTCAAGAAACTATCCTCAAACTGTTTCCAACTCTACAAGCTTCCTGGAGCTAAGGCTTTAAACCATTTTACGACCTCACCAGTGAAACTTTGAGAAAATAGTCTCATTTTGACATCTTCATGGCCTACCTCCTCTCTGTCTATGAAATCATTGAATTGGTCTACATGTTCCTTAGTTGTAATTTCTTCATCACTCCCTCAGGTTTTAATTCTAGTAGAGTGTTTACTTGGGAGGGAATTAAGAACAAGTGGAGCATATCTAGCAAGTGCAAGAGTAGGTGAAGGTGGAACATTTCTAGCCATGATAACAGGGATTGTGGTATTTCTAGGAACAACAGTAGTAGATGATGAGTTGTTAGGAGGTGGTATATGGTTGGTCTTTGTAGTCTAGATACAAATGAGCTCCATTCAGGTAAAGGAATACCAGATTTTCTTCTTAGAAAAAATTCAAATGGGTCTAATTCCTTTAACTTATCAAAGTATTCCCTCTCTAATAGTAACTCTGATGTAACTACCTCCCAAAATTCTTCTCTTTCTTTTTTGGTCACTAGGGTTGAGGTATCAATACCTCGTCTTTGTAGGTCTATAAAAATCTCATTCAATTCAGTTTCACTTTCATACCTAAACAAAACTTCCTGAATCTTATCATAAATTTTCTTATCTTCAGGACTTCTTACAATTTCAGAGAACAAAGCTCTTGAG
Organism: Pinus albicaulis; assembly: GCA_034641835.2. Classification (NCBI taxonomy): domain Eukaryota; kingdom Viridiplantae; phylum Streptophyta; class Pinopsida; order Pinales; family Pinaceae; genus Pinus; species Pinus albicaulis. Next base: position 1,040,689,391 of record CM076578.1, read on the forward strand.
TGTGATGAAATACTTGATTTTGAAAAGCTACCTTGAATGCCTCTGGAAATTGTGTTTGGATTATGCACAATTGTAGGTGGGTTAGGATCTGGATTTCTCCTTGTGTATCTCCTTCTTGAAGCCTTTAAACATGAAAATTTGTAATGGAGTCACCAAGGTAGTTTCATCCTCAAACGAATTCTGAGCTCTTGCTACCTCCAAGAGTCCAGCTTCAATGTTTGCACAAAAACTTCGGGAAATATGTCTTCAGACTCCCGACAGACGCAACAAAATGTTATCACCAAATTGATCTTGATTGGCTGCTAATTAATCAACTCAATGTAACTCTTTCAAACCACTTCTAACTGAAGATTGGCCTCTTCAGTTTGAGAGGGCTCTCTCAAAGGGGGGTTTATGATTTTAAATAAGGATAATACTAGATGGCTAACTCTATGAATTGTAAATTTTTTTTATATGATTGCAGGTTGAAAAATGAAGGCTTGCTACCATTGGGCTTATGGAGTAAACATCAGTACTCTTAGTGACAGTGGTTGTCCACATGGAAGCTGAGGCAGATAGAGGTTTTTAACAGAGATAATTCATACACATAACATAGGAAAACATAGTCATTTCACCCCTAAAGGAAGTCAGAGCATAATATTATGAATTATGATTACTTAGAGATTAAATCTACTGCAAGTGATTGAACATAAAGATATAAAGCAATAACACATCAAAAGCATCATGAGAATCTCAGGTTTGGAAGTAGAATGTCACTTTGTATTACTGATAATGGATAAAACATACAAGCAACAATTTGGTGCAATATTCTCCAACCCTTTGCTCTTCGATGTTTAGTATATAAATATACATTCTTTACAATCTAGATGATCTGCCCAATTGGCTAGATCTTCAAATTCTACTCTGACACCTAACATAACTGAAACCACTAACTTGAAACAGAAAAATGACAGCTATCCTTTAAAGAAAACAAACTCCTAATAAGACTCTATCTCCTATTTATTACATTCGCTTATCCTATCAATGAAACAATTACATAATGGTTACATAATGAATGTCACATGATCGAAGGACAAATCACCATAATTCACCACCACTTTACATCTTCAAAACGTCCCTAGATCTGTGGAACATAATCCTACTTTTTAGGAGTGGATGACCTTCACTTTAAACATTGTTTTGAATGATGAGATGGCTGTGTAGCACTCCTTTTGAGCCATGAATCATTTTTGGTATGGTCCAATGACATGTTGGAGGTCTCCATCTGGAAAATGTGTTGTTGAGATGCTCAAAATTCTTCAAAAGATCCTCATTACAAAAATAGGGAAATTTAGGCAGATTCGTAGCGAGTTTTAGTAACATATGAAAACTTTCTTTTCCATCTATCGCTTTGACTCCTTGGATGTTCCAATACCTTTGTTATGCCAATACACCTTGAAAACCATCAATATCCCTCCATAGTCCTTGACAAAACTGAGTTTTAAGGCAAAAATGCACTTACAGGAATTTTCGTAGCGTATTTCTGGCCTCAAGCCTGAGGTACGCTATGAAACTATCCAAAAAACCAGAATTTTCTATTTTCAAGATTGTATTCAAAAATTGTTCTCCAGCTGAAAATTTTGGGTTCTCTGTATATTATGAACCTCATAAAACATATTCCATCTCAAATTTTTACCCCTGTGATGTTTCATCTTCATTTACAATCAATTGGATGATGGGCTCTTCTATCACTTTCATCTTCAGCCCTCTCTTTTCCAACTCCGCTTGAATTAAATCTAGTTGGTCCTGAAGATCTTGCACTTGGTCTTTTAATGCTCTATTCTTGGATTGTAAATGCAAGTTCATCCTCCTAACATGTTTAACCTCACCTCTTAGTGGCTGAGTCCATTTTATCAATTTTTCTGTATTGTCCAAGGTTTTTGAAACACTTGTGACTTGTTCTTCCCATATTTTCCTCATTTGCTCAAATTGAACCTTCTCAGCTCTTTGTTTCTTTTCCTCCAGCTTCAAAACTGATATCTCATTACCTACTTCCTTCAACTACTCTTTGAGGGTTTCTATTTCTAATTTTTCAATCATTTTCTCTTTGCCCTTTCTTTTCTTGATGACCAATTCCTCTTTTGACGGTGAAGACAAATCTATGATGCTTGTTAGTTGGGTAGATTCATTGATTTTCTCAATCTCTTTTCTTTCCATGACCTTCCTTGCATGTCTAGTCATTGCCTTCCTAGGTTGAAAAATGAAACCAGCATCATCATCTGCAAAATCTAGTTTTTTAGCAGCCTTACCTTTTTTCAGCTTTCTTCCTCCATCTTCAATGTCAATTACATGCAGGATATCCTCCAAATTTCCTTTAGCCACTGTCTGACTCCTAGTGACTCTCTTGCTGCCTTGTTTGTTGATTGTCTGCTTCTATTTTTCATGTGTTGTTTGAGGTGTGCCAGTCTTCTACAAAGGTTCTGCTTCCATGATCATTAGTTCTGGAGGAGATGATCTATTTTCTTCTTCAACTTAGACTGCCATAGCTGGTGATGAAGCAGTTCTAGGTTTGGAGGCTTTCTTAAGATTAACCATATCATTTCATAGCCACTCATGAACAAGAAGGAAGTACAATCTCTATCTAACCTCCTCAATTCCTCTAACACTAACAACTTACTTAAGCCATGATGAAAAAGAGAAGTCTCACTTTCTTCTGTCTTGATTTGAACTTTATCTGACATTTTCCCTAGACTTCTGTATAAATAAAAATGCAAGTCAAGTGACCTCTTGCATACAAAATGCAAAATAAGTCTGAGATGATAGGAGTAGACCATGTGAAACCTTCCTTCACAGGTGAAATACTTCTGAATGACCATCAACAACTTTGAATAATTGTCCTTCATGAAACTCCTAGGGATAGCATTTGTCAAGTCAATTTCTCTATGTTCTTGCTTGATGAGCTCTTTACAATCCTACATTGTGAATTTGATACCTTTAAACCATTGCTCCCCTCCTCTAGGTATTCATGTAGCTTATGAGATGATCTTTGGTGTCATTGCAAGGTTCAAAATTCCAACCGTTGAAGTTGTTCCTCTGAGGTTGGTAGCAAAATATTTTGAAACTTGTAAATGAAACCCCTGCAACCTCTGACAGGACTGCAATCAGCCACTGCTTCTGAAAACCTCCATGGAAATAGGGTCTTCATTTAGTAAATTCATATCCATGGGCTCATACCTATGACAATGGCCACCCTTATTTGTTTTTCTTCTTGTAGCCATGGATGTATTATAGTCTTCACAGCCTAGCCTATTTGATGACACCTGCAGAATTCGAACTTGCCAGCCACCTTCTTGGCTTGATGATGCAGCTCTCCAGAAATCGACTCACATGCAAGGATAAATCACAATATGATAAAAGGCTAATTTAGGTAAGGTTTTATGGTTTAACTGACAGCTCAAGCTTCAATCATGACACATACAAGCCAAAAAAGGTAATGATGACATCAAACATGGTTATGTAAATTTGAATTTATCATAACAAACTTGAATTACCTCCACCCTATCTCCGCTAGTCATAAAATGACACCTATACAAATCTGACAAGACAGGTTAAAAAATGGATTTTCATCGTGAAATTAGTTAATCTTCTGACAGATTCACTACGAAACTATTAGGTTGTTTCATAGCGAAAATTGTTGTTTTCCTAGGTAAAACGCTACAAAAATTTGAAAAACTAACAGATGCACCCTTTTGATTTTGAATGCATTGGAAATGACAGCTGACACCATATGAGGATTGATTTTACATGAAATGACATAAATGGAGGTGATTATGAAACTTAGGGTAGTCTAAAAATGTAAAAAAAATTCCTATACCACCTTAAAATGGCTTAGGAGACCTTATCTGTTTGGTGAGTGACCTATATAACCCTATCAAGAAATGTTTCACAAATTTATGAGTGATAACAGTGCCAATTACCATCTAGAGAATAGAGATTAAAAATTTAACCACCCATAGTTTTTTTAATGTTTTATCTGGATGGAAAAAGAGAAAAAATTCATGCATGAAAAACAGTATGTGGGTCTCGTCGCTGTGAAGGATACATGTGGATGAAAAGTAGCTGAAGAAAACACAAGTGCAAGTGATATATGGTTTCTTCTAAAGGTGCAAAGGCCAAGAATAGAGGTGATATATGAATTTTTTTCACCTACATATCCTCCATCTATGGAAGACATGATCTTGTGTTGGGTAGACGAAATCTTAGTTAATGGAAATAATCCTTGGATGTACCATTCTTGCACATGTGCCTCTGGAATAGGGGTAATTAACTTCCGCAAAGAATATTTTAATTGTTGCATATATTTTCATGTATTTTCTCCCTAAATTTGTTGAATTCCCACAATATTTTCAATAGCCAGCTACTCTGACTAAGGAAACTTCAATTCCTCTCCCTTATGGTCGAGCAGCTTCCCGACTCCTTGCCCGATGCGGACAAGTGGGTAAACCTCCTAAATAAAAACTTTTGTGCTTTTTTCTAGAATCAATTTTTTTCCTCTTACCTGAGGTTCTATAGATTTCATATATCATTTCAGGGCCCTATCCCTCAGACCGGTCTGAAACTCAACAACTTTAGTAGCATCGACAGTTCCCCTCACCCACCAGATGGCTTCACATAAATACCAATTTTGTTCAACATCTGAATCCCCTCTTCTATGGAACTCAAGGTATCTCGTAACATATCCAACAACTCCTGCCATAGTGGGTATGGGTGTTCCAAAAAACAAAACCTTTGGGTCCTGGTTCAAATATAGATCATAGAGTATTGGTAGATCATCCTCCTCCTGTGCTACTCTAGTTCCATTAACCTACTTTGGTGACTTGTGGACTTTAATAAGGTTATCATTTTCTATCTTATCGTCATCTTTAAGAGTTTCCTTTATCTTTCTTACTCTCACTACTCTTTATTTGCAAAATCAAGATTCTTATTTTCAATTCTAATTAACTTATAAGGTTAGATTATTTTTGTGTACCACAACTTCATCAATTTATTTTGCAAATTAAATAAAAAATAGCTCAATGTAACCACAATGCCCTAAGGACAATGCCCAAACCATCCAAAACCGTTGGATATCATAAAATTAGTATTTGTCTGTAATGAGTTCCAAATCTTCATACACTAGCCTTCTCACCATTTGCATGTGTTTTCTTTATGTTCTTTGCTAGCATTTGTAGATGTTTTGGAAAATCAGCGTTGACAAAGTTATATCTACTAGCTTGGGTCTATAGGGACAATATTGGTCTCCTCCTGAATACTTCCTGGTATCTGCAACATGGAAGATTATATGGATGGAAACAAAAATTGTTTACTTGTTTGATTTTTTTGTTTTCTCTTCTATCTATCCAAGTATTTTTTGTTTTCTGGATTTCTCCCAAACGAATTTTGATTTTTCATACTACCCCACCATTTCTTTGTTTCATCCTTCAGCAATATGAAGAGATAATATGAAGAATGCTCAAAATTGATTCTTCTTCGGACTTTTACCATTCATCAGGGTATTTACCATATCCATCTCCATAATAATTTGATAACTCCATGATTAAATTCACATTTCAAATTTAAATATTAGAGATATGATTTTATTCTAACCTGTTAAAAGTTCAACAACTAGTGTGTTTTAGGCCTATTTCAAATCTTCATATCTTTGCAACTATTGGTCCAACTAGATTGAAAATTTTCCTTCAAAGGCTTGTCTCAAATATCTTCCAAACCTCTCTTCAAACAAATAATTTTGAGTTCCGAGCAATTCAAGCCTTTTTTCTGCCTATCCTATACAAAATTTTGGTTGCAATACCCATACTTGGCCGCAAAGGGAGACCATCACTGCAATATACTTAATTAAAATTGTAATAATAACAAAAATAGGTCTCAGATATCAAGAGAGACTTGAGAGATTTACTTGAAAAAAATACTTGGACAAAAATGAGATAAAAAGGTTCTTTAATACAAAATTTATTGTAAAGGTAGGGTTTCTATTAAAATCCGCTTTAACAGTAAACATGCATGCAGTAGATATTTAGAAGAATAAATCATGTATTTTATTTATTCATCCATGTCATATATAAACAGTTGCAAGTGGGGACACATTGTTATTCTTACCCCATCCAAGGTTAAATATATAAGTTGGTGTTAGTTTTCTTCCATAAACTTATCGTGCCCAATCTACATATGAAAGATAGTTTAACAAAAAAATTCCCTTTTTGGAAATATGTTTTATAGAGTCTCTTCACTGAGCTTCCATGTTGTGGGTGGCTTACATATGTTTTCAAAGCCACCTAGGACTTTCTCCTTGTGTCATCTGTATTTACTTGGGGGTTTCAAACCTAGGTATCTGCATTAATATAAGCCTTATCACCTCATTTCTTATTGCTATACCACACAACCACAGGCAGTAAGAAGAATGATATACCTCAACATTCTCTTCCCTGCATTCCAATTCACCATTCTAACACTCTTCAAAAATCTTGACTGTTGATTTTTGTAGCTTGGGAGGTACTCCCACAACCCTAGGTTACCGATTTTGGAAGGATTTGATCCATAGAAGGGCTTTGTGGGTAGTTTATCCAAGAAGTGGGTTTTGTGCCCAAAGTTGTGGGCATGAAACCAAGTGAAGAAATAATTTTTTATTCATTGTTTGCATGAGGGCACCCTTAATGGATCAAGGGGGACCTAATACAACCATGGAGTGTCATGATCAAATGAAATAAATCTATTTTCTAATGTTAGTTGGGGTTTCATGAAGAAAAATCAAGTCAGCTTGGGTTTATGTCATGACCTGTGGGGGCTAATGTTTATCCTCATAGAAAACTATAAGAAGGAAGAGATGAAGCTCATTTGTACATACCACAAGAACACTTCATCATAAGGAGACTTATTTAGTAACACATTTAGACACCACTCCAGCTTGAGGTTACTCTTATAAATTTAAATAGTGAACTCAATAGTGAACAAGATTATTTTAGAAAAAAGGGAGAATGGTCAGATAGAAACAATATAATTTAATTTCTGGCAGGACTGAAGCAAACTCTTGTGGTTAAATCATTTCAGCATCTCTGAGGGAGTAGTAAACAAGAAATCCACTTTGAATTTAAATAATTAACAGTCCTCAAATGTACAAGGATTATGTAATGGCCCTCAAATGTATCAACAATGTTTTCTCTTTCCAATTATATGTTTCCTTCTCCATCTAAGATAGCAACAACTTCTTCAAATTATGGCCTCAAAGCTTCCTTTGTGAGCTTGTAAAAAAATTTTTTTTTTTTTTTATTTCATCAAATGTACCATGCAGTTCTGACTCCTCTCTCCACTTACCCTTTTCCATCCCTTTAAACCACCATGCTTTAAGAAATATGCTAAAACATGAAGTAAAATTTAAAGCTACACCTAAAGTGTTGCGACAATGTTCTCTCTTCTTATGCCACTGAATTCGACTACTTTATATTTTGGAAGATTTTTTCACATTATTTTTTTGTTTTGACCTTGTGACATATTACATAATTTATGTAACTCATGATTTTTCTGGAGTATCCATAATTTTGTATGAAAACTAATTATGGGTACTCTAGAAAAATCATATGTTACATAAATTATTGAAATTATTGAGTGTCATTTTTAGCTCCCCAACTCGTGTTGAAATTCAAAATGTATTTCTTGTCTACTACTCCCTCAAAGATTCTAAGATGATTTAACCACAATATTTTGCTTCAGCCCTGCCAAAAAATTCAACTATATTGTTTCTATCTGACCATTTTCCATTTTTTATAACATTCACTTGTTCACTAATAAGTTCACTATTTAACTTTACAAGAGTAACCGAAAGCTGGAGTGGTGTCTGAATGTGGACTTGGACATAAGGTAGTGACTCATTTTTCAATGATCAAACTAAATTTCTACCAAAAGATGTCCAAGACAGGGCCATTCACCATAATTCCTGACCCTCAATTTTAATGTGCTTTATTTTTACATGAACTTCTTTATCATAATATTTGTAGGTGTTATAAATGGGAGAACCACTGAAACACACCACATAATATTTGAGATTTTTTTTCTTGAGAAAAGCGTCTATATCTCCTTCTACATCAGGGCTTCCATGGTATCTTCCCTCTGGATCTACAGCATCCTCTCCAAATTTTCCAACAATGTTGTCTCTTTCCAATTATATGTTGCCTTATCCATCTAAGATAGCATCAACTTCTTCAAATTATGGCCTCAAATCTTCCTCTGTGAGCTTGTAAAAAAAAACGTTTTTTTCTTTCTTTCATCAAATGTACCATGCAGTGTTGACTCCTCTCTCCACTTACCCTTTACCAACCCTTTCAAACACCATGATTTAAGTATTATGTTAAACCAGTAAGTGAAATTTAAATCTACACCTAAAGCATTACCACAATTTTCTATCTTCTTATGCCACTGAATTCGACTGCTTTATATTTTGGAAACAATTTCCATATTATTTTTTTATTTTGACCTTGTGACATATTACATAATTTATGTAACTCATGATTTTTCTGGAGTACCCATAATTGTGTGTGAAAACTAATTATGGGTACTCTAGAAAAATCATGAGTTACATAAATTATTGAAGTTATTGAGTGTCATTTTTAGCTCCCCACTCTTATTGAAATTCAAAATGGACTTCTTGTCTACTACTCCCTCAAAGATGCTGAGATGATTTAACCACAAGAGTTTTCTTTAGTCCTACCAGAAAATTGAACTATCTTGTTTCTATCTGACCATTCTCCTATTTTTCCAACATTCACTTGTTCACTGCTGAGTTCAATATTTAACTTTAAAAGAGTAACCTTAAGCTAGAGTGGTGTTTGAATGTAGACCTGGACATAAGGCAGTGACTCGTTTTTCAATGATCAAACTGAATTTCTACCAAAAGGTGTCCAAGACATGGTCATTCACCATAATTCTTGACCATTATTTTTAGCCTGCTTTATTTTTCCATGAACTTATTTATCATACTAGTTGTAGGTGTTATAAATGGGAGAACCATTTAAACACGCCACATATGATTTGAGATTGTTTTTCTTGAGAAAAGCATCTAGATATCATTCTACATCAAGGTTACCATGGTATCTTCCCTCTGGATTTGTAGTACCCTCTCCAAATGTACCAGCAGTGTTGTCTCTTTCCAGCTATGTGTTGCCTTCTCCATCTATGATAGTAGCAATTTCTTCAAATTATGGCCTCAAAGCTTCGTCTGCCAGCTTGCAAAAAATATTTATTCTTTTTTCATCAAATGCACCATGCAATGTTGACTCCTCTCTCCAATTACTCTTTCCCATCCCTTTCAATAACCATGCTTTAAGAAATATGCTAAACCATGAAGTAAACTTTAAAGCTACACCTAAAGCATTGCCACAATGTTCTCTCTTCTTATGCCACTAAATTCGGTTGCTTTATATTTTGGAAGCAATTTTCATATTATTTTTTTATTTTGACCTTGTGATATCTTACATATTTTATGTAACTCATGGTTTTTCTGGAGTATCCTTAATTGTGTATGACAGTTAATGGTTATTCTATACTAATATATTGGACTTACGTTCTTCCCAAATTCAATGTGAGAGGTTTGGTTGTATCATTGCATATCTCTGATATTCCTCAAATTTAGAGTTCCATGATCCACATCAACAAGATTAGTTTAAAAAGGAAGTTGCAGAGGTACTTTATGATACAGATTATACATATGGGTAGATGTTTGCTAATTAATTTATATGCTTATCATGCCTATGGCATAGGACCCCCCATATCCAAAATAATGTGCATTTTGATGCAAATTTATAGGTTCCAGATAAAGTGGAAATGTTGTTTAGAGAGGTTTTTAATTTTCTCTATCAGATAGGACAGAAAATCGCCACATCCGAATCCTTTTATTCTGGTATAAAGGTTACTAAATCAAGGATGAAAATTGCAGAGCTTGAAAAAATGTTGCATAAAGATATAGTTTAATTTGAGGTGATATTATAGATGTATATCAAGGATGTTTAGTATACCTTAGGTTGTCCAACATGATATTATGCTAGAAAAAATATTTCTACTTAATGAATATTTCCATATTTTTTAATATAAATTTCTTAGTTGGAAAAAACTTCTTAATAGAGTAATTCATTCTTTTAATGCAAACAGTCAAATTCAAACAGAGTTTGTTGCAAGAGGGCATCATTAGTGATGGGAAAGTTGGAAGACCTATTGTTGATATTTCAAAGCTAAACAGTATAAGACGTCTTCTTCTTTATGAATCCTATGAATGAGATCGCAATCTTTGCCATTATTCATAATTGTCATATTTCATCACTGTTTTTTACTTTTTGGTATGTAAATCATCCTTTTAAAGGTATATTTTTAGACGGTCACAACAAATTTACATGATTCACAAGGTGAGAAATCAATCTTTAGTGTAATTGCAGATTTTAGGTTTTATGATTATAGGTTATTTATAGTGTGTAATTGTTTTCAAAGTTTCACTATTAATTGAGTATTCAACTGAACGTATTGAGTATCTTATACATAACTATTTTTTATTTAGTATCAGCTCTTTTGCTTCATTAGAATTAATAAGTCCATTTTGTACTGGAAAATAACTGAGCACATTATTATTTTCCAATTTTTTACGGTCTTAACGTGAACTAATTAATGTGTTATTTTTTGGTGTACACTACTAAAAAGAGATACTCTTATTGTGATAAGTTTCAATTTTTTGTTTTTTGTTTCTGTCATTTTTTGAGTTCGGACTTGTGAAATTCCAAATCTCATGTCGCTTTATGTGAAGGGGATATATACATATATATATATATATATATATATATATATATATATATATTTATTTATTTATTTATTTATTTATTTATTTATTTTTCTGTGTGGTTCCTTGGAGATCCGTGTTACATTTGCGCAGAAGTTTAGATATCATTCAGATATCTAAATTTTCTAATATTAATTTGAATATTTATGTGATAAAGAAAAGACAAATGTCCCCATCATAAAAAAATAGCCAACAACAACAACATTGAGATTTTTCTTTCATTCAACCTGTAACATATTGCATCTGTCTTCATCAATGCTCTTCTTCCATATGCTATCCACTTATGACATTTCTTTAGCAATATTTGGTGCATTTGTGAGTTATAGGTCATTTGTAGGCTATAAATGACTTCAGAGTTTCAATTCTAATTGAGTATTGAACTGAACATATTAAGTCTCTGATACGTATCTATTTTTCACTCCACCCACTTTTCATAAATTCCATAATCATTAGGTAGGGACCTACAGCTTCGATGATGTTTTGCTTGTTTAGTAAAATATTGTCGAGACTTTAATTTATTGAAAGCTGTATAATTTAAAATCTATAAAGTTGCAAGATATAATTTTTAAAAGTATAATTCTTTAGAGGGTTCTAACTCAATGGAAGAGCACCTGCTTTACAAGCAGGAAGTTGGTGGTTCGATTCCATCGTGCCCTAATATTCATATGGAATGGAGGTGATTATTTTTTGTGACAGAGGCTCTTTTGAATATCACCAATGAGTTTATGGTGACATTTTTCGACCCTCACAAAAATATGAAATGGTGACGGTCAACGAACGCCACCATATATACGCATCAATAGTGACGAACATGAAAGGTTTGTCACCATAAATCGTTGTTGTTGATATGAAATGGTGAGGGTCAATGTTTTCCATTATATTCATTATTCGGGATGGACCTTGAAGTCACCAATGAGCCTATCATGACATTTTTTGACCCTCATCAAATATGAAATGGTGACGTTCAACGAACATCGCCATATATATGCACAAATAATGACGGCCAGGAAATATCCATCACAATAAATCGTTTTTTTCATATGAAATGATGGCGGTCACTATCTGTCATTATAATCAATATTCGTGACGTACCTTGAATGTCACCACAACACATACTTTCAGCGAAGCCACCTTTGGTGACATTCAATTTTTTGGTGTCAACGTTATTGTTTGTCACCATTGTTCATATGAAATGGTGACAATCACTATCAGTCATTATAAATAATTATTGGTGACTAGCCTTGAATGTCATGACAACACCTATACTTTCGGCAACGCCACCTTTGGTGGCGTTCAGTTTTTGGTGACGAAGGCTCTTTTAACCATCACCAATGAGCTTATGGTGACATTTTTCGCCCCTCACCAATGTCCTTTTTTCTTGTAGTGTATATATATTGATAACTTCCCACAAATAACCCCCAAATGAAAACAAGCTTGAACCTGAGAAATTATCCACCACCAAAATATCCAACCAAATATAACAACTCTTAAGCCAGGCTAACACCTAAGTGAAGTCTATGTATCAATAAGAGAAACATGTTAATATAATAATGTTGAATTTACAGCCTTGAGTGATTTCATTGCAACCATACATTATGACACCTATTCAGCCCAGTTGTGTGCCTCCCTTATAGTAATTTGGTGGACAACATCCTACCACAAGATTCAGACTATGATGTAGTCTACTTCCCACCTAATTCAATTCAAGGAACTGGTGTTCCCCCCACTCAATCATTAAATTATGGTCGTGTGATTATTGAGGAAATTCATTCGTGTGTATTTACCTAAACATTCGAGTGATCTATCAAGTAACCAAACAAAAGCAGCTATTTGAACAAGGATTTTTAGAATCCTCTTCAAAATCAATGAAGTCATTAAGTCAAGCTAGACAACCAACTATGGTTTCCTGGAAAGAGAACATTTTTCAGGACTACAAAATATGAAGGATATATATTATTTAGAGTGAAAAAAATTATTTACAAATATTTCAGCAAAATTTCAACGGCCCATGAAACCTGCTTAAGCTTTTTAATGCAAGAACAAGATGTTTCGGTTTCAATCAACTTCTGAAAACTCTTCACCTACCCCTTTCTTATCTTAACAACATCTCATCGGTATCCTTTAAGCTAGAACCTATTCTTTGGTAACATCTTCTAACAGAGACAGTTCCAGATTTTCTCTTATGAGAACTATTGTGAAAATTTACCTTTTCAATCATGGAATTTGTATCCTTGAGAATTACCAAGATATTTTGATGGCCACTACATTTCCATTATTCCTCGAAGACGTATGAAAATCATCCAATACTACATAAGTATGCCCCTCAAAGGATCTATTTTCTGTTTCGCATGTAAATGTATCATTATCAACAATATACAAAGTGAATTTCATTATTTAATTCTTGGATATGGGGAATTTCAAATGTTTCTTTAATACCATTTGTAAACATTCTCGTAGTTTTTTCACGACTAGAACATTCCAATATGTGCAATTGATTTTTAGTCTCACCTAGAAACCACTGAATCTTGATTTTGATATTTTTAAGTGATAGGAATTATTCATCACAGTCATCATTGCCAACAAAATGAAATTTATTCACTAGATCATAACTCAACTGAAACACTCTTACAGTACTCTTCTATGGGATGCTTATTTCATCTCTAATAAATATTAGTACCATATCAATATCTATTTACTAAAAATATAACCATTCATTAATGGTTCAATTTTTTAGTATGAGGAGAAGAATGGCTCCAGCGATGAGCTAACCAGTATCTCATGACTTGGCATTTTAAACAATACTTTGAAGAAGCACTAAAGTTTATAGTGTACAACTCATATTGAGGTGGTGTTTGGATTATAATAGGATTTTTCATGTACCCATCCTTAACCACAGTAATTACTTTTTAATTTTTTGCTAACAATTCACCCACTTTTTCTCTCTTAAAAGGGAATGACACATCCATGAGATCTATCAAACCACCTCAAAACATTCCTGTGGATTCACTAATTTGTAGAGTACCAACCTAACAATCATTAGAGTCTGAAAAACCATATTTCATTGAGATGCTTTGTAAAACACTTTTCATGCATTCCCCATGTTACTACATTTCATACACATGTAAACAAGAGGATTCATAGAAAACACATTTGAATCAAATCCAGATTTGATGACAAGACTATGAATACTTTTTTTTTCAAGTTCCCAACTGACAGACCACCACATGAAGCATAGTTGAATTATTCATTGCACTTGGGACTAGCATGTTAACTTCTCTTAACTTAGTTATTGTTATAGATGTTCCCCTTTCATTATTTTCTTAAGTATATCTCATGATCAGCTATATTTTTAACAGAAATAATTGGAATTGTACCTTGAAATTCCAATTCAACTATGTTATACAATTTTTCATGACTCGTACTCATATAAGATTCATCTGGCCATTGAATCGAAAACTTGTATAAGACTCAGGAACGACTCGTATAAGAGTCATATAAGACTCGGGAAAATTTCCCCTCCATTTTCCCTTTCCCTCCAGACATTAGGGGAATTTTGAGGTCTAAAATGGGCCTCCTAAGGAAATTATAAAATAATAGTGGAAAAAATCAAATAAGATTTGATGACATCATCAAATTTTAGAGGGAAAAATGAAAAAACTACTTTTTCAACTCATATTTTCAACTTATCTCCCAAATTTTTTACTCAAATTTCGAGCGGGAGTACTCGTTGGATGCGAAATTTAATTTCCCATCCAAGGAGTACCCATGTTGCATACTTTCGATGGGTCCTACTACATGAAAAATGAGAAATACATAAAGAAACGTGATTACAATCATGTTTTTTATGTATTTCTCATTTTTCGTGTAGTAGAGTTCATCGAAAGTATGCAACATGGGTACTCCTTGGATGAGGAATTAAATTTTGCATCCAACGAGTACTCCCACTCTAAATTTGAGTAAAACGTTTGGGAGATAAGTTAAAAATACGAGTTCAAAAAGTAGTTTAATTATTTTATAATTTTTTAATATTTTTACCCTTTTATTTAAAAAATGGTAAATCATCCCCCATGGTTGACATCATCATCTTGAATCCTATTGGTTTTTATAAAGTTTATTTTTGTTGTACATTTTTCTTAGGACGCCCATTTTAGACCTCAAAATTCCCCTAATGTGATCTCGAAAAAAAATTAAAAAATCAAATTTTGAGGGTCTCCATGGGTCTTATGCGGGTCATATGCGGGTCTTCACGGGTTCAATATGGGTGGCCGAGTTTTATGCAGGTTATGGTGGGTACGTACAAGTAGAAACTGCGGGCTCTATGGAAGTGGCTCGTCTTGCTATAAAACCCGTCAAGACTTGTGGGTACTCGCGGGTCTTATATGAGTCGTGCTACACTGTTGCTACAACCTATGATAACTCCTATTTGTTGAGAAATCAATGCTAGCAGGATTTAGGGTTTGGTTTGTCTTTCTTGATAATTACTTGTGAAATATGTTGGCTTCTTTTACTTATTTTTTAGTTTATCTTTCATCAAGCAATTACCAAATTATATGTGCATGAAGATCACAAGAACAAGAGACATAATATGTAGGCGTATAGCCAGGTAAAAACCACTATAAGGGGAAAACCCAGTTAAGAATTTTTCCTTTAGTAGATTTATATAAATATGAGACACTTCCAGACTTCTAAACCTATACAAAGACCTCCTCCAACCACAAAGTTAGCCCTCTCTTCTTGTATATGTCTTGTTCTCATTCTTCCAAGTGTCAATGTTTCAAGGTGAAACTTCAGATTAGAATTTCGGCCCCAACAACAGATTTCCGGTCCTCAAATTTAGAACTTCGACCCTGCAACATAAACAAAATTTTGGTCCCACCTTTATACTAATATCTTCGCATGTGTGAGAGAAAAGTAGCCCAAAAACTTGATTTTCTTCTTCCTAACTTCTCTCCTTCTTCTCCTACAACTTCAAACTCTTTTCCAGTTATTGGTTCTTAGAGATCAAACTTGTTGATGATGCTCTCCAAATGAAGTAGAGCTGCTCAATATATAGGCTTCTTGTGCAGTCAAATTTCCCTAATCTAGGCAGACTTGTTGAGGGGCCGACTTGGTGTGGAGGTAACAAATTACCTTTTTGACTAAAAAATAATTCTTTTTACATAATACAAAAGCCCAAGAAGGGTCTAATAATAATGACAATGACTCTAATGACTCAAGCCAAAATCTAGAATCCCTCAATGTGGACTTTGACCTAGAAAGCATTGACCCAAGCATGAAACCCATGCTTTAATAAGTCATTTTCTTTAATAATAAAATTTTCTTTTAAAAAGTACAATTATGAAGACCAAATCTAGTTACATTCTTCAACACTATTTTTGTGTATTTCTCAATAAAAACATTGTTAACCTTTTGATGAGGTTGTACATCATAATCTTTGTAACCAAATATATAGACCAGTTGTTATTTTTCACTCAAGATGTCCCCATTTCTATTCATCCTATTTTTTTGTGGATAATGGGGAAATTAGAAATTATCATAGTCCTCTAAAGGCAATGCAGTTGAGGAATACTCATCATCAGCCTCAATGGTATCTAGTTGGTTGTCAAGAGATATGTCTTGCATTTTCATATTTAAGAATGAATGCTTTGTTGGGTTGTTTATTGTGTAGGGATTGGAATTTAACCACCAGAGAGGTTAAGGATTCTTTTGAATACCTCATTTGCAGGAAAAAATAGAATACCAACTTTGGTCCCATCCATCTGGTTTTCCAACAGATGATTTTTTTTTTGCAATAAATAACTGCTCATATTCCACAATCTTATCTAGATTTTACTTCAACCCAAGAACTTACCTTGGAGAATCTAGTGAGTTTTATTAATAAAACATTTCGCTAAAAAAAATTATATTTCTACTACCTCAAGCAAGGCCAAGTTCCTCCTCAACTTTGCCTTTAAAATTGCAAGCATGGTTTCTTTTATATCAATATCATGCTTCAGTTCATAATATGTTTCCTTTTTTGGAATTTCCATGCACTTGAGGTTTGGTCTATGCCCTAGCTAGGAACACAAACATAGTAGAGATTCCCAAGTTCCAACAATAAAGTGCTTTGTATCCTTTTGCATGCAAAGTAGGGTGGTGAACCTCCACATTTAGCTACTTTATTTGTTTAAGAAAATTTTTTTTCCTGGGGAAGATATTCCTTCCCTAGCAACATGTCATTTATAGTACATGATATCCCATGCAATAAACCCTGAGAATAATCAGATGCTAGTGAAATGAGTAGGTGGTGTTTGTTCTGTTGGAAGAAGAATTTCATCAGAGAGTGAGATGAGGAGGAAGACTTGAGTTTCACATTACTTTTTGTTGATTGTTTGAAAATAATATACCAAGGGGGAGTGTCCTTATTATTTATGCATAAGTAAACACATGGGTTTCTTGGGAGTAACACATAACCCATCAATCAATCACTGATTTCACAATAGGTTTTGAACCAATATTGATGGCCATATAAGAACCTATTTTTGGGTATAGATACATGACTTACACTCTTCAACATGTTTTAGGATCAAGATAAATGAACCCCAGTGAAGTTGGGTGATGATACTCCATATCTTATGAAAGAAGTGGGCCCCATTTCATTCTAGAGACTGATATTTTAGTTTAACGACATTTTATTTAATCTCAGTTCGAAGGAAAATATATTTTCAGTTTTTCCCGTGATATATTTTCAATATATAGTTGCATTTGAAGGACAATAATGCACTATCTTGATTGTAGTCTAGTAACTCCATGGAATTTGGCCAGAGGTGTGTAGGATGGTGACCTTTACAAGGTTTTTGTTGATCCTGTGCCACTTCTATATACAAACAAGAACTAGGTTGGCCCTCAGGAGGATTATGCAAAGCATCTATGAAGAAACGCCATGAAGATAGGTTCAAAACCTATTATGAAATCAATCCATGAAAGCCCTCAAATGCATAAGCCATATGTCAGGATTTGGTGTAAGTTAGTTCTGAGTAATGCTTCATCTCTAATTACTAAAAATAAATGTGTTTGGGAATCAAGATAGAGAAAAGGTACCAGGAAGACACCGCTTTAAATTTTGAAGTTACTTCAACATAAGAAATTTTTATTTATTTTACTTCAATTCCTACAACAATTAATGAGTAATTAGACAACAAAGGATATGAGATTGGGTTGAATTTAGAAGCTTTGTTCCTTGGTGGCACTTTTGTTAGTGAAGACTATGGAGAAGTATAGATGTTTCCCTATTTGTTCATGTACATTCCAATTCTTGGTTTCTTTAGAGACCATACAAACCACAATTTAAACTCTACATTTCTGGTTGGAAATCTTGCAATGTTGCATCATGTCTAGTATTTCTACTTATAACCTTATGCTCTGGAGCCTTGCAATTTTTATGTCTCTAATGACATTTTTCAAAGTTTCTTGTCCTTTGGTATATATGATTGAGTTTACATAATGAACATTCAATTCATATTCTAAAAAATTTATGGTTGTTTATAGTTGTTATAAATTATAGCAAATGGAGTGTCACAAATTTTTGGTTGTTTATATTTGCATCGGATTGTCAATATAATTTATAGTTGTTTATCAAGCTTCAGAAAAAATTTTATCCTTTGTTGATTGATTATTAATTGATGGATTTTTTATTTCTACTTGTTTCTCTTTCTAGAAGTTTTTTTGCTAACTATTTTGAACTAATTGAGCATCAAACATTGGTGGTATCATTGTAATATGTCAAATTCTTGTTTGTATTGAATCAATTATTTTTTGTAAAATATCAAACGATGTGTTATATCTAGGAAATTACAGGTATCGTAAATATGGGAAAACTACTGGTGCTTTGCATGTAAATCTGCAAAATGGATCAAAACTACTCTTATTTTAGCTTTTCATTATAAATATCACTGATGTTTTGAGTTTGAGTGATTGAGGACAGCCATAGGTGTTCCCACAAATTGGAAGTTTGGTGTTGGAATTCAATGTGTATTTTCCATTCAAAAGTCATATACTAGTGGAAAGTAACTTTCAAGTTCCAATCGCCATATTTTCGATGTTGGAAATTTATTCCAAATCATAGCTAATATATTGTACCAAAAGGTCAGGAACACAATGGGAATGGAATTTTCTTTGCAATTTATCCACTTATATTGTAGTGATCCATAAATATCAGCAAAATGTTAATAGTTTGATATATACTAGTCATCTTATTCATATGTGATAATGGACCAAAATAGTAGTTCTTATATGAAGAGATGCTCATCATTAACCTCCAGCCTTGGAATTATTCACTTAGCCTTCTACATTATCTATTTATATACATGTATACAAGGCTATCCTATTATTGTATCATTTTATTCTAGACTTAGCTTTGGCATTTTCTAGGGGTTTTGTTTGCACTCCCACATTGTATAAGTAATCTACAACTTGAGCTTTTTAGCATGTAACTTAGTTGGCATGATTGTTCCTAAGCTTTCCTTGAAGGGTGAATACTAAATTTACTAAAGTGTTATTTTCTGTGGTGGCAATTTATTTTATTTTTTTATACAGGTCATCTAACCACTATTGCCCAACAGAAGAAAACTTGCTCAAGTATCTTCCTTTTATGGGAAAAAATGGCATTGACAATATTGCTGATGTTGAGGTATATATCGTATAAATCCTTTATAGTATACTTTATTTTATATTCTAGTGTTCGACTTTAATGTCTTATACTATGAATTGTATCTTCTTTCTTTTTCATAAAAGGAACTCAATATTGATGGTAATAAGCGGGAATTGAAGAAATAGGAGAAAAATAACACTAAAGCGACAAAATGCATCTTAGAGAGAGATAAAAGAATTGGTCTAGTCGTACCTCTAGAGCCAATATCACACATAAGACACACACAAATACTGATGGTTATGATTCAGAGTTGGTGAATTCACTTGCAATGAATTGGCAACACAATGATAATGTTTTGAAGTGATGAAATAATATTTCATGTGTAAATTGTACTCCAACCAATATTAAGTTGGAAACTCATATTGTAATACTTGAAATTTTATATAATAGAATTTTTGTGGTCGAAATGATTTATAGTTGCACTTGATATTATTTAGTATTATAATTAACATTTGCAACTTTTCTTTTTCATATTAGATGAACATGTACATTGTATGAAATATTTTTAAATTTAGTTGCAAAATCATAATAATTAATTTATGTTGATTAATAATAAAAACATAAAATCAATTTAAAACTACTAAATTAGTAGTTTACGTTGATTAATGATGACACAAATAAAATGAAATTAGTTTCTTATAATAGTTAATGAAAATAAATAAAATGAATATAAACCACTAAAGTAGTCATTTATATACTGAATATGAAACTACCAAAAAAAGATAAATGACTACTGCAGATGATAAATTTATGATTACAAATGATAACTAAATTTTGCATATATATGACTATTAGTAGCTAATTTACAATATCTTATAACACAACCAAAATTTAGTCATATTTCTTTGGTCATTAATTGGTTTCAAATTATGACTAAAATTTACATATATATGATTGTTAGTAGTTAATTTAAAGTATCTTATAACACGACCAACATTTTGGTCATATTTATTTAGTCATTAATTGTGGCAATTAATGACTAGATCAATGACCAAATTTATGACTAAATATACTACCAGATAATAAAATTGAGACAACAAATTAACTCAGGGGGAAATTAAATTAGAATCTTTCAAGTGGAAATTAAAGTATTGAAACCTTCACCACTCTCTCGTTAAACCCTAGTTCTACAAGCTAGAGGGAAGTGAACTGAAAGGGAATAGGACCAAGGTTAATATAGGTTTGAATTAAAAGGGAAATTTTCATATGGTCTAAGCCTCCCCAAGCCAAAAGAGAGGTGGAGATAGAGACCCAATTTTCTAACATTTCACAGCTAACAATATATTTTTCCAACTTGCCTGCAATAGAGCCAGCCCTTGGCCTTTCACATTGGTCAGTTTAATATCCAAAAGGTCCCAATGTGATATGAAATATTCCATACGCTCTCAAAACGGGTCTCTGGCTCTGGAGTTTCCTTTCTTCTCCCAAGGGTCAATGGTTGTGTTGAAATACCTACCTAATACACATCTAACATTCGGAGGAATGTCTATGATATTCATAAGCGATTCCTAGCATATGATATTTTACAGATAAAGTTGCAAGAATATAGATAATGATAATGTTAAAAATAAAGTTGGAGGGAATATGGAGAAGACTTGTCACTAACCAATAGTTATATTTATCCTCCTTGAGAAGCATGAAAATCTACGAGGAACTTAGCATGAAAATTCCACATGAGGTTCCCCTGGATCTAATAGTTGAGGCACCACAATCTCTCCAAATTACTTTGAATTTGACTAGGGTTGCATGTTCCCCTATTATCATCTCCCAGAGCAGGAAGATGAGTCGATGTGCTAAATTAATTAGGATTCTTATTTTGGATTCCCTTTTGGTGTTTCCCATCACCTATATTTTTAGGATATCAATTTCATTTTTTACTCATTGTCTTGGAGACCCCTCTTAGCCGAAAGCTAGTGGAGATTTGTTTCTTATATCCTTTTGGGTGTTTGAAACCTTGTGGTCCATATATGAGTTTTTTTTCAAGCTCCTTATCACGTTATGTGTGTTGGGACTAAAATTTGTATAAATTCCTTGTACATTCAAACTACTAATTGTAATTTTCTAAAACAATAGACTTGAATCTACTCTACCAATTGCGGAAACCAATAAGTGATCGCGAAATCACAAAGCATACAAGATAAATAACGAACAATCAACACATTACACAATTATTTCCTGGGGAAATCCACATCTAAAAACCCTACTATCTATGTATTACATTAGTCAAAAAATATGAGAAGATTACAATTCTTTTATCCAACCTGAGAAATCGATACACTATCTTTATTTGTCTCACTACTTCCTAGACAAGCCTAGGCCAATACTTAGCCAATGAATTTCCTGCCCAAATCCCTATTTCCTTGTGTTTTTCCCTTGGTAATTATCCCCTATTAATTAGGGAAATCTCCATCCAATACTGCGCAATCCATCTACAGCCTTCCTCTGACTGCATGCACCACCTGTACAATTTGGATTATTATACAACTTATAGCGCATTTCCCTTGAACTCCAATCTCAACTAGGTAACTCTCAGTTCTGAAATTCATGAGTTACTTATGGCTGAATCATTAGTTAAATTATTGATCATAGAGTGCATAACTCACTAGACCTCTCACTAGTTCCTCCAACAGTCAGAACTAGTTAAACTGACTTTAACTCAGATAAACTGAATTAATTAATTAAAACTCAAAATAAACTTAACCAGGGCTCCTAAAAAGTAGGAACCACTCTTCATGACTCAAGTTAGACCCAAAAATCGAATTAACCGAACCAACTAAGTCAAACTAACTTAGTGAACTCAAAGTTTTCATGTGATGTGGAATTACAATTTTTTTCTAATTCAATTCAAGGGGAAATTAAATTAGAATATTTCTTAGTGCCATTTTCAACACTCCCTCTCAGCAAGAAACGGATTATATGATACCCCGATCTTGCCTTTATGGAACTCGAATTTTCCTCTTGACAGTGCCTTCGTCAATATTTCTTCATCTTTTTCCTCTGTAGGAATGTACTCTAGCATCATGATCTTCCTCTACACACAATCTCTAAGTTAGTGGTACCGGATTTCAATATGCTTGGACCTATCATGAAAAAATAGATTCACTGAGAGTTTGATGCAACTTTGGTTGTCACAGTAAATCACTATAAGATCTATTTTTTGACCAAACAATCCAACAAAGATATTCCTTTTCTAGATGGCCTCACAATTTTCTTGACTAGCAGCCATGTACTTTTCTTCTTTTGAACTGAGTGTAATTGATATTAGCTTCCGATTGTACTAGGAAACTATTGCTGACCCAATTGAAGATTCCTCCTGATGTTCTCTTCATGTCAGATGGACTTCCTACCTAATCTACATTTATGAAGCCTTGCAGCTTCACTCCCTCTTTCTGTCTATACCAAAGACCAAACTGAATGGTGCCTCTGAGGTATATTAACACATGTTTGGATAGCTTCCAATATAGTTTGGTTGTCTTAACCATTGCTTGACTAAGTTGGTTAGCTTCATAACACATGTTCGATCATGTGTTCACCATGTAAATAATTGAACCCACAAGCTACCTATAAATGGTAGCTTCTACCACTTCGCCTAAAGTAGCATCTTCCTTCCTCTTATTCCCTTCTAGAGGAGTCTCCATGGGTTTGCTACTCTCTATGTGAAAATTCTTCAGTATCTCATTGGCATACTTTCCCTGAGAGACAAACAGATCCCCATCTGTTTTCCAAATTTCCAAACCAAGGAAATAATGTAAGAGCCCCATGTCTTTGATCTCGAATTCTCTTACCAAATATTCTTTACAATATTTTATTAGCTTCTCATCACCTGTTAGAATTAAATAATAGACATATAAAACTATAATCAATCATTTACCTTCAACCACAATATGGTAAAGGTTTTCATCTGCTTCACTTTTGGTGAAGCCAAACCCAATGAAATAGTTGTTGATCATGGTGTACCAAGCACGAGGTGTGTGTTTCATTCCATATAGAACTTGCTTGAGTCTGCACACATGTGACTCTATCGAAGGTCTCAAATCCTTCCAACTGCTCTATGTACACATCTTCCTCAATCACTCTATTAGTGTAAAATACTATCGAAGGTGTACGAAAATTTCTTACTTTAGCAATGAGTGAAGAATATACCTAACAACAGAAGTGGATGTAAAACCCTTCAGATCTGCAATAGACAATGAGAATAAATCCTACAAAAACTCAAATCTATGCAACAAAAGTAGTTAAACAACAAAAAGAAATAACAATTGTTGCAAAATAAATCCAAGTAACAAATGGACAAGACAACTTTAAACAATAATATTTTCAATTATGTAACACCTGGTGAAGGAAAAAAGTATCTGTTACCGGTCCCCCTCAATGGGATGGGTCCTTGGTTGTCCTTAATGCTTTTTCTTCGCGAGTCTCTCTCTCTCTCAATGATGGAGAAAACCAAAAATATGTGATGAATTCAAGTGGGAGCTCAAATGGAAAAAGGAAATGATAGTGACAATGAGAATGATCAAAGTGAAGAATGAATGGAAAAACCCTACTATTTATAACAAAATATTGGTTTATCCTCAAAAATGGAGAATAATAAAATATTTTTAACTATAATCTAGATCTAACCACTTGGAATATTTTATTATATTTTTTTGGAGGGAAAAGATATTTAAATTGGTTAAATATCTTTATTTGGAAAAAAATAAACAAATAAATGATTTATATATCATTTCAACAATGTGGTTAATGAATAATAAAAAAATAATGATTTTTTTAATTATTCGTGTGTGATTTAGTCAAATTTAACAATGAATAATAACTAAATAATGATTTAATTAATTATTCCTAGAGAAAAATAAGATAAATAATGATTTATCTAATTATTTCTCATAATTAGGTCAAATGTGACAAGGAATATAAACAATGGTTTAATTAATTATTCCTAGAGGAAAATCAAATAAATAATTATTTATTTAATTATTCTTCATGGGGTTTCTTGTTTTAAATAGAAATGACATAATAAAATATGGTTTATTAAATTATTTCTTATAGTGAAAGAAATTTTACTATGGTAAAATTGGTCTTAGGTGGTGTACTTTCATCCATCTAGTTAGAAATGGCTAGATGATCAGTTTTAAGTGATAAAATATTGCCCACCAATGTACAAGCATTAGGAGAAAATCCTATGACCGAAGTACGTTTTAAGAACACTATCACTGGAAACCAAAGGGGAGCCAGAGAGAGAGAGAGGGATGTAAATGAAGTGAAGCGAGAGAGGACAGTAGCTGAGGGGGTGAGACCTATGAAGTGATGTAAGTCTCCTTTTATGTTGGAGTACATGTTCTCAATGAGGCGAGGGAAGCATACCCATACCCGCCAAGATGACAAAGTACAAATAATAATAATAGGCCCAGCAATTTGAAACTGACCAATAAAATGTATGGTACATGATACATGACATGTTGGTATCAATGGGCCAGAAATTAACATAATGAATCCCACATACATACTGGGCTTGGAAAAAACATGGGCCAAGACTGGATACAATAATATTTGGGTCCACGTGACATAATTCCCCTCCATCTAATATGGGAGGGGGGTGGGTATAACAACCAAACAAGCCATGTTGAACAGGAAAGGGCTCTAAAAATCTGAATGGATCATCTGAATTATACATGCGTGCAATAGGCACTGCAAGTGGCTGGAACCGAACCCATCTAAGGTTGTAGCATAATTTGAGGTCATCAGGGCATGTGGGGGGCTACCAAATGGTCCACCCTCTCATGAGGTCTGAAATATCTCACACACACCTGGTAAACACTGGTACAATCTACTGGATCACCGAACCATCAAGTATATGAATCTCAATCATGCGATAATGAGCTAAGGTTGAGCACGTGAGAAATGAACAAGTTAAAGGGTAATGATGATTCCCTTTTCTTGATCTAAGGCACTGAACAAGAATGGAATTTGGAACCAAGGTACACCACCCTCTAGACCTTTCTTCTAGAATGAATGTGTTGATGTCGATAGAAGAAGGCCCGCCATAGGTGAGGCAATGATGAATCCTCAAATAAGGCACACGGAGCATGGTAAATTGATTAATGGAATGACACCAGGGATGATGATGGAAGAAGGGGATACTGAGTAGTGGACAGAAAACATCCCTTGTCAGAGCATAAAAAATCTTGGTTGACCTAGTAGAAACTGACTCAACTCCAGAGGGAATGAGGGACAGTATGACTGGAGGCCAAAATGGGAAAAACGTGATGAATGTGATGCAAATATGGATGGAATATTGTAATAAGAGATAAAGGGACTCGGAACAGACTCCATGAATGTGATGATGACTCAAATCGTATGCTTTGAACAAGGGTGACTCAATGATGCTGCCACACAGGATAGGCCCAGGGGGGACCATAAAAACATGAACAAATAATGCTTTCCCATGAAGAAAATTGACATGAGATGAAAAGTACAAAGGCAAAGTGGTGCCAAAATACAAGCGGCTCATATGAAGAAATTCGGTTTTAATGGCGGAAGAGTGACGCTTAATGGAAAAAATAGCTTCCGAGTGAAGTGTCAAATCACCAAAAAAAAATACTCATTATAGTTCTTGGTGAGATCTTTCCAATGGTGTTGATGGTTCGTCAAGCTGAGCTATGGTTTGGTTGCAATTGGTGACAAAAATTTGGGGGTTTCCTATAAAAGGGTGTTTTCCCTCTAATTTAATTCATTTTCTGAGTGAGTTTTGGTGAATTTGGAGAGGATTAGAAGGCCCTAAATCTTGCAATGATCATAGTGGACAAATCAATTGTTGGAATCAGAATCCGTCAGTGGGAGGTAGGTGGCCTAACCTTACTCTTCATTTTCAGTGGATTAGTTTTTCATATTAGGGGCCGAGAGCTTAGTAGGAGACCCTTTCCCTTGCTCATAATCGAGTCGCAATTTTTTCCCCTGAAATACGCTCTGGCTCACAGAAAAAGGTGGAAAACCTACGAGCTTGCAGTTTTTAGGCAGAAAAGTGCGAGTTGGGGCTGAGACAGGGATTAGTATGTTGGCCTACTAAGGACTGTGGGAATAAAATGTATGGTGCAGTTGTCTTAGCTCTAAATTGACATGACATGATGATGTTTTACAGATATGGAAGATTTAAAGATCAACTGGCATGAACGAGACTTGGATGCTCTTCATTCTGATATTTAGGGGAATTAGGTGGTGAGAGGAGCACTTGCTCGGTTTGGGGTTCTCAAGTTCTTAGAGAACCCATTGATGAGGGCAGGTGAGCCCTTGCTATATAGGATTGTGAGCTATTGGGATACATACCAGGAGGCATCCATGCTGCAGAGGCATAGGATCGAGCTCAAGATCTAGGATATATTTTTTTTGACCGGAATCCCCCCACTAGGGGTGGTGGTGGACATACATCCAGTGTTACCTCGTGGGAGGAATATAGAAAAGTTTGTGGACCGCCATTGTGGACTAGGTTCTCATGAAAATGCCACAACCATCACGATCAGTGATCTAGAGAGGCTAGAGACACGAGTTGTCGTCGCAATAGTGTTGTGGATATTGGGTAGCTAGATATTCCACAACATCACTAGAGGGAGATGATGTTAGTGGAAAGTGTTTTCAACGGGACCTACAATGGGTGGGCCCATATGATGTTGTCATTAGTGAAACAACAGTTATCGCTATGCGAACAGCAAGTGAAACATGAATGTGCATTTGGGATAGTTTTTTCTCTTTCTTCTTTGAGAAGATCCTGAATATCTGACCTCATGTGAAGATCCATGATGGGGGCCCGCAGGAGTCAAGGATGCACCATTGGCGATAGCCGCTGCGTAGAGGGGGAGGGATAGTAGAGTGTGTGTTCTAACCAGATTTTTTTGCGCATTGGGATTAGATGTCGTTATACATAGACAATTATCCATATAGTGGTATGAACTATCAGGGTGATCCTGACTTGCCACTTCCGCCTGGATGAGCATGGGGACCAAATGGTAAGTGAAAGTTGTTATTTTTTGTGAATTTAAAGTTTTTAGAATATGTATGTGGTATTGATTCTTAACTTTTGGTATGCAGATATAGCACCGATCAAGTCAGCAAGATATGCAGGACGATCTGCAGTGCCTGGGGCTACCAGACCGAGTGAATCGACGTCACAACAGAGACCAAACTATAAGGCTATGTTGGAGTATCTTTGTCGTAGATGTGATTTGGTGTTGAATAGGGTATCAAAGTGCAGGTGGCACAAGCTATAATATCGGTATAATGATAAATGTACTGGTCTTCCCTTAAAGTGGCGAGGGGTCATGTAGCACATGGCGATGGCCAGATAGGTTTTTCATGATCTACGAGCTAGTGGAGCAGAGCCATTGGCCCGAGAGCCTCCATATAGTGACTAGGGACGGGGACATGTGGTGCCCCATTTTCTTGGTTTTTGTAACATGTTATGGGCATGTCAGATGTATTTAGAGTAATGGACTCAAAACACTTATGTTTTTATGTGATGATACATAATATGGATATGCATATTTTTATATGATGATTGTGGTTTTCCATTTTTCTTTATGGTTGTATTTTGTTAAATGCATGTGATAAATTCCAATCTAGAATGTTATTTGCAATGGTATCTACATAGTGATTTTTGGCTCTAGGAACATGATTGAATGTAATGGATTCAAATTCATGTGCTAAAAGCTTCACTCATAGATATTTTCTCAATAGTACATGGTTATGCACATGATAATATCCATTAAATTGCACGAAAAGTAGCATGGAATATACATGAACGTGAAGATGAAGTATACAATGATCAATGGAATCAACTAACAAACCTGTCATTGCATCATATTCAACCTGGCGATTGGTGGCAGGTCCAATGCATACACCATTGGAGTGAACTAACCAATGCAAGGGGGTAAAAATGGCCCAAGATGTTGAGGCTGGATTCCGAGAGAAGCGAATTGCACCATCGGCATGGCCGATATACGATGTGGATGATGGATTCATCTGAAAGGCGTCAAAATACAAAAAATGAGATGGTGGTGGAAAATGCAAGCTACCTAAATGAATGAGAGGAATAAATACATGCATGTTAATGGGAGATGTTATGGGTAATATTTCTTGAGGTAGAGTGCATTAAGAGGGTTAGGAAGGAGTTGGCCTTCGAAATCCTATAGAAGGTATGCCCCCCTACCCAAATCCTTACTAATGATGTAAGGTCCTATCCATAATGAGTTAAAATTTTGCATTACCAAGGACATCATGATCATGTTCATACACAAGAACAAGATCGCCTTCGTGAAAGGCACGAGGCAATAATTTTCTGTCATATTGAGCTTTGGTGCACTTTTTTGCCACTTCAATGGTTTGCAATGCAACACAACAGTCTTTAGAGGTACGCTCAAGCATGATAAGTCTTTGTCTAATGGTTGGGTGTCTGGGAAAAGTTCAACGACTAGGTGAAGGGAGGGGATTTTACACTCGATTGGTAATATTGCCTCCTCACCAAAAACATGGTGGGAAGGAGTAAACTTGGTGGAAGTTTTAACAGAATTTCTATAGGGCCACAAAGGATGGAAGAGCATAAGGTGCCAGTTGGTTTTGTGCTTGTTCACCATCCGTTGAAGCATGGTTTTAAGGATTTTATTAACCACTTCAACTTTTTCATTACCTTCAAGATAATAAGATGATGAATATAGTTGCTCAAAGCCATAAAAAGAGGATAGGTTGCACCATATCTCGTCTTCGAAATGTCGATCATGGTCAGAGACTAATTGTTTTGGAACCCCAAATCGAGCAATGACATGGTTAAATAAAAAGAGAGTCATGATAACTATAGTGTTATTGAACATTGGCATAGTCTCAGCCAATTTGGTGAAATAGTCGATGGACACACTAATATACTTGTGATTTTTAGCAGATGTAGGTCAAAAATACATAAATTAAATGGCCTATTTGTAGAAAGGACCAGCTGATATGATAGGATGGATTGGAGCAGCTAGTGCTCTCACTTTTGGGGCAGATAGCTCACAATTGGGAAAGTGTTTGACTGCCTCAATGCAATC
This sequence comes from Pinus albicaulis, assembly GCA_034641835.2. Classification (NCBI taxonomy): domain Eukaryota; kingdom Viridiplantae; phylum Streptophyta; class Pinopsida; order Pinales; family Pinaceae; genus Pinus; species Pinus albicaulis. The sequence continues at coordinate 1,040,718,996 of CM076578.1, forward strand.
ATCGAAGAGGGAAGGCCAAAAATACCCAGCACACATGATTTTCTGGGCAGTGGCCATACCAAAGAGGTGGTCACCACAAGTGCCACTATGGTAGGCATTAAGGACTTGCTCAGCTTCAGCGTGTGTGAGACAATGACGAAGGACATTATCAACACCATGACGATAAATATTGTCACTGATGAGAAGGTAGATGGGGGCTTAGTGTTGTATACGTTGTCGATCATCATGATTGATATGGGGGGAGAATTTTTGGGTTCATAATTAAGTAAGGATTTCACCATACCAAGGATCATCTAAAGTGATGGAAAACAAATGTTCATTGGGTAAATCATCATTAACTGGCGAATCATGCGTACTAGTAGGAAATTCATAAATGAGTTCGATAAGGGCCAAACCTTTCTTACTCTTTGGTGTGAAAAATTCAAGATCAAATTCCTGGAGGATAACGATCCAATATACATATTTCTCGTTAATGATTTTGTCGAATGAAGAGGAAATCCATTGGGTTCGAATTTTTCACGGCCTTGGTGGCACACATAAGGATATAATGATGAAGTTTTTGGACCAAGAACATGACGACCAATGCCAATTTTGCTTCGTGTGAATAGGACATAGGGAGTCCCTCTAAGTTCTTACTGACATAATAGATAACATGCTTGTTTCCAACAACATCTTCTTGGATGAGGACCCCAGCAACCGAATGGGTGGAAGCTGAGATTTACAGGATGAAGTCTCTATCAAAGGTAGGTGGACTAATCAAGGGAAGGGAAGTGAGAGCACGTTTCAGGGCATAAAAATTATATTGAGTATAATCATCCCAAAAAAATGGAATGTTATATCGAATGAGTCTAAGAAACCCATGTGCAGTGGTGGAATTGCCAGGTTTGAACCAAGGAAGGAAGTTGGCTTTGCCTTGAAGGCTTTGTAACTGGCGCAAGGTATGGGGAATGGATAGTTCAAGAATGGTTTGAACTTTGAGAGGATCAAGTTTAATACCGTCTTTCGACACAATGAAACCTAGAAGACGGTCATCAGGAATGCAAAAGACACACTTCAATGGGTTAAGGCAGATATTATACTTGCGACATCAAAGAAAATTGGTACACAAATCATAAATGTGTTACGCCTGAAGCCTAGAATGAGTGATGATGTCTTCATGGTAAGCGGGGATAACATGGAAGAAATAATACATGGCCCGCTGAAAGGTGGTTCCAGCATTCTTTAAACCGAAAGGCATGATCCTATAGGAAAAAGTTCCCCACAAACTAATGAACATGGTTTTAAGCTCATCAACATGATAAATATTTATTTGGTTGTATCAAGAGAATCCATCCATGAACGATAGAACCTCATGCTCCACATGCACATCAATGATTTGGTTAATAAATGGCATGTGGAATTTGTCTTAGGCACAATATTTGTTCAAGTCACAAGAATCATTGCAGACACGAATGGTGCCTTGTTTCTGAAGAACGGGAACCAGGATGGAAACCCATGAGGTATATTCAATAGGATAGATAAAACTAGCCTTCTTGAGCTTATCAATTTTGGCTTTGATCTCCCCTCATCTGGAAGGATTGATGAGTCTCAAATTTTTATGGGTAGGAATGACATCAGTCCATTTGTCGATATGGTGTTAAAAAATGGTGAGATCAAGTCTGAGCATTTCAGAATAAGACCAGGTGAAAACATCACAAAATTCCTTGAAGAGGTTGGTGTAAGCCTCAACTTCTTCAGGGGTACAATGTGCCCCCAAGGTAATGTTTTCTTCTACCCCTATTTTATCATAAATGTTTATTTTAATGGTAGGAGAGATATTGGCATGTTTCCTTCTTTTAAAGCATCCGATGCAGGGATGGTATTTCTAAACCAATCAACTTTACCAAGAATGAAGTCTTTATATTCCACAACATATTGGTCATGGGTCTACTATGGAAGCAAATACACACGATGGTATATATCATCCCAAGGAAAATAAGGGGTGTTCATGGATTCCATTATGTCCTCATCGAAATGGAGGATGGGAGAACTAGAGAAAGGGAGACCACTTGATGTGGCACAGCGAACTATCGCATCATCATGAGAAATATGGTTCACATACGCATTGCTACTATGGGTAGACAAAGAGCTAGTATATGAAACATCTACCGATGTTGAGACTGGGGTGTTTGACAAGGGAGGTTCGAAAAAAATAGAATGGGAAGACCCAGAGGTGTCTTCCTCCGTGGATCTCATGGATGACGACAGATAGAGAATAGAAACCAAAGAGTCTATCATCTCGACATCAAGGGGAGGTATCACAATGGGTGCAGAACTATCCTCCATTTTTGGTGAAGCAGTGGGACTAGAACTCACAAGTAGAGGAGTAGATGATCCACTACGAGTGGCCTCTATTTCATGAATTTCCTGAAGAGTATCCCAAAATTTGTTGAGACAAGGACAATGATGGGAATATTGGCTGTAAAGGTCACACAAATCACAAGGGTATTTTTACGTAATGATTTGAGTCTTGGATTATTCAGGTAAGGTAACATGGACCTCTCAGATGTTAGATTTGAGAAATTTTTCGTTGACCATATGTATGAGACAAGGCAGCTCAGGACAATTATTGGTGGCATGCCCAATAACATCACACAAAGTGCACGGAGGTGTGGGCTTTGGAGGCTTAGATGGATCAGGAGTTTTTTGGGGAGCCTTGTCCTTAGGTTCCTTCTTTTTGGCTTGTCCCCCCTCACTAGATGCTTTCACAATAGGAGTGGATTCCTGTTGAGGTGGTTGTGGCACTGAAGCAAATGGAGGGGTCATGGTGACCATTTGAATTGCGATCAAAGTGGTATATGGTTTGATTTGACCAGGTGGAGTGTTTTCTGGGGGGTTAATATAGCAAGTTGGGATCCCTAGGGTCAAATTAGGTAAACTCAATGTAGCCATTACAGGCATCGAAAAGACTCCATATGGGGGAGCTTAAAACAGTATCTGACCTGAAGGATAATGGCTAGGTGGAATGGCTCCCAGATGGTTAAGACTTGGGGGAATTGTTCCTAGTTGAAAAATATGAGGAGAGACACTAGCAAAAGGATAAGGTCCTTGAGGAGATGACCCTGATGGCTATGTCGAGTGAATAATAGAAAGTTTTGAAGCTGAAAATTGTTGATTGGGCATACTTTTGGCTAGCCCGTGATTCTTGCAACATTCAGACACTCAATGAGTTAGGCTCGGTGATAAGAGGGGGGGACCAGGGAATGCACTAAGTGATGTGTAATCTTTATAGACTCCAGGCAAGACATTGGTGAGAGGTGTGATTGATTTTTTATCACCCACCAAAGATATAATGGACTCGAGGGCGAACTGAGACTTTGGCTCATAATATGTCAATTGATCTATGGTGATGATCTTTCAGTTATGGAGGAAGCACATCTTACGGTGAACTGCAGATGCAACAGATGAAATTTCATATATGTAGCTATGACCTAAGAGGATATTATAATCCAAGGGGGCATCAATGACTTCTATGTCAATACAAACAATCTTACCCGCAAGTGTGACTGGACAATTATGGAACATGCCAAGGGGTTGTGAAAGGTGATCATCCCAAGCATGGAAAGTGATGGTAGATGGGGACAGATCGGGGGACTCGAGTTACTTCCAAACAGAGGCATACATCACACAGGTGGATGCACCTTCATCGATTATAGATCGTTGGACAGTGGCGTTGTGGATCTTGACTGGTATTTGGAAATAAACGAATGAGGGTAAAGGGGGATGTTCTGACTTATAAACATCAAATGCAATCAAACAATCATCTGAAGGATCCATAGTGCCTAGAGAAAATAGTATATATTTTCTTTGTGATGGGCACATCTGGAGAACTTCCAACATTGATATAGTTGCAGGAGACGGTGCCAAATCATCCACTATGTTGTAGGTGTGGGCAGCCTTGGGAGAAGAAGCATTATAGCATAATGGCCCTTTGGGGACCTTAGGAATGACCTATTCCTTATGTTGAGGGATATTTAAGGGACCATTTGGGTGTTTGAATGAAATTTGTGGATACTTTAATTTCGGACTCAGTTGTAGAAGTAGTGGGTTTATTTTCATATTGGCGGGAATGGGTTTGAAGGTTGACATCAATGGTATTGACCTTGTTAGATTTCATAATTATAATTTGGTAATCATGATTACTAGAATGCTATGTTTTGGGAGTGGCCTGGCCTTGTGGGGGTTGGGAAACAACGTATCCTTGCCGAGGGAAAGGATTTGTGAACACATCCGGTTGAGTTGGAGCAGTGTTTGAAGGAAGCGATGTTGTGGGTTTATTTCCTCGAGACGTTGCTTGGTCTTCCCACATTTGACACATCTGGGGTAAAAGGGCACAACTATGTGTATAATGGCCATGTATACCACAGCATGCATAAGGTTTGAGCATATGAACTGCATTGTTCTGCTTTGGTTGATCGCCTTATTTTTGGTTTGAATTCGGTTAATTACCTTGGTGACGATGGTTACCCTGTATTTATTAGTTTTGGTTTCCTTTCCCCTTGTTATTTTTCTTGGAAATGGGGGGATTATTAACACTCTATTGAGCATACCTGACCTTGAGGAGGCTGTGGCTATTGTGGCAGAGGTTGAGAAGGCGCGGGAGGCAAAGGCCCTGATTCCGAAGGGGCTAAAACGTTGGGTTGTGCATACTGATAGTAAGGATATGGGGCAAAATTTTGATAAATAGGTTGATCAACAACTGAACCTTGCATCAGTTGATGCAGTTGGGTAAATGCATAAGATGTGCTTTGACCAGGATACAATTTTCCTCGAGGGGAATAGGTGTTGGAGGAACTGGCCCCCCCTAGGGGTACCCATAACTCAAGTGAGGAGGGGCATATGGATGTGAAATATATCCAACAATACCATCGATGGTGTAAGATGCCCTTGTTGCATTAGCACTACCAGGTCTAGGAATATTTGGTAAAATGGTATAAACATAATCAAAATGGGCGTAAATCAATTCATACTTTAACGCAACCTAAAGATATTCTTCCTCGGACTGAGGAAAATGAGATGAAACATATGTATCTGTGGGGACTAAGAGTGTTATAAGAAACCAATCCATATAGACATGGTCATCGAATGTAGGAGCACTACTCAAGCTCCTTCTTCTATGCCATTCTTAGACATGGTCAAAAAGGTAGGTTGCAGAATATTGACGGAATATGGTCAAAAACTTGGTACCAGTATCATAATAGAGGGGTAACTAGCAATATGACATAAACGCTTTAGCAATAGTCACAAAAATGGTATGAGATGCAACGTGCTAGTCAATGTACCACTTTGCAGCTTCTCCATTGAGCGTACATTGGAATAAATGAAGACGAATGGAATCATCGGTGATGGAATTAGATGAACACCATGTATGAAAGGAGTTGACGTTATTAGTGGTGTCCTCTACATTGTTTCCTTCAAACTTAGGAATTTCATAAGGAAGCTTAGTTGGCATAGCTGGCTAACCTACATCATGGTGTATAGGGTCATTGATTGACTAGCTAAAATCAGGAAGGCTTAAACCCACCATAAATGGTAGTAAAGGAGTAGTCAAGATGGTCCCAGTAGTGACTCCAGGATTGGGGACAGAACTAGCAGCTGCTTGGTTTTCGACACTTGCATTGGCGCCTAACATGGTGACTATGAGGTTGAGAAGAAGAACCAGAGTCTGAATCAGAGGAAGAACCTGATGAATCAAAAGAACCAGAGTCAAAATGGGGACTCGAGGGAGGACTAACTCAGACCCTACGGGGTGGAGTAAGACGCCCTAGCAAAAACTGAGGGTTAATACCTTGGATTCTCCACGATAAATGCCTTAGGGTGTAATTATGGCAAGTCAAAAATGACACGAAAAGGTTGAAGAGTTTTAAACAAAGGATCTGTGTGGTAGATAAATTAATTATGATGTTTATGTATTGGCTTGGTGGTGTAAACCAAACACTCTTTGCTTTATATGTGAGTGTGTGCAAGTCATGTGCTTATTTTAATTAAGTCCAGACGGTTATTTAAAAAGTAAAAAATTTTGAAAAATTGTAAATGAAACTGAAATGATAGTAAAATAAATTGCTAATCATGCATAAATCCCAACCCAAACAAGGCTCTCAAACAAGAAGACTAAATGGGGCTAAAATTGACTCAAAATACACTAAAATGGTCAATAGATCTAATGTCAATGAGATTGGGATCTAACAACTTAATACTGCTGGAAATGACGCAAAAAACAACAATGAACCAGAGGGGAAAATTGTTGCAAAAGATAGGACTAAAGGTAAAAAATGTATGGAAAAAAATGGGACCCTAAGGGAAAATGCCAAACAAAACTCAATAGGAATTTTTAGATGTAACAATAACCTATCTTAAGGATTTCTAAAAATGATGGATCACACGCTGAAATAATGGTTGAAAACGTTGAAAATCTCAGACTACCTACTCAGATCAACTCCTCCTAAAAAGGTGGAAGTACACTTAAACCTAGGGGGCTTTGTTCTACTTAAAGGAAACAAACCAAGCATATCTAGGTTGGACAACCCAAAAAAATGCTCTTGGAAAACCCTGGCAATTCCAGAAAGAAAAAAAAGCTCAGAAAAATATTCTAGATCACAATATCTGACCTGTTTAGAGGTGATATTGCTGTTTTAAGCATATAAGTGTGATTTCTAGGGGAAATCACACTTTTTGGGCTGAAAAGTGTGAGTTTTGATCCTTAGTTCTCAGGTGGAAAGTTGCAGAAAAAGTGTCATCTCTAGTACAGCTAGTACCTGTTACCTACAAAAAACACCAGAAAAAATTTAAAATTTATAATTTTGACTTAATTAGGGAAAAAAAGTTAAAAAAAAACATCACGAGACTAAAAACAACTGAAGAAAAACCCTGATCATTGAAGCTGATGGTCACCCACGAATATGAATTACAACAATGGAGTCACCATTTGTTGATGAAAATGTGTAATTAAAAACCAAGCAGAGTCACCATTTGTTAGTGTAAAATCTTATCGAAGGTTTACGAAAAGATCCTAGTTTAGCTATGAGTGACGAATAGCCCTAAAAACAGAAGTTTTTGTAAGACCCTTTAGATCTGCAATAAAAAATGAGAATAAATCCTGCAAAAACCCTTATCTATGCAGCAAAAGTAGTTAAATAGAAAAAATAAATAACAATTTATGCAAAATAACTCCAAGTAACCAATGGAAAATACAAGTTTAAACAATGATATTTTCTATTATGTAACACCTGGTGAAGGAAACAAGTAAATGTTACCAGTCACCCTCAATGGGATGGGTTCTTGGTTGCCCTCAATGCTTCAACTTCGCGAGTCTCTCTCTCTCAATGATGTAGAAAACCCAAAATATGTGATGAACTCAAGTGGGAGCTCAAATGGAAAAAGAAAATGATAGTGACAATGAGAATGATCAAAGTGAAGAATGAATGGAAAAACCCTCCTATTTATAACAAAATATTGAGTTATCCTCGAAAATGGAGAATAATAAAATATTATTAACCGTAATCTAGATCTAACCGCTTTGAATATTTTATTATATTCTTTTGGAAGGAAAAGATATTTAAATTGGTTAAATACCTTTATTTAGAAATAATAAACAAATAAATGATTTATTTATCATTTCAAGAATGTGGTTAAGGAATAATAAACAAAAAATGATTTTTTTAATTATTCTTGGGTGATTTAGTCAAATTTAACAAGGAATAATAACTAAATAATGATTTAATTAATTAGTTCTAGAAAAAAATAAGAGAAATAATAATTTATCTAATTATTTCTCATAATTGTGTCTGACAAGGAATATTAGTTAAACAATGGTTTAATTAATTAATCCTAGAGGAAAATCAAATAAATAATTATTTATTTAATTATTCCTCATGGGATTTCTTGTTTTAATCAGAAATAGCTTAATAAAATATGGTTTATTAAATTATTTCTTATAGTGAAAGCAATTTTACTATGGTAAAATTAGTCTCACATGATGTAATTTTATCCATCTAGTTAGAAATGGCTAGATGATCAATTTTTTGTGATAACATACTTCGTTGACGAAATTTATGTTTACATCCATCTGATGTATCTTCCATCCCACCTGTGTTGAAAGTGCTAGAATAGATATGATTGAAGATCACCTTGCTACTGGAGCAAAGGTCTCCTTGTAATTTATTCCCTCCACCTAAGAGAACCCCTTGGCCACAAATCTGGACTTATGTTTCTCGACACTCCCATCTGCTGCTTGCTTCACCTTGTAGATCCACTTGGATCCTACAACTGACTTGTCCTCTGGTCTTGGGACAAATTCCCATGCATTGTTCCTCATAATGGATTCATACTCCTTTACCATGGTATCAACCCATACTGGTTGCTATAGTGCTTCCTCGAATGAGGATGGCTCAGTATCTACACTCTCGCTCATAAGAGCCACGTAGCCGGTGTACCGATATGGGGACCTTCTCTACCTGTGCTATGATGTGGGTGCTCCCACATTCTCTCTAGAATCATGCATCAACCTGCCAGCCTATCTAGTGTGCTTTCTTCCATCTCTGGATGTCTTAGCATGAGTGGGCACTTCCACTCTCTACTCCTTTGCATGTGGATTCTCCACATCATTGTGAGGTTCTTCCTTTAGAGCTAAAATCTCCTCATCAACATGTAATTGAAGCTCCCTCTCAAGGGAAACTCTCATGGCCTTCTCTTCATCAAATTTCACATCACTACAAACCATTTTAATCTTGTGAGATGGAAGGTACACCGACAATTGTGAAGTGTATCATTGTGCCCCACAAATATGCCCAACTCAATTGTTGGTTCTATCTTTTTCCATGCATCCTTGGAAACATAAGAGTAAACTTATGAACCAAAGATTGTGAATTATGTCACATATGGTTTCTTATGTAAAAAATATTATTCTAGTGTACTCATCCCGAGAATCCGAAGAGGACTTTTGTTCTGCACATATACAGATGTGTTGTATGCTTTCTCTGACAAGTGTAATGGTAGGCCTTGATCATGTAACATCACCCGTGCAGCTCCCAAAATTCTTTTGTTCTTACTTTCTTCAACCTCATTCTATTGTGGATTATGGGGTGATATTAACTCTCGTCAAATGCCTTCTGATGCACATAAGATCTTGAATTCATTTGACACATTATCCATCATTGTCGCTCTTGAGAGCCTTCACTTTCCTACCTGTGTCTTTCTCAACAAGTGCTTTGGATTCACAAAACTTTGAGAATGCCTGGTGTTTCTTCTGCATGAAGAATATTCAACACTTACATGAGAAGTCATTTACAAAAATCACATAATACTTGTGCTTTTCCATGGATTTTTTCGAGAACGGTCCACACACATTTGAGTGAACTCTTTCAAGGAATGCTTTCTCTCTATTATCATTATCATGAAAGGTCGCTTTGGTGTACTTCCCTAATGAACACCCTTTGCATGTAACACGTTTCTGAAGTGTACCCTTGGGAAGTCTTGTAGAAATATGATACATAATATTCAAATCTTCATGGTGTAGATGGCCCATTCTTCTATCCCATAAGTCACTAATGTATTGGCTTTACACCTTCTCTTCTTTCGTGCTCAAAGTAGCACAATATTCTACATCCAATTTGTATAGGTTCTTTACCTGAAGCCTGATATTCTTCACATGTACCGTGGCTGTTAAGCTAAGGAACACCTTTCCTTTGCTAAAAAACACATTATAGCCATTGTCTTCTAACATAGAAACTCAAACTAAATTCTTCTCCAAACCCAAAACATACATGACATCTTTCAACGTGAGAGGAGAACTAGATTCCCTATGAAAAGTAATAATACTGATGTCAGTCGCGTTATACCTTCCATCGTCTCCCATCTCGATGTGCATCTGGAAGTCCTTCTCCTCCAAGTCGCTAAAGAATTCTTTGTTGTCAGTCATATGGAATGTAGCTCCACTACCCATGTACCACGTACTACCCATCACTAATGACACCATGCATGTGATGAGGGTGAAATCCAACTCAAAATGTGAAGCAAGAGCTTCACTTGTTGCTCCTCCTGGGGGCTTATTGTCGACCTTCTTGTGCAGACACTTTGTGGCATAGTGTCCCAGCTCGTGACAGTGAAAACATTTAATCTTCAATAATTCCTTCTTGACAAGAATATTGTTTTGAATAAGATGACTTCCCTTTCCATTTCTTTGCCTTTCTAGCCAAGTAATAGTTCTCATCATCATAATGCTTAGATGAGGATCCAACTATGGTGTTCTGCGAAATCTCTTCTTGCGCTAAGTCAAACCATAAACACTCCCACTATGGTAGCTTCTCCATCCAATTTACCAAATTCTAATAGTTGTGCCTAATTTTGGGAAGGCCTAGAAGTGTTAGGATCACCATATCATCTTTATAAACTGTAACACCAACACTTCCAAGCTCATCCCTATATTGGATAAACTTGGTCAAGTACTTTGGTATTGTGTCACCCTTCTTCATCTTGATTTTCCAAGGTGTTTCCTTTAGTGCCAGCTTCCTGTGGTCACTGGTGTTCTAAAACAAATAAGTTAAGGACTTCCACATTGCATATGTAGTTTCCTTTCCATGGAGGTTCGAGACAATATGATCTTGAACACCTTCAAATAGAATCCTTCTTGTCTTTGCTACGCACTTCTTCCACTCTGCTATATCTTGTGCATCAGTAGCAAGTGGTTTCGGGATGTCCTTATCAATGAACTTTGTCAATCTATTTTATTCCAAAATTGCTTCCATCTAGTCTCTCTAGGAAATGTAATTTGAGCTACCCTAAAGGGCATACTTGGGCCTCAAACCATAGAACGCCATCCTGATCCTGTAGCTAGATCTGGAGAAGAAATCTACAAAATTTGTTCCTCCTGCAAGTACAAACTCATATGCTTCTCTTATATAGTGATTTCAGACACGATGCCATGTATAAATTCCTTGTAGATTCAAATTTCTAATTGTAATTTGCTAAAATAATAGACTTGAATCTACTCTACCAATTGCAGAAACCAATAAACGATCGTGAAATCACAAAGCATACAAGAGAAATAATTCAATCAACACATTACACAATGATTTCCTGGGGAAAGCCACAGCTAAAAACCTTGTTATATGTATATTGCATTAGTAATAAAATATGAGAAGAATACAATGTAGAAACCTTTGCACTATCTCTATCTGTCTCACTACTTCCTAAACAACCCTAGGTCAACACTTAGCCAATTTTCTGCCTGCTCATATCCTTATTTCCTTGCATTGTTTCCTTGGGTAATTATACCCTATTAATTAGGGAAATCGCCATCCAATACTACGCAATCCATCTAGGGCCTTCCTCTGACTGCATGCACCACCTATAAAATTTGGATGATTATACAACTAATAGTACACTTCCCTTGAAATCCAATCTCAACTGGGTAAATCTTAGTTCTAAAATTAATGATTTATTTATGTTTGAATCATCAGTTAACTGATTGATCATAGAGGGCATAACTCACTACTAGACATCTCACTAGTTCCTCCAACAGTTGGAACTAGTTAAACTGACTTTAACTCTGATAAACTTAATTAATTAATTACAACTCAAAATAAACTCAACGAGGGATCCTAAAAAGTTAGAAACTCAACTCAAATTAACTAAACCAATTAATTCAAACTAACTTAGTTAACTCGTACAAGTTGTCATGTGATGTGGAGTTACAATTTTCTTCTAAACTAATTCAAGGGAAAATTAAATTAGAATATTTCTTGGGGAAATTTTCAACAAACTTCTCTATTGGTCTTCCATCCAGCTATTTTATTGGAACGCATCATAGGTAACTCTTTCTCTATCTCATACTCCAAATGATATTTCACTGAAACAAATCCATCCATGTTGGCTTGTTCTCTTGTAGTTGATTGATAACCTTCTTCATATTTTAGAAACAATCCTTCTGGGTTCTCCATGCAAGGGGGGGGAATCATCTAAAATTGACGAGGCCTCTACAACCTTGAGCTTCTTACTTCTCACCTCTGGTGGTTAAATGATTTCCTGAATTTCTCCTTCATCGGCTTCCAAAGGAGGGTCCTTGACTTATCGAGGTGGCTATCTATTCTAAGGAGGAGAGGATGATGTATTGTGTTTAGATACCTGAGCTAAAGATATAGTCTATGAGGGGGGAGGAGGCCCCTTTTTTTCTTGAGCCAGTTGCATGCTTTATTGGCCTTACATGTTCAAATTATGTCTACACTTAGGGATTTTCCAATTATCCCATTACACTTGAGGAATTTCCTAGTCTCCTCTTTTGGGTATTTTTTTGGAAAAATTGCCATATTCATGGAAATGTTTACACTTGAATGGGATCTTATCATGGTATAATTATTGAAATCAACTTCCACACATATCCTGGAACATGCATACATTTGGCCCTCTAGTTATTGCTTGTTAATGTATTTCTCAAGTGTGTCTCCTATTGATGTGGAGGCTACCTCATTCTTGTAGTGTAGACAAAAATGGGGAAACTTAACCTAGGTAAAAACAACTAATAACACATCATTATTAGGGTTGAATTTAGGATACCATCAATCCAAGTACAACCCTTAAGCCCACATAAAGTAATAGCCAACTATAACAGATGAGATATCAATCTTCTTTGTGCTCAAAGAGAAATGTGAAGAACCTACATCCACAAAAGGAGGTTGAGACTTTTCCTTTGATTAAGGGATTCCAATTATGTTCCACATAGAGATTGAGGGTTCAAGGGGATAGAAATATCCCCATGAACTACCCCACAAGTCCATTATCAAATAGAAACAAAATAGTCTTCCTCGATTCCTTAGCATAAATTTGGACCTTTGGAATCTCCTCAATTTTCTTCAAAAACCTAAATTTTTTCACCTTCTAGGTTTTGGGTTTTAAGTAACTAGAGCTTAGAACACTTGCTCTGAATGAAGGTGAGGAGGCAAAGGAGGGGGATGGGAGGAGGACCCCCTTGCTAGTATAACCTTGAAGGAGAAGGCCGAGGTAAAAACACACAATAGTAGTATTAGAAATAAATAATAATAATAATAATAATAGGGGTTGAACTTAGAAAGCGTGATACATGGGACTTACCATCATTCCCTAATAAAAAAAATCATTTCGGATGTAAATGAGTGTTTAAAAAAATATCATTAGAAATGGTAGTGTTGAAGTGTACAAGGTAATTTCAGTTGCAAAATGAAGTTTCCAAGTTTAGGGGATAAACTTTGGTGATAGTTTTTTCATCAATTACTAGGTTAACATATATCAAGCTCTATTATATATCGTAGAAACATCTATTTTAAAAATACAAAATATAGATGTGAAAACAATAGAACCAAATGGTAACTTAAAGGAAGAGATATATGTGACACAACTAAAAGAATATATTAAAAAAAGTAAAGATCAAATGTTTTGTAAAAAAATTCTCTCTATGATCTCAAATAGCACCCCAAAATGCCTTACCAAAATTTTAACTTTTAATTGTTAGGATTGGGACTTTTGGGAATTTATATCATCGTTACTTTTTATTTATAGTAAGGATGTGATCCATGATTTAAAGTCTCAAATTTTAGCATAATTTGAGATTCAATTCTAGGAGTTTCAAAATATACCTTAGAAATGGAGACCATCAAAGATAAAGTGAATCAAATGTTTATTGAATGAAAATAAGTATATAAACTCTATGCTGCAATGGTTTTGCACAATAAATTGTATACAAGTGAGTGTTCCAATTTATGCAGAAGCTAGACCTTTAGTTGATAGTGCCCTACAACACCACTCCAATTTATGTGGAAACTAAACCTTTAGTTGATAAATTGGAGTGGTGTTGTAGGGCACTATCCAATTTATACCTTGAATATATAAGAAACTAAACCTTTAGTTTCTTATATATTCATAGTATAATTTAATATTATGATATTCAAATTTGTTTAGAACTATTAAAAACTTTTGTTTTGATTAAAATAATACTATTAATAGAATTAATTTAATTTTTTATTTACAGTTAATTTCATCCCAAAAAATCTTTTATGTAATTTTTATCTTATAATATGGATTATAGAAACCTAAATTCAGAATTTAATAGATATTAAATAATACATTAAATATGCCGAAGTTTTTGAAGATTAATCCAAAACTATTGCATGTATCCGTACAATTCAATTTAATAAATATTAAATAATACATTTAATATGCTTTTAATGGTGAAGTTTTCAATTTGATGACTAGCCCAAACCAAGCAGAGACAACTTTCAACCAGTTTTAAACATGTAAACCTCTTCGCATCACGGTTAAAATGGATATATCCAAATTTCAGGTAAATAGATGTTTATTTTTCTGTGACAGAGAGAACATATTTGTACCAAACTTAACAAACACATTAAAATTGTTGAATCAAGGGAAGGGAAGCAAGCGAGGTTGAGGTTGTTGGGCACTCTTGATTTCTCTCACTCATCTCCGTCGTATACGATCTGGCAAAAACAGATGAAAATCGATCGTCGTACACAATTTTATTTAGGAAAATTTACATTTTTAAATATAGAGAATTCCGAAATAAGACTGTGTAGACTTGTAATTATATAATTAATAAACAACTATACCTTAACAACAACAACGTACCTCATAACCACCATTGTCATTCTCGACAACTGTAATTAATTGGTCACTATCATGGTGGATTTTGCCACTCTTTCCTTGCAAATAATCACTCAATAACTCATGAAGCTCCAATAGCTGTTCGATTCCTAAGACGCTTAGATCCATATAAGCATACCCACTTTTGACATCAATGGAGCAAAATTCAGTGTGTCTATTCATAAATTCTACTACTGTCTTCGGGATGTCCTCGGGTAATTTTCCAAACAAATCCTCTATCTTCTGCTCGAGTGAAGCTCGGTTAACTTTGGTCGTATTTGGTTTTAGCCGAGGCTTCTCAATTACTGCTTCATTGTCATTGTTGAAGCGCATGGATTTCTCTTCCATTGGACCTGAAGTTTCAAGTTCTTTCAACATTTTTAGTGCAATGGACTTCCATTCAGAAAAGAAGATATCATACAGCTCTTCAGCCATGATGTACACTTCATGATCAGGAGGATTGAAGGTCATTGCATTGTCAAATGTCAATTTAACATCATTTGCAAATTCCACTGGAGTCAAATATTGATTGTTTCTTAACTTGGACCTTACTGTTCCCAAATCCATGGGCTTCTTGATAATCTCAAAATACTGGTCAATGCCAACCCAAATACCTGAATTCACTGGTTTGGTGAAAGGCCAACTGCTGGGATGGTTCATTAGAGATTGTAATAGACAAGCGCACATTATTCTTATGGTGGGACTAAATGTTTTAATACCTTTTAACCTCTCGTTTTGTTTCTCGAACTCGTCCTCCTCTGGGTGCTTCTTTTTTTTTCTCTTTTCCGCCGACTTTGATCCATCGCTACTGGTGTCATAATTATGATACCGTTGGTCGGGGCCATCTAAGCAGTAACTTAATTTGCCAAAATCTCTAACTTCTTTCTCCTTCCCTCGCTTTCGGCTTCCGCCACCTTTTGGCATTCCTCTAATTTGATAATGCCGCCTCGCTAAATTTTCCAACTGATTGTTTTCGTGTTGCAAATTGCGCGGTTCAAAGTGTCGGCTATTTGTAACATGGGAAAAACCTATGGACGTGACTGTAGAAATCTCGGAATGCATCGTACCTATGGACGTGACTGTTGAAATCTCGGAATGCATCGTGACGATGTAGTGCAGTAAAGTTCAAATATGATGTCTAATCAATTGCTAACGTATTTCTTGATGTAGATTTATGGGTTCAATTCTTTTAACTTGATCGAGTTGATATTGGACATTATATGTAGTCACCCTAAATTTACCAAAATATAGATCGAAATAAAAACTAGAGAAAAAAACAGCCACATAAAAAGCTTGGTTGATAGTGAAATATTTATATTTTCATTTGCTGTATCCGTAGAGTAATAAAAGCCGACCACATTACATATGCACTTGCAATAACCTCATTTTAAACATCTATCAAAGAGATAGAAATATTAATTTACATATGATATAAACTAAAATTTACTCAAATGTACTCATTATAACTAGCTTCAACTATACTCTATTTCAATTATACACAGTAATTTTAAAAAATTGGAGATTATTATTTTAAGTATTTATTATTTGATAAGATAAATTGTATTTTTTATTATTTAAATTATATTTTTGTATTTATAAATTAATTGATATATATTTTAGAATAAAGTTTTTTACAAAAATTATTAATAATTAATAAGTGGATTATAGATATTTAATCTTCATGTTATATTTTTAATAATAGTTAAGATAAAGGATTGAGATTTATCTTAAAATTTAAACATAATTATGTCTTTTTATATTTCAATTTAATGGAAAAAATGTTAAAAAAAATAAATATATATAAAATATTTTAATTATAAAACAAATTATGGATTTTTGGGCATGTTGTACACATAAACCATGGTATTGCCCCATTGTATTGAAATAAAGTTTATTTATAGATTAAAGATCTTCGTGATAAAGTGGGAGTTAAGGATTTTCATAGTTAAAAATATGGTTACATGTTATTTAAATAATAATATTAAATAAATATATATTTAAAGATAATACTAATTCTCATTCTACTTAACAATTTAAGTTTCAAATAGCATCACTTTTTATATCATATCTCAAAATTTTCATGAATTTACTTATAATTCATCTTTCACATTATAACATAAAATCAAATATATTTATATTGCATAATAAAGTGATAAAAATATGATAGGATATCTAAAGTTAAATTTATATTTATTCATTTCTTAATTCCCTCGATCAGTGCAAGCAAGCAAGGAATCTCTAAGTACCCTTCCATCAACATATTTGCATGCACCAACCTTGTGGTATCACAAGGTAGCAAGTTCGAACCCCCGCAACCCCCAAATATACCTAGATTGAGGAGCCAAACCAACTCCTTCTAGAGCACCTCACTCTAGTGGGTATGCTTATGCGACATTTCCCCAAAGCCCGTCATAATGCCATAGCTATTTGTTCTATTTTCCATTTCCATCATCATGTCAACTTCAATGATAACCTAATCATTTTCTTCATCGCCATTTTCCAAATGATCCTCGAATAGGACCAACTTAATGATAACGAACTTGCCCACTTCCTTATTTCTTTGTGGTTCCATAACTTTCACACAAATTCCATCTTCCACATGAACTTCACTTCAATGAACAATGTTGAAATTCAACAAGAAAATTCACCCATGCATTAGTGAGGAAAATCAGTGAGGAATTTCAGTTACACACTAGTAAGGAATGTGGGAGTCTAATTTATTTTTCCCTTAAATACATTAGACAATAAATTGTAATTTCATCCCATAACAACTTGTATGAGTTAACTAAGTCATGATGACTGAGTTAGCTCAAGAAATTCGATTTGAGGGTCTAAGATGAGGCATGTAGAGTGATTCTAACATTTTTGGGGTCGAGTTGTAGTTAATGCACTGGTGGGGTGCAGGTGTAATCAATTAACTCAATTGAGTTAAAATCAATTTAAGTAGTTCTAACTGAGTGATGAATTAGTGAGAGGTCCAGTGAATTAAATTATATTTAATTCACAAGTAGTGATCAATCAGATAACTTATGATTAACTATTAATAGTTGCATGCATGTCAATTCTAAGGAAGACCCAGTTGAGACAGATGTTAAAGGGAACATAACTATCAGTTGTATTATTAGAGAATTTCCCATGTGCAATTATAAATCCTTGAGGAAGCTATGATGTATTGTGCAATCAAGGAAGGGAATTATTCTTATTTAATAGGGGCCTAATTCACTAGGAATTGTGTGAGCAAGGTAGGTTGAAGGAAGACTGAGAATTGGCTAGGTGTTTGTCCGATTTTTCTTAGATCAATGTGAGACAATTGGTAGAGTGTGGGAGATTCTTGTGAGAAAGAAAGCATTGTATTGTTACATGATTCCTTGAATTTATACAATATGTGATAGCGAGGTTTTGAGAAGTTATTTTCCCCAAGAATATCTTGTGTCGTGCGATTGATTTACTTCTTTCTCTTGCATATGATTGAGCGATCGTGTTTTGTATTCCACAAATATTGTAGAAGGATTCAGTATCTTGTTTTAGTACATCACAAGATCAAATTGAATCCATTGATATAGAATTTATATAAATTTCTACATGGTATCAGAGTGCCAGGAATCACAATAGAAGAGAATAAATTGAGTTTGTGTTGAACAAGATTAAAAAATTTTAGATTCATTCTTTGGTACCTAGCAGCTGGCCAGGATGTCTTTCAAGGGCTTGAGACTCAAATATGCACATGAGGGAAATTTGAATTATATTGCATGCAAGGACAAGATGGAGGCAGTATTAGAGGATAAAAAACTAAAGGGATTCATTGATGTTGATATTCCTGAGCCCGCTCCAATAGATGTCATGTAGCATGGAAGAAGAATCTTGCAAAGGTGAGGAGGATCTTATTAGAGAGAGTTCGAGATCATATTGTCTCAAGTCTCCATGGAAATTCAACTCCATATGCTATGTGGAAGGCCTTGATAGATCTTTTTCAAAGCAGCAATGACCATAGGAAATTAGCACTCAAGGACAATCTCAGGAAAATAAAAATGGAGAAGGGCGACACAATCCAGAAATACTTGACCAAGTTCACTCAATGTCGAGATGAGCTTGGAAGTGTATGGGTTATTGTGGCTGATGATGAATTGGTGAGCCTAGCACTTCTAGGCCTTCCCAAGAGCTGGTATAGTTACCAAGACTCTGTGAGTGAGAGGGAGAAGTTACCAAAGTTGGAGCGACTATGGTCAGATTTGGTACAAGAAAAGTTTCGCCGGATTACCAGGGATGGATCCTCATCCAAGACTAATGATGAGGAAAAGTGTTCCTTAGCTAGTAAGGCAAAGAAAGGGAAAATGAAGAAGTCCCAATCCAAATCTAAGACTGACAAAGAAGGAAAGAAACAAGACATGTCAAAGGTGAAATGTTTCAACTGTCATGATCATGGACATTATGCAATAAATTGTCCACAAAAGAAGAAGAACAACAAGAAGGTTATGGGAGTTGCAGTGGGTGAAGCTTTGGCCTCATAGTTTGAGTTGGAATTCTCTCTCATTGCATGCATGGTTTAAACTGTGATGGGATCTATGTGATACTAGGATAGTGGAGCATCTTTCCACATGACTAGAAATAAAGAACTCTTTAGTAAATTGGAGGATAAGGATCTTCATATGCATATAGAGATGGGTGATGATGGGAGGTATAGCGCTACCAGGTTTGGTACAATTAATTTCAATAGCGAGTCAGGTAAACCCCTCATACTAAAAGATGCCATGCATGTACCAGTGTTGTGTAACCAGCTCTAAAAATAGAAGAAAAGAGATATCAACGCCTTAGAAATAAGCCACTTCGATGGGGCAACCTCCAATACATTACATAAATGAACAATTCTTGGATGATACAATTTACAAAACCTCATTTCTATATATAGGAGTCCATGGGGCCATAATGTAATCCTAGTGGGGCCACAATGTAATCCTAGCCGACCTAACAAAGAATTTAAGGGCACAATAATAACAATATGGGGGTTACAAGGGTACAATAATAACAATAAGGGGGTTACACTAACAACAATAAGGGACTATACTAGTAATATAGGGACCTAACATGCCCCTCTCTATCAAAAAAGTGTTGTCCTTAACGCTTGAGTAGCTCTGGGTGCTTCTGTATAAAATTTTCATCCTCCCATGTAGAATCTTTAGTGGGTAAGTTCTTCCACTTGATGAGATACTCCGAAATTGATCGATTACGTAGCTGTCGAGTTCTTGTTTCCGTGACCACTTCAGGTTCCAATATGATTTTTCCTTCCTCATCAATTTCTGGCAATATTGTTTGAACTGGAAGATTTTCACCTATAACCTTCGATAAGCATGAAACATGGAAAACTAGATGCACTCGCGAAGAAGCAGGAAGCTCCAATTTGTATGCCATAGTACCAATATTTTGCAACACCTTGTAAGGACCATAGTACTTTAGAAATAATTTATTATCCTTCTTAGCTTGCTTTAGGGACATTTGTTTGTATGGTTGTAGCCGTAAAAATACCCAATCTCCTACATCAAAACTTCTCTCGCTGTGATGTTGATCTGCCTATTGTTTCATTCGATTTTGTGCCAAATTCAGGTTATCCTTTAAGAGTTGGAGAACTTCTTGCTGATGCTGATGTGATCTTCCACTGGTTGAACCTTTGAATTTTCCCTTAAATATGATGTGATGGATGGTGGATGATATCGATGAAGTGCCATAAATGGGGTCATTTTTGCTGCAGTATGGAAGGAAGAATTATACCACCATTCAACAAGAGGTAACCACTTGACCCATTGTGTTTGTTTATCAGATAAAAAAAAACAAAGATATCCTTCCAAACATTTATTTACTATCTCAGTTTGACCATCAGATTGAGGATGATAAGATGAGCTATGAGCTAACTGAGTACCCAAACAAGAAAATAACTCTGTCCAAAAATTTCCAGTAAAAATGGGATCTATGTTGCTCACAATAACCCTTGGGCTTCCATGTAGCTTTTGAATTCTGTCCATAAATGTAATAGCAACCGTACTTGCTTTAAATGGATGAGATAATGTATAAAAGTGTGCATACTTGGTAAGTCTATCAACTACCACCATGATGACACTCTTTCCTTCGGACTTAGGTAAACCTGTGACAAAATCCATTGAAATATCCTCCCAACATTGACTTGGAATGGATAAAGGTTGTAGAAGTCTCGGGGTCTTAATTGTCTCAACTTTATTCTACTGGAAAACAAAAAATTCTGCCACAAACTTTTGAATATCATATTTAAGGCCATCCCAAAAAAATTCTTTCTTCACCCTGTGGTAAGTTTTTAAAAATCTTGAGTGTCCTCCTAAAGGAGAAGTGTGTAGTTCCAAAAGAATCTTTTGTTTTAGTTGGGAGTTCCTACAAAGATATAAGCGATCTTTGTACCATAAGGAATCATTTTTCCAGGTAAATGTATCATATGTACTAGGATCTTGCTGCAACGTTTGAATGAGTGTCCATACATATTTTTCCTTCCTCCATTCATCTCTTACTTCGGTTATCCAATCTGGTTGGATAATAAAAATGGCACAAATAAATGCTTCCACCTCTTCATTCTTTCTTGAGAGTGCATCTGCAACAACATTAAGCTTTCCTTTTTTGTAGATTATTTCAAAGTCATAAACCAACATCTTTGTGACCCATTTTTGCTGCTCTTCTGAAGATAGTCTTTGTTCCAAAAAGTGTTTAAGACTATCATGATCAGTTTTTACCTTGAAGTGTCTTCCCATTAGGTAAGTTCACCATTTATTTAGTGCATGCAATATTGCTAACATTTCCTTCTCATAAATAGGTTTCTGTAAATACTTTCCTTTGATTGGACGACTTTCAAAAGCAATGGGTCTTCCTTCCTGCATTAAAACCACACCAATTCCATTTTTTGAGGCATCACATTCCACAATAAAGGTTTTTGTGAAGTCTGGCGTAGCTAAGACCGGTGCTAGGCACATTGCCTCTTTAAGATGTTCAAAGGCCTTAGTTACTTCAGGAGTCCATGAAAATGCATCTTTCTTCAATAATGTTGTTAGAGGTGCTGCTATTCTCCCATAATTCTTAACAAACTTGCGATAATACCCTGTTAACCCGAGAAATCCTCGCAATTGATTTATGGTTGTGGGGACTTTCCATTCCTTAATGGCTTTAATTTTGTTAGGGTCTACCTTAACACCCTCATGAGATACAATATGACCCAAATATTCCACCTCTTATACTCCGAAGAAACATTTGGATGTTTTTGCATACAATTGTTTCTCCTCCAATAGTTTGAGCACCCTGTCAACATGTTGAACATGATCCTTCCAAGACCTGTTGTAGATTAGTATATCATCAAAAAATACTAGCACAAATTTTCTAAGGAAGGGTTTGAAAATGCAATTCATCAACCCTTGAAATGTAGAAGGTGCATTGGTAAGGCCAAAAGGCATGACCAAAAATTCATAATGACCCTCATGAGTTTGAAATGTTGTTTTGGAATATCTTCAGTCTTCATTCTAATTTGATGATATCCTGAACGAAGATCCAACTTGGTAAAATAAATTGCTCCATGTAATTCATCCAATAATTCATCAATCACAGGAATGGGAAATTTGTCTTTAATGGTGAGCTTATTGAGCTCCCTATAATCTGGACACATTCGCCATGATCCATCCTTCTTGTGTACCAATGCTACAGGAGCAGAGAAAGAACTTTGACTGGGTTGAATTATACCCGCCTCTAACATTTCTGCAATCATACGTTCAATTTCGCTCTTTTGGAAGTAAGGATATCTATAAGGACTGATGTTTGGAGGAACACTTCCTGGAATCAAATGAATAGCATGATCATGATCACGAATAGGTGGGAGTCCTTTGGGAGTTTCAAACACCTTGGAATGATTGTCCAAGACTTGTTGGAGATCTGTAGAAATAGATGATTTTGATGTTGGAACTTCTAGTGAGCATAATTGTGCAATTATGCCTCGTTGCTCTTTCTTTAGAAGCTTTGTCATTACATTAGAGCTTATTATCTTTCCCGGCTTGCACATGATACCCAAATTAATGCTTCCTTAGAAAATTTCAGAAAGTTAGAAAATTAAAACTACCATCTAAGATTGTGTCATTGTACTCTGTTCAGCACTCCAACACCTCCATAGAATGGAAAATACCATTGAGCTGATCAATTGCACTTAACCTTTTATGGTTGTCTTT
The DNA here is from genome assembly GCA_034641835.2 of Pinus albicaulis. Lineage (NCBI taxonomy): Eukaryota > Viridiplantae > Streptophyta > Pinopsida > Pinales > Pinaceae > Pinus > Pinus albicaulis. The sequence continues at coordinate 1,040,741,879 of CM076578.1, forward strand.
AACTATATGGCTTCAGAACATTTATAGTTCTCACATTTGCACCACTCCCAGTAAATTCACAGTGCTTAAGTTATAAGAACAATTTAATTCCTTGGCTACCTTATAATGAATAAAATTATGGGTGCTAACTGAATCAATAAGCACTATTACCCTTTTCTTCTTGATATTTCCTTCTATCTTGAGAGTTTGAGGAGTGGTAATTCACCTTGATGCATTACACGATATGGTCGGATTCATTTCTTCCCCTTCGCATCATTTTGGTTCTTTGGTGTATATCCTCGTCTTGTTCATTTTCTTACTCCTCTTCACAATCTGTGTAAAATAATTTCTTCTCAGTGCACTTATGACCTTTAGTGTATTTTTTATCACAACTGTAGCAAAGCCTTTTTGCTCTTTTTTCTTCCAATTTTTGTGGTGTCAACCTTGTAGGTTGCAGAAGTCTAGGAGTAGCAACACTTCCATCTTTATAGATGTGAGTGGTAGACTTCATTGTCACCATAATTTTACATTCAATTTCTCTTGCCAATCTGAATTCATTCTCCGATGAATCAGGTTCCCAAACACGATCTTCATGTTGGATGTTATCCTTTAAAGTACCTATGAAGAGATAAATCTTGTGTTCCTCTGGAATATCGGTTACCCTTATATTCAATTTTTGGAAGTCCTCAATGTGCTCCCCCACTGAACACTTTTGTTTGAGATTTATCAATTGGCTAAAGAAAGTGTTGCTCTTTGTATCCTCATAATGTGCTATCATTTCCTCCGTAAAAATTGACCAAGTGACCATTTTTTTACGGGCACAAAGCCATCGATACCATACAAATGTATTTTGTTCTAAATGTAAAGTTGCAATGCGTACCTTTTGTGTGTTTTGCACATTATGGAGATCAAAATATTGCTCCATTTGTAGTATCCATGTTACAGGATCCTTTCCATCAAACTTCCTCATCTCCATTTTTGGAATATGGTGGTTCTTCCCGCCAACATTAGAGTTTGTGAAATCACGATTAACATTTATTTTTTTTCATCATGAGTTTCTTCTACTATCTTTTCACCATTATGAAACATTTCTTGTATCAACTTTGTCAAATCTTCCATGTCTACTTTTAGATCATTCTTCATGTTTTCCATCTTAGCTCCCATGCTAGCTTCCATGCCATCCATCTTAGCTTTCATGCCTTTCTTCAAAACTTCCATTTCATTTTTTGTTGCTCTTTGCAGGAGTGAAATTGGTGCACGTACTCTTGTAATTTAGATAGATCGTGTTGCAATTCTTCATTTTCATGAGTCATAGTAGAGCCTTCTGAAGGCTTAATGGGTTTTGAGTTATTTTTACGAGGCATATTTTAGAACCCAATACTGATATCTATTCTACAATATTTCCTTGGAATCAATTCAAATTGATTCTTCAAACAAGACTTATGCAATTCAGAAAAAAAAAATACACACCTTTTTCTTTCTTTTGAGGAGCTTGATATTGAAATTGGATTATCTCTGTGATTGCACCACCTAAATATTTGAATTTCGGTACCAACGTAGCCCTCTGAGTTCTCTTCCGAATGCCACAGGTCTGACCTAATTTGGATTCTCCAAGACAAAGTTGTGTCCAATCTCCCTAATTATGGACTGGTTTAGTAGAGCGAACTTGTACGACTTGCCACATGTCACAGTTTCATCCTTTGACTCTGAAATTGATAGCCAAGAAACTACAGTCCATGTACTTGTGACCAATTTTTACGGCACTCCAATCCAATTCTCAAAGAGAGATTTATGAATCGTTTCCCACGATCACCTCTTTGAGATGAAATTTGGGAGCCCGAAAAAGCACTACCTTCCACAGATCATATCTCTGAAAAAATTGTGAACCAAGATCTGAAATTTTTTGACGTGTTTCCTCAGGTTTTTGGCTTCACACCCTAAAAATTTGCATTCTGAACCTTCGTAGAAAAAAATTTATAGCGCAAATGCCACGATGACCTGTTTAGGAGCCTGAAAATAGACCTAACTTCCAAAGATCATATCTCCGACAATATTGCGAAACAAGATCTGAAAGTTTTAGAAAATATTCCTCAGGATTTCAGCTTCGCACCCTAAAAATTTCAACTTCTGAAACTTGATAGAAAAAGAGTTATAGAGAAAATTCCACGATGACCTGTTTGGAGCAGCGAAACCCTAGAATCCAGAGCTTTAATACCAAATGTTGTGTAACCGGCTCCAAAAATAGAAGAAAAGAGATATCAATGCCTTATAAATAAGCCACTTCGAGGGGGAAACCTCCAATACATTACATAAATGAACAATTCTTGGATGATACAATTTACAAAACCTCCTTTCTATATATAGGAGTCCATGGGGCCATAATGTAATCTTAGTGGGGCCACAATGTAATCCTAGCCAACCTAACAAATAATTTAAGGGCACAATAATAACAGTATGGGGGTTACAAGGGTAAAATAATAACAATAAGGGGGTTACACTAACAACAATAAGGGACTATACTAGTAATATAGGGACCTAACAACCAGGTTTGAAAAATAATTTGGTTTCAGTTGCTATGTTGGAGGTTCATGGATATGATGTGATTTTTAGTGAATCAAAGGTGTTCCTTCATCACAAAGTCACAGGACAGGTAAATAAGATTGGGGTTCATGTGAAAAACCTTTACAAACTTGATGTATATGGTTGCGTAGCATTGAGAAGTAAATCAGATAAGGTGGTGAGATGGGATATTAGTGAGTTATAGCACAGGAGGTTGGGTCATCTACACCAAAGTGCTTTGAGGATCATGCAGCATATTTATACAGGGCTTCCAAAAGGGTACACTTTCTCAGAGAGACACATGGAAGGGTTTCACTATGGGGAAGTATACAAAGGCCACCTTTCACGATAAGGAAAGTCGAGTAGTGGAAATCCTCGAGATATTTCACTCAGACGTGTGTGGACCATTTTTTATAGCTTCCACAGCAAAGCACAGGTATTATGTGATTTTTGTTAATGATTTTTCTATAAAGTGTTTGATTTTATTCATGCGGAAGAAAGATTAGACATTCTCCAAGTTTTGTGAGTTCAAATCACTAGTAGAGAAAGATACATGGAAGAAGGTGAAGGCTCTAAGGAGTGACAATGGTGGTGATTATATCTCTAACGAATTTAAGAACTTATGTACCAAAGAAGGAATTCAGAGAGAATTGATTACACCGCATAACCCACAATAGAATGGGGTTACCGAAAGAAAGAACAGAACAATTGCGGGAGCAACATGAGCTATGTTACATGATCAGGGCATATCATTTCATCTATGGACAGAGGCATGCAACACAATGGTATTTGTGCAAAACTGTAGTCCTAATCGGATACTTGGCATGAGTACACCAGAGGAGGAGCTTTTAGGTAAGAAATAAGATGTTTCATATTTTAAATTTTTGACTCATCTGTCTATTTTCGTGTGACCAAATATGCCAGGAAGAAGTTAGAACCAATAGTAGAGGTTGGGATACTTTTGGGGTACACAGATACTCCCCACAACTATTGGGTGTATTTTCCAGCACAAAAGATGAAAATTCTCAAAATAGATGTGAAATTTGATGAGGAGAAGGCCATGTGATTGTCCCTTGAGAGGGAGCTTGACTTGCATGCAGCGAATGAACTCTTTATTCCAAAGGATGAACCTTAGGATCTGGAGCAGCCACAAGTAGAGGAATAGAGAGTGGTAGAAACCACTCATACAGAGCCATCCACTAGAAGTTGTATGAAGTGCACCAGAGAGGCTGACAGATTGATGTTAGATGTGACAAAGAATGTAGGTGCACCTACATCACAAGGCAGGTAGAGAAGGTCCCTAGATAGTTATACTGGATACATGGCTCTTATGAGTGAATGTATTGTGACAAAACCATCCTATTTTGAGGAAGAAATCTAGCATCCGGTATGGGTTGATGCCATGGTTAAGGAGTATGAATCCATTATCAGAAATTGTGCAAAGGAAGTGGTCCCAAGACCAGTGGGGAAGTTAGTGATTGGATCCAGGTGGATCTATAATGTGAAGCAAGCAGCAGATGAGAGTGTGGAGAAACACAATGTTATATTTGTGGCCAGAGGGTTCTCACAGGTAGATGGAATTGACTATGAGGACACTTTTGCACCAGTTGAAAGGTAATCATCGATTAGATCCATCCTTTCACTCTTAGCAAAAATGGGATGGAATATACATCACAGGGATGTAAAGATAGCCTTTCTCAATGGAGTTTTTGAGGAAGAAGAGTACATTGAGCATATAAAAGGTCTTGAGACCTTAGATAGAGAATTGCATGTGTGCAGACTCAAGAGAGAGCTATATGGGATGAAGAAAGCACCTCGTGCTTGGTACACTAGGATCGAAAGTTATTTCACCGGGTTGAGCTTCACAAAGAGTGAAGTGGATGCGAACCTGTTGGAACAAGGTCCCCAGAGGCACAAGTTATTAAGACACTTTCTTGTATGATTTTGTATGTGTGCATTGTGCAAATGAAGTAAAAGGGCTTTTGGTCCCTATTTTGGACGTAATTGGGCTTAGATGTAAATTGTGGGCTTCAAACCACAGTTTGAGACCATAGTATCTGCGCGCTAGGCATATTATAAATAGATATAGTATGTCTAAGCTAAGTAGTGAAGTTTAAGTTGATGAGATGTTGATGTTCTCGATAGTATATGTGCTTGTAAGGGTTTTTAGGTTGGGTTAAAATTCTCTTGCTGGCTGTGTGCCCAGAGACCTAGTCCTGGTTGTGTGCGGACTCCACAGGCTGTGTGTGCAGAAGGGTTTGTAAGGGTTTTGTGATCCGGATTTATGCAGCAACACAACAGAATAAACACATAACCATAAATACAGAGATGCAGCGGAAATAAAACTTCATTTCATTAATATCAAAGAACTGAAATTTGCTTACAAACAGAATAAAAATAAAACTAGCTAGGGCGTTGGTAGCTATCTCTGAGAAGAGATGTGGCGGCTACAGGCCTCTGAACTAAGTTACAATGAGGCTCAAGGGCCTATTTATTATTGAGAAACAATGGAGAACTCTAAACATCAAAAAACCTAACCCTAGGAGATGAAGCACCAAAACTATGGGCCCCGTTTGGGTAAATTGGTGTTTCAACTTCCCAGGGACGTAACTTTGGCATACTATCTCTGTTTGACACACATGATACATCATTAGAAAGATCTATTCGAGGACTAAAAATTTCGCCATGAATATCCATTTTGGAACAAAATGATATTCACTAGAGGCGTGATGCCCAAAAAACGTCTTTTAGGGCCTCAAAACGACTCCGGAAGTTCAGGACCCAAAAAACTGCGAAAAATAGGAAGTTGTGCCGAAACTGAAAAACTAAAAGAGACAATGGTGGGGCCCCAAGTGGAATAGGCGGGTGGCCACCAATATCCACCTAGATCATTTTGTGAGGGTTTTGAAAATACAATTGATGTATTGACAGATCTGAAAGATAATAGAAGGAACAGTTTTGGCGAAGCTCTCTGTGTTATGCATCTATATTGCTTATTATTTATAAGATCACATTGTCTCTTTATTGATTAATGATTGCATCAACTCTAAGCCTGAGTCAGGATCCATCAAGTCAAGAAATGGTTCTGTTGCCATAACCGTGATCACCATTTTGAGGGAGATTTGATGTTGTGGCATCCATCACGCAACAAATTACAAGACTGGTTGGATAGAAAGATCCTTGAATTCGCACTGTAAGAGTATAGAAGCACTAAATTATCTAATTAATAGTGGGTATAAAAGTATATTTATACATAAGTGCATAAATTTTTCTTTTGTTCCTCTGCGCATGCACTACAGGAGTGGTTTTCATGCTTATCTAAATTCCATCACTACATAAAGGACGACGTAATCATTGAGTGGACTCCTGAATTGATCCGGAAAAAGGAGAAGTTTGATAATAAGATCACTCGCATAGTAGATCATTGGATCGATCACCTTCTGGGTGGATTTGTGACTGAATTTTCTATTGAAAAATTTGTGTCATATTCTGAAGCAAAAAGAATTTTTTTCAAAGGCCCTACAGGTAAGTTCTTGCGCTCATTGAAATTATTACTTAACATGTTATTTTGTGAACAGGGTTTTTTGTGCGAACATATTGCTTGAATGCATCAAAGAGGTTCAGTTACACACATTGGAATAATTTATCGCGAAGATTCTGAAAAATTCCTTTATAGCCCTCTGAAGCCTAGATCTGATAGTGAACCTGAACCAGAAACTGACTCTGAAGAAGAAATATCTTCATATTAGAAACCCTTGAATCTATTTCCCACTCCATCCACTCCACTTCTGAGCTCACATCGCAGTTCACGTACTCCACCGCACAGTCCATCTCCATCACCACCTCCACCTCCCCCTAAAGTAGATATGGTTGCATCCATGAAGTTGCCTAATTTCAGAGGCATTGTAAGTGAGGACACTGATCACTTCAGGTTCATAACTAGGGCTGTATGGCAGGCTCAGCAAGTGAAAAATATTGATATTAGAAAATCGCAAATAGCTACTGCATTCCAAGATTGCGCACTAGACTCGTACATTAGGTATGTGCAAGAAAACCTTAATGCTACCCTGGAAGAAATTAAATCGTCCCTAAAAGAGCAGTTTAAGAAACCTAAATCATACGTGCAGCTGCTGACAAAAATGAAGGATATTCGTCAAGAAACTAATGAATCTGTATGGGAGTTTGATCAAAGGTTAAAGCGCGCCATCATAGATGGTGGATTTGTGATTGATGATACTTAGCATAAAGAATGGTTCATTGCTATCTTGCTCCCACATCTGTGCTAGCTATTAGGTCAGCAAAATATTTCCACATAAGATGAGGTTGTAGAAGTTGCAATGAAAATGGAAGCCACCACAACACCTATTGCGATGGGAACTCAACAGATTCAGATTCAACTGGAACCAATGCATATGGAAATTAAAATTTTGTGCAAAGAAAAAGTCAAGGAGGTCTGTGCAAAGGTGTGGTGTATAAAATGTAAATCTTATGGGCATCATAAAGACCAGTGTCCTGTTTTCAACAATTATCTGAACGCTGGAGGTCCTATTCCAATGAAGCATCATGTATGGTGTACAATATGTCAAATTGTTGGACTACATAAAATAGATTCTTGCACAAGGATTGGAAAATATCAACCTGAATTAAAGCAGGTATTTTGCAAGTTTTTTTCATCATTAGGGCATGATGAGCAGAATTGTCGTAACTATGATATGATGTTGGATAAAGCATAGATCTATAGAATGAAGGTTGAGCCTACATCACCAACATCCCCTTATTGGCATAGAGGGTTCCTGATCTAGGTGGATATTGGTGGCCACCTGCCTATTCCACTTGAGGCCCCATCATTATTTCTTTCAGTTTTTCGGTTTCCTTAATTATAGCACAGTTTACTATTTTTAGCAGTTTTTTAGGTCCTAAAATTCTGGAACCATTTTGAGGACATAAACGATGTTTTTTGCGCATCAAACCTCCAGTGAATGTGAGTCTATTCCGTACTTGATATTCTTTGTCAGCAGTTGTAGTCCTCGGATAGATATTTCTAATGATGTATCATGTGCGTCAAACGAATATAGTATGCCAAATTTACGACCCCGAGAAATTGATGTACCAATTTACCCCAACGAGGCCCATATTCTAGTGTTTCATCTCCTAGGGTTAGGTTTTTGGATGTTTAGGGTTTTCCATTTTTTCTTAATAATATATAGGCCTTCGAGCCTCATTGTAACACAAAGTTTAGAGGCATGTAGCCACCACATCTCTTCTCATAGATAAGCTACCAATGCCCTAGCTAGTTTATTTCCATTCTTTCTGTAAAAAAATTTCAGTTCTTTGATATTAATGAGAATGAAGTGTTATTTCCACTGCATTTTTATATTTATGGTTATATGTGTATTGTATTATGTTCCTGCATAAATCTAGATCAATTCCAAGACAGAGGAAGAGGCCGAGGAGGTGGTCCAGCTAGTCGAGGAAGAGGACAAGTGATTTTCTATAACTGTGGTGATGTTAGCCATTATGCGCACGACTATCCAAATCCATCATGACAGCCTTGCAGGTACTGTAGATAATTTGATCATCTTATAGAATATTGTCCTATTTTTATTTTTAAAATGCAAGAAAATAATAGCTCACAGCAGAATCTTTAGATGGTTCCCGTAGAAACTCGTGAAGAAGTTCCTTGTGTGAATGTAGTTACCATGAGTGGTGTAGCTACCAATGAAGACAAGGGAAAGTAACATGCCACTGATGTATGGATCCAAAAACCACCTGAAAGCAAAGACTGCTTCAATCTTTAGCACACCAAAGAGACCTTTACTGAAGCAAGGAAATAATTTGTAGAAGGAGATACTTCAACAAGTGATAGAACACTGAAGGAAGCCAGAGGAGAAGAGGAGATTAAACCATTTTTACAAACATGCATAAATTTGTTGCACAACAAGAAAGTCTTTGACAATTTCTAGGCATTGATAGATAGTCAGGTAGAGAAATAACAACCCATGGTAGAGCAACAAGTAGTCAATAAAATCTATAAGAACAAGAAGAGAATGGGTAGAGAGATGCATATGAATGCACAGATTGGTGCTTATGAAATGGACTAAGTCATTATATATTTGGGATCAAATGCTAATGTTCTACCTAAAAAAACTTGGAAGCGCATGGGAGAGACAAATCTAGAATGGTCTACTATCCAATTTCGCATGGCTAATCAACAAAAGATCATTCCTTTGGGAAGGTTGTCAAGGGTTGTGGTCAATATAAAAGGTTTTAAGGTGTTGGCAGATTTTGAAGTCATAAAAATTGTGGATGATACTAATCCTTATTTTGCGCTGCTAGGATTGGATTGGGCCTTGAACATGGATGGTGTTATCAATCTGAAGAGAAGGAGAATGGAATTTGAGAGAAATGGAGTTAGGGTAATTATTCCTCTAGATCCTACAAAAGGCAAAAGATATACTGAACCAGTGTGTGCTGAGGATGAGATTGATCAAATCTATAAGCTAACTTTGCGTGAGGAAGACTGGATTAATCCTACATCATATGAGAACCTTAAATGGGAGAAGGATAGTTCTTTATTTTCAAACTCTGATGATGAACTAGAGAATTGGCAGAACCGACTTCATGAGGTGTCTGCGAGGCATTGTAATCATGTGACACGCACTCTACATTATATAACATCTGAGGTACATGATTTCCCACATTATGATGGATCAACTGATGTAAACATGTTCCTAGGAGAATTGGAAAGATATATGCAAGTAGAAAAAATATTCCATGCTTTGGATCTTGGCTTGCGCGCTACTCTAGCAAGATGGTGGGAAACACATAAGGAGAATATGGGATATTAGGACGAATGTGCGCACATGATGAGGTTGCGGTTTGAATGCCCGGTAATTAAAATGGAGGATTTATATTCTGGTGAAGAATAAATGCATAGCCATTTGGCCAAATGGAATCAGATATGGGGTGTATAATCAAGACCTAAATTGGTTCATATGTTTATTCACACATTGGGAAAGGTGCCAATGGAATGGCACTTGGAAACATAGTTGCACAAAGGCACTAGCGAATGGCCTGCGCTGATAGACAATTTTATTCCAACCTTTAGCTTCGAAAGTGGGTTTGATACTGTTGTTCAGGATTTTATCCCAGAAATAATTAATGTGTCGATAAGGGAGACTGTGCATTCTAGAAAATTGGCACTTGTGGAAGTTAGGGAACCATGCGCTCTCACAGGACCTTTGATTCCCTCGAATGTCAAACATATGCGCTCCTATTGAGCCTTGTGGGATACTACAAAAATTAAATTCCAAATTATGAAGTAATAACTGATCCCATGACCAAATTACTCAAAAGAGGTGCGACATTCCATTGGGATGATGAATGTCAACGAAGTTTACATTTATTCAGATATATTACGGATACCCCTTGATATGCTTAGAATTACCCCGTCAACAAGCCTTTGTTGGGGGGGGGTGATCTGTACGTGGTTATCCTTAGCTCTGGATTATATGCACAGTAAGGTGTGACACGCGCGTAGTATTTGAGCTAGGAGATTGACTGGTGTGCAAAAGTGTCAAAAACTAGCCGTTGCAATAGTAAAACTGGATAAGACAGATTTATTATCGTTTTTAGGAGCGTCCAATATTCATTTAATGAAGGGATTTTTCCAGATCTGGGACTTTTTTGTCAGTAATGGAGCCTCATTAATGCACAAGGAGCCATTGCATATGCGCGTGACAACTAGAAAAATGACCTGTGGGGTCACAATAGTTTCATTTGTGTTCTAAGTGATTTTTATTCTCTGATCTCTATGTTTTCCATTGCATTTTCTACATCTATGTCTAGTTTGGACCTGGTGTTTGAGGATGCATTGCGCCGAGATGGGCTAGGGTATGTAATTTAGAACAAGATGACAACCACTAGACTAGGTGATGACCCTGCTACGCCAGAAGTGTCCATTGTAGAAACACATGTGCCATCAAAAATGAAGAAGGGCCAAACCTCTGGAACGTGCAAATCTCCCATAGAAAAGACAACACGACCGCGCCATTCAGCGGGAGAGAAAATGAAGAAGCCTATTGCCGAAATTCTAGAAGCTATTGAGGAAGGGGACGATGAAGTTATTGAAGTAGTCCCATTTTCGTAGCTACCAAGCTATATTGCATCGAACAAACCTACTTTCAAAGCGTCAAAGGACTTGGATAAGGTGCACACAAGTATCCAAGTGCCTCTGATCCCGGAGAATGTACCAATGGAGGGGGATATGCTTGCAAAAATCCCACAACTACGGCTTGATGACTAGGACATAATGGATGTAAAAAAAATTTCCAAGCTCGCGCCAAAGCTCTATTTAGATCAAATCACTTATGAAGGAGGTGTGATGTGCCTCAAGCCAAAGAGGGGAATTCTAGATCTGCACAAGGAATGCCTACTCAATCTGTTACAGATCCCTTATCTTGGGTGCAGTCCCATTAATGATATCTGCGTCAGGCAGTTCTTAACATTGGTACATGATGATGCGCTCTAGTTGGGAGTGTGCATCCTGATTGATGCAGAATTGATTCATTGGATCATAGATCTGCCGAATAAGGGGTTTTATCCTATTTCATTCTTTGGAGGCAAAGTGAAAGAGAAAGCGTTGGAAAATCAGATCAATTAGAAAAATTATTTCACTCGAAAATCATGGGGTTTTGTTTTGGAGGATATTAATGACCCCGTGGTTCATTTTTGCATGCTCATATTGGCCTGAAACATGATGCACAAGTGCAAGCCCAAGGAGGTGTCTGTGCATGTGATTGCACTGGATGGAAGATGTCAGAAGGGATTCATATACAACTGGTGCAGATATATCTACGAGGAATTCCTAGAGAACATGCGCAAGGTTAAGGAGGAAGGAAAGCACTTCCAATATGCTTGGATTTTGTTACTAATTTCACTTATTAGCTGGAGAAGACCTGAAGAAACGTAGTTTCCTGAGCTTGAAGAGAAGATGTGCAAAGTTGTGTGCTACGCAACACTCTGGAACTCGTCAGACCCCATGCGCGCGAAAGAGAATAAAATATTTTGGGTCTTGTATGATGCGACGTTGAACCCAGCAGTACAGTCCAAGCCTATATTTTCACCCACTCTTTATGATCAATACAAAATGATAGCCGAATTTAAGGCTACCTTTCACAATATCCATATCCACACCAAGGGCACTTTAGAGGGCATGTGGTATGAGGTGCCTTACTTGGTGACTGAAGATGAACTTATCAGAGTGAATGTAGAATGGTTGCCGACCTAGCTTACCCCACCTACACACCCGCGCACTCCAACTAGAAAATCCACCAAGAAGGCTACTGATAGACCTATAGAGACAGAAACAGTGACGACAACAATCACTGAGAAACCTACTGAGAAAGAACAGACATTGAATACGACTGGAGAAACCATTGACACCACCATAGTGCCAGAGAAGAATGGATATATGCCTAACGAGACTGGAGAAGAAAAAACATCAAAAGTCACAAAGCGCGGTGCTCAAGCCGCGAGTAGATCATGCAAGAAATAGAAGGGATCCAAGAAGGCAAGACCAAAAGTCTTGACCCTTACAGAGGATGATCTCAATGAGATCGCTAACATAGTTACATTTGCGCAGGAGGACCGATGGATGGAAATGGAGGTTCAATATAAGTCTGCATTGGATATTTTTAAATTGGGGTTGCAAGAACTAAAATTTCAGGCAAGCCAGATCTAGGAGAGTGTGATCCAAGCGAGCCAGACCAATGCGCAAACATTGGATGTTGCCATGCCAGCATCAAGGGATGCTTGATTTTTCCACACCCCCCTGTCCATCAAACAAATGGGCGTTAAGCAGCATGTGAAATTTACAGGTACAAGTGATATTCATGTTAAAATTTCAGTGTTTCCTGCAGGTAAAATACATTTTTTGCATTCAATGATTGTAGATTAACTTCAATTCTGAGAAGAAACCGCGTAAACAAAGACTCGAGATGCAGAGAAGTAGACTGCACAAGCGCACCAACAATAGAAACAAGCAGAAGCAGCATGCAGAGAAGCAGAGGCCCAGGGCACCATGCTGGAGGCAAAGATCAATTAGGTGTGCCAAGACATTCTAGTTGTCTTTTCCACATTTTTTCCTGCTGAGAAGTTAGAAGGGTTGGCTGCTGCAGTGAAATCACAATGCACGAAGGTTCAAACAATTTGAATAGAGTATGAGCAACAAATCATGGACCTCCAAACCAAGTTGCAGCCAGAGACACTGCCATAGGTGCACACAAAGAGGGCAGCAGAATTAAAGCAGGCACATGATAGCATTGTTGTCACGGTCACCTAGTGTGATAAGTCCTTGAACAAGACCATGGACATTTTTGCCTCTATCCAGAACGATCTAGATGTGCAAAAACTGCATGATGCACTCAATGAAAAGCAACAACAATTTGAAGAAATCTGCACAGTTGCACCTAATTTAGTCCTTACATAGCAACTTTCTCATCTACAGGAAGGCCACAAAATTTAGATTGAGATTGAGGACTTGTGATGGAAGGAACATGTGTTGAAGGAGCATATGCAATAATGGGTAGAGGAAGCACTATAACCTTCCCAGATGTTGGACAAAACCCTAAAGATTATTCAACAAACTCAATGCAACGTGGAGATGGCCATTGAGGGGCCTACTACAGACAAGAGGGTTCAGCAAGCACATGGTGTCGCAGCGCATAGCCTTGAGTTAGTGCTCCCTCTCCAAACTTATGTCATGAAACTTAAGGATAGGAACAAGGAGACAACGCCTCAGTGACTCGACACAAGTCACATGTTTGTGTTGGGGACCTATTGGAACAGGTTCCCCTAAGGCACAAGTTCTGAAGACACTTTCCTGTATGATTTTGTATGTGCACATTGCGCAAATGAAGTAAAAGGGATTTTGGTCCCTATTTTGGACGTAATTGGGCCTAAATGTAAACTATGGCCCTCAGACCATGGTTTGAGACCATAATATCTGTGTGCTAGGTGTATTATAAATAGATATAGTATTTCTAAGATAATTAGTGAATTCTAATTTGATGGGATGTTGATTTTCTGATAATATATGCATCTGTAAGGGTTTTTGGGTTGGGTTGAAAGGCTCATGTATGTTGTGTACGCGGATACCTAGTCCTGGTTGTGTGCGAACTCCAGTGGCTATGTGCGCAGTGTAGAAATTTAATACAAAATACATGTATGTCTTGGATTCTCCTAATCTAAAAATATGCTACAATTAAATACAAAATCACTTCTACTCATCTTTTCAAAATTTAAAACACAATCGCCAATTACAATATCATGAAGAAATATCAATCACACACAACACAGATAATTTTACTAAGGAAAGATTATAGCTAAAAACCACACTATCTTCTATTGCATATTATATCATGGATCATGAAACAATTACATACAAAGCTCCAATCCAAGAGCTCTCAGTACATGAGATAATTGTCTCACACTGTCATACAAAAATTGGCAAGTTCCTTAGAAAATTTATTGTCTCCAGATAGTCTGCCTCCATTGCACAATCCCTGCTGATAGAAATATTTGAATGAATGCAATCATGCATGCCTTGACTGCACAATCCTCATGGGAACATCCAATGTGTGTGTGGTTACACGTGTGCAACTGGATAATGTCACAACTGATAGTTTACTTCACTTTCACCTAGAACTAAACTGGGTCTCCACTGGATCTGACATGCATGCAATTAATAATAGTAAATCTTTAGTTACATGTAATACCACTGATTGTGAATTAATTAATAATTAATTCACTTGATCTCTCACTAGTTATCTTCAGTTACAACTAGCACAATTGAGTTTAACTCACTTAACTGAGTTAAACTACTTTACAACTTGCACAACTGCACTTCCAACTCTGTTACAACTTCAAATCACTCAGTTACAACTAAGTCAACTTGCATGTCCCACCAACCAACCACTCAACTCGAAATTCCTTTAGCTAACTGATTTTCCACTTCAGTTAACTATTTCCTAGTGCTCATTGAGAATATAATATAGTTTATTGTCCAAATAATATTAAAGGATAATAATAGCAGACATGCATCTAATAGACATGCATTCTATAAATATAATTTTCACATACATCTATAAATACACATACACCTAAAAATAGCCTGAGGCTCCATCCTATTGTAGGTGCTTAATTTTCACTAGGATATTCTTGTTGAATCTCAACACTTCCTCTCAACAAGAAAGGAATTATCCTTCACCCCGACCCTATCTCTATGGGATTTGAATTTTCTCCTGGAGAGCGCCTTCGTCAAAATATCTGCATCCTAATCTTCTGTGGGAATGTACTGAAGCAACATGATTCTCCTCTACACACAATCTCTGAGATTATGGTACCGGATATCTATATGCTTAGATATATCATGAAACATAGGATTAATCGAGAGTTTAATGCAACTTTGATTATCACAATGAATCATTGTCATATCCATATGAGAACCAAACAAACCAACCAAGATCTTTCTCATCTAGATAGCCTCACATGCATCTTGACTCGCTGCCATGTATTCCGCTTTTTCTGAACTAAGTGCCACGGATCTCTGCTTCCTACTGTACCAAGAAATAGTTGTAGACCCGATACTAAAGATCCCCCTCGATGTGCTCTTTCTTTCTGTTGGACTTCCAACCCAATCTGCATCCGTGAAGCCATGAAAATTCACTCCATCCTTATGTTTGTACCATAAACCATACTCTGATGTGCCCCTCAAGTATCTCATGACATGCTTACCTGCCTTCAAAAATATCTTGGTAGGCTTAACCATAGCTTGACTCAACTGGTTAACCGCATAGCAAATGTCTGGTCTCGTGTTCACTAGAGACATTAGCAAACTGACTAACTGTCGATAGATAGTAGCATCCACTACCTCTCCAGAAGTAGCATCCTCTTTCCTCCAGTTTCCTAGAAGAGGAGTATCCATGGGTTTACATCCCTCCATGTGAAACTTACCCATTATCTCCCTTGCATACTTTCCTTGAGACACAAAAATTTCGCCATCTAGCTGCCATATTTCCAATCCAAGTAAATAATAAAGGAGGCCCATATCCTTCATTTAGAACTCCCTTGCAATATCCTCCTTGCATGAGTGTATCAACGGTTCATCACCAGTCAATATTAAATCATCAACATAAAGAACAATTATTAAAAGCTTACCCTCCACCAAAATTTGGTATAGGTTTTCATCTGCTTCACTTTTGGTGAAGTCCAGTTTCGTGAAATAGTTTTCTATCCGAGTGTACCAAGCATGGGGTGCCTGCTTCGGCCCATACAATGCTATTTGAGTCATCACACATGCAACTCATTGTTTGATATATTGAAACCTTCAGGCTCCTCTTTTTACACCTCTTCCTCAATGGTCCTATTGAGAGACACAGTTTTCACATCCATCTAATGAATGCGCCAGCCCATCTGTACAGAGAGAGAAAGGATGGATCTTATAGAAGAATACCTTGCGACAGATGCAAAGGTCTCTTCATAATCTATCCCCTCGATCTATGAGAAGCCCCAGGCCACAAATATGGCCTTGTATTTCTCCACACTCCCATCAACAACTTGCTTTACCTTGTAGATCCATCTCAAACCTACCACTAATTTACCAACCGGCCTTGGAACAATTTCCCAAGCACTGTTTTTGACAATGGAGTCATACTCCTTCACCATTGCATCTACCGATGTGGGCTCCTACACTGCTTCCTAAAAGGAATATGGTTCAGTCACAATAAATTTTCTCATGAGAGCCATGTATCCAGCAAATCGGTCAGGAGATTGTCTTTGCTTGCACTATGAAGTAGGGGCTCCTACATTCTGTGCAGCATCAAGTCTCAGCCTATCAGCTTCCGTGGTACACCTTATACCATTTATGATGGATGGATCTGTGTGAGTGGAATCCTCCACTCCATGAACCTCCTGATGTGGCTTATCCATATCTTGAGACTCATCTTTGGGAACCAGAAGTTCCTCCTCCCCATGCAATTCCATCTCCCTCTCAAGCGACAACCGCATGGCTTTTCCCTCATCGAATTTTATATCTCGTCGCACAACAATCATTTTTTTGTTTGGAAAATACACACGATAATTATGGGGTGTTTCTTTGTACCCCACAAAAATCTCAACTTCAACAGTCGGCTCCAGGTTCTTCCTAGCATCCTTGGTCACATGCACATAAACAGATGAGCCAAAAATCTTAAAGTGTGAAACATCCAATTTCTTACCAGTGAAAGCTTCTTCTAGTGTACTCATGCCAGGTACTCTATGAGGAAAATGGTTTTTCACATAAACCGCAGTGTTGCATGCTTCCACCCACAAATGCATTGGAAGGCCCTGATCATGCAACATCATTCATGCTACACCCACGATTGTTCTGTTCTTCCTCTCCGGGACTCAATTTTGTTGTGGGTTATGAGGCGCTATGAGTTCTCTTCAAATTCCTTCTTTGCTGCAAAAGTTTTTGAATTCATTAGAGATGTATTCTCCCCCATTACCGATCTTAAGAGCCTTCACTTTATTCCCCGGATCTTTCTCCACCAATGCCTTAAACTCATAGAACTTTGAGAATTTTTTATCCTTCTTCTGCATGAAGAAGATCCAACATTTACGAGAAAATTCATCAACAAATATTACATAGTACTTATGTTTTGTTGTTGAAGAAATTGAGAATGGTCCACACACATCTATGTGAACTCTCTCAAGAATCCCTGAAGCATGGTTTTGCTTCTCATGAAAGGTGGACTTTACATACTTCCCCATGGTGCATCCCTTGCACTGTTCTAACTGAGCAAGTGTTCCCATTGGAATTCCAGTAGATATTTTCTGCATGACTTTCAAGGCTCCAATATGAATATGACCCAATCGCCTGTGCCATAATATGCCCTCATCTCGGCTCACCAATTTTTCTGCCTTGACCTTCATGGCAGCGTAGCCATCTACCTCCAGCTTGTAGAGATTCTTAGCTCGAATCCATATCCTCTTAGCTTGACCCAGTGTTTTATGTCACAGGAAATATTTTCCATCGCTAAAATCAACATCATAGCCTCTGTACTCTAACATTACAACTAAGACCAAATTTTTCTTCAGACCTGTAACATGCATAGTATATTTCATTTGAAATGGTTTACCTGAATTTCTCTGAAAGGTAATGGTACCAATCCTGGTAGCATTGTACCATCCGTCTTCACCCATATCTATATGCATCCGGAGATCTTTCTCCTCCAATTCACTAAAAATTTCCTTATCTCCCGTAATGTGAAAGGAAGCGCCACTATCCAAATACCACATCGATCCCAATGCACTTGACACCATGCATGCAATCAAGGAGAATTAAAGCTCAAATTTCGAGGCTGTTAGGTCCCTATATCACTAGTATAGTCCCTTATTATTGTTAGTGTAACCCCCTTATTGTTATTATTGTACCCTTGTAACCCCCATTTTGTTATTATTGTGCCCTTAAATTATTATTGTTAGTTCGGCTAGGATTACATTGTGGCCCACTAGGATTACATTATGGCCCCATGGACTCCTATATATAGAAAGGAGGTTTTGTAAATTGTATCATCCAAGAATTGTTCATTTATGCAATGTATTGGAGGTTGCCCCCTCGAAGAGGCTCATTTCTAAGGCGTTGATATCTCTTTTCTTCTCTTTTTGGAGCTGGTTACACAACATTTGGTATCAGAGCTTTGGATTCTAGGGTTTCGCTGCTCCAAACAGGTCATCGTGGCATTTTCGCTATAACTTTTTTTCTACGAAGTTTCAGAAGCTGAAATTTTTAGGGTACGAAGCCAAAATCTTGAGGAATCTTGTATAAAAATTTCAGAGTTTGGTTCGCAATAATTTCGGAGATATGATCTGTGGAAGTCAGGTATTTTTTCAGGCTCCTAAACAGGTCATCGTGGCATTTGCGCTATAAATTGTTTTCTACGAAGGTTCAGAATCTGAAATTCATATGGTGCGAAGCTGAAATCCTGAGGAAATTCATAAAACAATTTCAGAGCTTGGTTCGCAATATTTTTGGAGATATGATCTGTGGAAGGTAGTGCTTTTTCAGGCTCCTGAATTTCATCTCAAAGAGGTGATCGTGGGAAAACTTCAATAACTCTCTCTCTGGGCATTGGATTGAAGTGCCGTAAAAAGTGGTCGCAAGCACACAGACTGAAGTTTCTTCGCTATCAATTTCAGAGACAAAGGACAAAACAATGACACGTGGAAAGTCGTACAAGTTCGCTCTACTGAACCAGTCCATAATTAGGTCATTGTGGGAGATTGGACACAACTTTGTCTTGGAGAATCCAAATCAGGTCAGACCTATGGTATTCGAAAGATAATTCAGAGGGCTACGTCAGTACCAAAATTCAGATATTGAAGTGTTGTAATTATAGAGATAATTTAATTTCAATATCTAGCTCCTCAAAAGAAAGAGAAAGGTGTGTATTTGGTTTTTAAAATTGCATAACGTTTGTTTGAAAAAGAAATTGAAGTGATTCAAACTGCATATTTGAGATTTTTATCAGTATTGGGTTCTATAATGCATCCAAAAAATAATTCCATAGCCATTAATCCCTCAAAAAGCTATACTGTGACGCATGAAGAGAAAGAGTTGCAGTATGAGATATCAAAATTATGGTACTGAGTGCAAAAAGTTTCGATCTTACGAAGAGCAATTGAAGATGAAATAGATGGTTTAAAAGCAGAAATGGAGGCTAATTTGGATGGTTTGAAGGATCAATTAATAGCAAATATGGATGATAAATTAGTGGAATATCACATCGAGCATCAACAACAAGTTCTCCAACTCTCAAAGGATAACCCAACTTTGGTGCGAGAATCTAATGAAACAGGGAAGATCAACATGACATGTCGAAAGAAGTTATGATGCGATCATAGAAAAAATAACTCGACAACTACGGAATCGATCAATTTCAGAGTATCTCATCAAGTGGAAGAACTTACCCACTGAAGATTCTACATGGGAGGATGAGAATTTTATACGAAAGCACCCGGAGCTACTCAAGTGTTGAGGACAACACTTTTTTGAAGGAGAGGGGCATGTTAGGTCCCTATATCACTAGTATAGTCCCTTATTATTGTTAGTGTAACCCCTTATTGTTATTATTGAACCCTTGTAACCCCCATTTTGTTATTATTGTGCCCTTAAATTATTATTGTTAGGTCGGCTAGGATTACATTGTGGCCCACTAGGATTACGTTATGGCCCCATGGACTCCTATATATAGAAAGGAGGTTTTGTAAATTGTATCATCCAAGAATTTTTCATTTATGTAATGTATTGGAGGTTTCCCCCTCGAAGTGGCTTATTTCTAAGGCGTTCATATCTCTTTTCTTCTATTTTTGGAGCTGGTTACACAACAGAGGCAAGGGACTCACCATTGCAGCTCCATCAACCTTCTTGTTCTTCTTCTTTTGTGGATAGTTAGTAGCAAGATGCCCATGTTCGTGACAGTGAAAACACTTCACCTTGGACATATCTAGCTTCTTGCCCTTAGACTCAGATTTAGAATGGAATTTCTTCCCCTTCCCCTTCTTTTCCTTGGCAGCCAAAGCACAATCCTCTTCATCATCATGTTTTGATGAAGAGCCATCTTTGGTGTTCCGCCTAAACTCCTCCTGCACCAGATCCGACCACAGTCGTTCCCAATCCGGAAATTTTTCCCATCCATTGACAGTGTCTTCATAATTGTGCCAACTCTTAGGAAGTCCCAAGAGAGCCAATATCACCAAATCATCATCATAAACATCTATTCGCACACTCCCCAGTTCATCCCGACATTGGACAAACTTCGTGAGATACTTTGGAATGGTGTCGCCCTTTTCCATCTTGATCTTTTTGAGTTTATCTTTGAGTGCCAATTTCCTATGGTCGTTGCTGCTTTGGAATAGATCCATCAAAGCCTTCCACATAGCATATGGTGTGGCTTTCCCATGGAATCTTGAGACAATGTGGTCTCATACTCCCTCCAACAAGATCCTCCTGGCCTTTGCCACTTTCTTTTTCCATTCATCAAGATTGGCAGCATCTAATGAATCAGGCTTAGGAACATCATTGTCAATGAATTCCTTCAAGCCATTTTCTTCGAGTGTCACCTCCAACCTGTCCTTCCAAGAAATGTAGTTTGAGCTACCCTCGAGTGCATACTCTAGTCTCAAGCCATTTAAATCCATTTCGATCTTGAATCAGTTGTAGCACCAAGAAAGTCGTTCTGCAAATTTGAATCCTTTCCACCAACAAACTCATCTCCTGCTTCACTAATCCAATTTCTTATGCTCTGATACCATGTAGAAATTTAATACAAAATACATGTATGTCCTAGATTCTCCAGATCTAAAAATATACTACTGTTAAATACAGAATTGCTTCTAGTTATATTTGTAGAATTTAAAACACAATTGCCAATTACAATATCATGAAGAAAGATCAATCACACACAACATAGATAATTTTACTGGGGAAAGCTTATAGCTAAAAACCCCACTATCTTCTATTGTATATTATATCATGGATCATGAAACAATTACATACAAAGCTCCAATCCAAGAGCTCTCAGTACATGAGCTAATTGTCTCACACTGTCATACAAAATTTGGCAAGTTCCTTAGCCAATTTATTGTCTCCAGAAAACCTGCCTCCACTGCGCAATTCTTGTTGATAACAATCCCTGAATGAATGCAATCATGCCTGCCTTGACTACACAATCCTCATGGGCACATCCAATGTGTGTGTGGTTGCATGTGTGCAACTGGATAATGTCACAGCTGATAGTTTACTTCCATTTTAGCTATAACTCAACTGGGTCTCCACTAGATCTGACATGCATGCATTTAATAATAGAAAATATTTATTTGCATGTGATACCATTGATTGTAAATTAATTAATAATTAACTCACTTGATCTCTCACTAGTGTATCTTCAGTTACAACTAGCACAACTGAGTTAAAATACTTTACAACTTTCAAAACTGCACTTCCAACTTTGTTACAACTTCGAATCACTCAGTTACAACTAAGTGAACCTGCATGTCCCGCCAACCAACCACTTAACTTGAAATTCCTTTAGCTAATTGATTTTCCACTTCAGTTAACTATTTCCAAGTGCTTATCGAGAATAGAATATAGTTTATTTTCCAACTAATATTAAGGTATAATAATAGCATACATGTATCTATAAATAGACATGCATTCTATAAATATAATTTGCACATACATCTATAAATATACATACACCTAAAAATAGCCTGAGGCTCCATCCTAGTGAAGGTGCTTAATTTTCACTAGGATCTTCTTGTTGAACCTTAACACATGGAAGGGTTTGTAAGGGTCTTTTAAGGGTTTTGAAAAGACATTTTATGTATTGAAAGATCTTAAAGATAAGAAAGATCTATATTTCTGACTGTTTATAAGATCACATTGTCTACTTACTAATTAATGATTGCGTGAAGTTATCTGATAAGATTTTGCATGATTATTGATGATATGTTAAGTGTTTACATTAAGTAAGGCCTAGATATAGTTCTAATATGCATCTGCACTAAATCAAAACATTATTTATGTGTTATTATGTTGATAATTGTGAATTCTTTGTATGTCTGTTATAAATTGTTGCACGCATCTGTACAAGATTACTTAGGGTTTTTGTTGAGGACCACTTCATTAAATTCTCTCTCGGGGTGTGGAAACCTAGTTCCAACACCCCCCCATACTGCTTCGGGTGAGACTTTGGTCCGAGCAAGCAGATCATTGCCGAAAGGGTCGGTAGTTGGATGGTTTGTTGGTTTATCCATAAAATTTGAACCTGGGTCAAAACCCCTAAAGCCAAAAAAACCTATATCATATTGTGGTTGATGGTAAGATTTTGATTATTGTACTTTATGCAGATGATCTGATACTGACAGGTGATTAGTAGCTCATAACTTCTTGAAAATAATATCTTGCAAGATAATTTGAGATGATGGACATAGGGCTCTTGCATTATTCCCTTGGTTTGGAAATATGGCAAAGAGATGGGGACATATTTTTTTCTCAAGGCAAGTATGCCAAGGTGATTCTGAGGAAGTTCCACATGGAGGGCAACAAACCCATGGAGAATCCTCTTGCAGTAAACTGGAGGAAGGAGGATGCTACTTCAGGTGAGGTAGTGGATGATACTGTTTACAGGAAGCTTATGGGTTCACTTATGTATTTGGTGAACACACAACTAGATATATGCTATGCAGTTAACTAGCTTAATCAAGCTATGGTTAAGCCAACCAAGCTCTTTTGGAAGGCGATGAAGCATGTCTTAACATATCTCAGGGGCACTACAAAGTATGGATTATGGTATAGAAGGATATAGGGAGTGAAGCTTCAAGGATTCACCAATGTAGATTGGGTAGCCATTCCATAAGACAGGAAAAGTACATAAGGAGGCATCTTCAACCTAGGATCAGCAATGTTTTCTTGGTACAACGGGAAAAATAGATCAATTTCACTCAGTTCAGCAGAGGCAGAGTACATGATAGCTAGTTAGGATGCATGTGAAGTCATCTGAATGAGGAATATACTTATTGGTTTGTTTGGTCATCAGATGGATCTGACGATGATACATTTTGATAACCAGTGTTGCATTAAACTCTCAGTTAATATGGTATCCATGACAGGTCCAAGCATATTTATATATGGTATCACCATCTCAAATATTGTGTTCAGAGGCACGTTATGTTGTTGCAGCACATTCCCATAGAGGATCAAGATGCATACATCTTGACGAAGGTGCTCAAAAAGAGAAAATTTGAATACCACAGAGGTAGGATCAGGGTAGCTGATAATCCCTTTCTCTTTGAGAGGGAGTGTTGAAATTGAACAAGTAAACACACCCACACATTCATGAGGAAATTCAGCGAGGGATTTTAGTTACACACAAGTGAGGAATGTGGGTGTCTAATTTATTTTTCCCTTAAATAAAGTAGACAATAAATTGTAATTTCATCCCATAAAAGTTTTTATCAGTTAACTAAGTCATGAAGACCGATTTAGCTCAAGAAATTCGAGTTCAGGGTCTAATATGAGGCATCTAGAGTGATTATAATATTTTGGGGGACCAGTTGCAGTTAATATACTAGTGGGGTGCAGATGTAATCAGTTAACTCAATTAATTGAGTTTAAATCAGTTTAACTAGTTCTAACTAAGTGATGAATTAGTGAGAGTGCGAGTGAATTAAATTATATTTAATTCAAAAGTAATGATCAATCAGATAACAGATGATTCACTATTAATAGTTGCATGCATTTCAATTCTAAGGAAGACCTAGTTGAGACAAAGGTTAAAGGGAACATAACTATCAGTTGTATTATTAGAGAATTACCCATGTGCAATTGTAAAGCCATGAGGAAGCCATGGTGGATTTTGCAATCAAGAAAGGGAATTATTCCTATTTAATAAGGACCTAATTCACCAAGAATTGTGTGAGAAAGGCAAGTTGAAGGAAGGTTGAGAATTGGCTATGTGTTTGTCCAATTTTTCCTAGATCAGTGTGAGACAATTGGAAGAGTGCGGGTGATTCTTGTGAGCAAGAAAGCATTGTATTGTTTCATGATAACTTGACTTTATACAATATGTGATAGCGGGGTTTTGAGCAGTTGATTTCCCCAAGAATATATTTTTTTGTGAGATTGATTTACTTCTTTCTCTTACTTTCATGTGATTGAGCGATCGTGTTGTGTATTCCAAAAATATTATAGAAGGATTCAGTTTCTTCTTTTAGTACATCATAACATCAGATTGAATCCATTGATATATAATTTCTATAAATTTCTACAAACAAGGATTGGTAGAAAAATCCTCTTCAGTATGATACACAAACTGACTCCACAAACCGATATTCCCATAGCTATGCATCATGGGTCTACCCCTTGATTCCATTCACTCACACCATGCTACCTGTGCCTAGATCTATGAACAAGCTCTACATTGATATCCCAATCCACCATGCCAAGTAAATCCTTAGCAATAGAATCACCCCATTGAATCCAACACTTGGCTTTAATATATCTATCTTTGGGTTTGATACCATGTTCATAAATTAACTAGGGGAACATTACACCAACAACAAAACACAAACACAAAGTTTACCTTGGAAAAACTCAATATGGGGAAAAACAAACTAATGGAATTCCATTAGTCCCTTGGAAAAAACCCAGCCAAGTGAGCCTTCACCACTCACCTCCCCAGTCTATTACAATGAAGTCTTCCCAATACTTTTAAATGCTTCATTACATGCAATCCATGGGCACAAACCATGGATAACCAAAACACTAGGCCCAAAACAACCATTGTTGATTAAGAAAAATTGAATATTTCACCAATTCAAGTTTTACCTAACACTACTTAATCAACTAATCCTTGCTCTGATGAGGTTGTAAAATATCTAGGCATAGATCAACAACAACGATCCTTAAGGCAGGATGCATCCAACAAGTAACCTCCAAGGATTTTCCTTCCAAACACAACCAAAAATTCAAATTTTAAGGTGCATTCTAATCGAATAAAATAATACATTCATTACATGAGAGATCATGCTTTAATAAAAAAAAAAAATCTAGGCATTTGGCCCTTAAAAAAATCTGTCTCCTATCGGATCCAACACAAGTAGAAGCTAAACGGTATAGATGATAATGGAGCTAGGGGAAAAAGTATTTTTCACCATTATATTTCCCAATGTAGAATATCGCATGATTTTTTAGAAAATGGACCATACTTCTTCAACTCTACAAGGTTATAACTTAGTTTTGGATGAAAATATTTTTTTTCTGGAAAAAGAGGATTGGTTTCCCAAATTTGGATTTGCATGTGCTCCTTGCCTGAAGTATTTTTGGATGAAGAAATATTAGCAGGCATTGGAAAATCTTAGGGTCTTTTTGTCAAAGTCTCGAAAACCACTAAACAAGCAAGTTCCATATCTTGTTCTTGCATATTTTTATACATGAATATATCAAAGCCCCTTCCCAAGTCAGTTGATATATATTATCAAGGAAAAATCTAGAAGTAAACCTTGGAATATGAGCACATTATGTTCCATTGACGTAGATTCTATGAATATGAGCATCTCTACAGAAATTTCCCCATGCTAGTTCTTGAGACCACTATAGATCAATGCCAAGATATAAATTGATATGGCTTCTTTAGACCAATGAATCGTTGTTGTACCTATGCATCAAGCCCCATAAACACACTCTGGAAAAACCCTTTTCACTGGAAACAAATTTGAACTGCTTTCAAATCTTGAATCCCTAACCCATCATGTGAATCCCACACCTAGGAGATAGACATTCCAAATAACAACAACCCCAAATAATCATTTGAGGTTCCTCATGTTACCTCCTCACAATCCCCAAATCAAAACACCCAAGAACTTTCAAATAAATATTCTAGGCTACCACAAAATAATGAGGTAACCAAAGAAATGGATTTGGATGTTATCAACCTTCCCATAATTAATGAGGCATAAAAATGAAAATACCCAAAATCTTTCTTGGAGCATCAAGTCAAAATATTAATTAGAGCCATTCTCAAATCAATATAGCAAGCCCAAAAATATTCAATTGGACAAACCAGTTCCAATCCTTTTGAGTTCACATCCAAGCTATGAAAGAGACTACAAATTCTCACAATGATGAGAAGAGAAAATTCCATATGAGAAATCAAAAAAATTGGGAAGAACTAGGTGACATTTCTATCATTTGAGGTAGAATAAAGTTGATCTTAGAGGTTTATCCCTCCACCAACTAATCTCCCACATGAATACATTCTCCTGCAATTTCAGCAGCCTAAATTACAAGGTCAAGCAAAGGATTTTTAAAGACAAGTGACTCATGAAACATCCAGCCTTATTAATGATTCAGGAAACTAAAACTTCCTATGAAGTGGTATGCAATATGATAGACAAATGGGGTTGAGGATGAAAATAAGTATATCTTGACACACAAGGTCAATCAGAAGGTCTTGACATAATCTAGAACTATAGAGAGGTATCCATCCTTAACATGTTTTCTTCTTTAATAATTCTCACTATACAATTTCAGCTCATAGGATTGTCAAAAACTTTTTTTCTTTCAATTGCATACAACCCTTCACACCCAAAGACAAGCCACATTTTCTTAACTTCAACTTGCATCTTAATTTATTCATCTCCTTGACATATTGGATCCTAGGATGGGATTTCAATTTAATAAAAGATTTAGAAGAAATAAAGGGTATTTTTATAAATCTAGGAGTGGAATCTAGCATCTTCCAATATGTCATGGCTTCTTCTCACTTGGACGAACTTATCACCATCGATGAAACTTATACTTGGAAAAATCATAAAGGAGGCTCCTAGAAAATATATTCAAATATGGATAGGTATCGCATCTCTATCATGCCAAGGGAAATTTTCATGAATGCTTCCATCCTCTGTATCCATATCTCAAGTCATTGGCTAATCAAATTAGACATCAAAATCAAGCCCCTCCCTATAAATGGGCAACTTTTCCTAGATAATTTATGGTTCCAACATTGTGAATTCCAATCCATCATCAAGGATTATTCATATGAATTATCCAACGTAACACCCTCCTCCCACATATGCCCAAGTAACCATCCAACAAGGGTAAACATGTGACAAATATTTACTATGATATGACTCAACTCCCTATGTATTAGTTAAGGAAGTGGAATCGACGGAACACAACCACACTGGCCTTCTACACAGGCAATAGAAATCACAGGATCCATCCAACCCTTCTAAATGACCAGCCCCTGAGACAACTTGATAATTTACTGCATTAAATCCTTAGTTGCTCCCATGGCATGGGCATGCATTCAACCAAGAACCTCAATACACTCCCAAAAAAAGGCATGCATGTGACTTGGAACTTTTACATGTAATTATGTGCCAGTGATGCTAGATTTTTTGCCACTTTTTCAGGGCCAAGACTCAGGCCACTTCCCAAAACTCCATGAAACTTCTAGAAATTAAAAATAGCATAAAAAAAATGATATGAATGAAAATACTTGAGTGAGGACTTGACTGTACCCCTACTAGCCATGACATACATTTCGTTAAACATGTCATAAAGATGCATTCTACAAATTTAAAGAACAAATCTTAGCATAGGGGTCTCATACTTCTCTGAAAATCACTAAGAAAAATTGGTGCCTCATCGCAATAACTGCATTACCATCTATTAAACCATATATTCATTGTACATTTAGGGATTATCCAAAACATGATGAGAGCCATACATTATCACTATCATAAAACTCAGTCATAACTAACATATAACCAATAGAAATATCAAGGATATAACATCCATATAATCCATATATAGAAAAGTATATTTACCTATAAATTACCAAGGAGAAAGAGCTCTTATTGATGATTGCATAGGCCAACTAGGTATGGAACTTCCACGAACCACCCGACCATAGACTAGGTTGAACCAAATATTTCTTTCAGTCTATCACCCACATGCCATATTCCAAGCATGAATGTGGGATCTCATAAAACAAATCAATAAAAATCAAATCATGGCTTCCGGAGGCTAAACCACCTCAACCCTCAACCGATGATTCCACAGCATGGTCATAAATCACTAAACATCACCAGATTGGTCTCTACCCAATTTATCCAAGGCTATAGATTGTTTGTTCCAACTATGGCTTACAAGACTAGTAACTCAACCTATGTTCAACCCATAGCTGTCGTCGAGCTTCCAGAGAATTTTTCCAACCAAGGCTTACAAGACTAGTAACTCAACCCACCAAGGGCTTCCAAAGCGTTTTTCCAACCAAGGCTTCCAGGACTATTAAATCAACCCAAGTTGTTACAGGGCTTCTAGAGAATTTGTCCAACAAAGGCTTCTAGGAAGTAATAACTCAAGCCACATCCAAGGGCACAACAAAACCAACCAGAAAACAAAATTAAAACCCACAACACCATGCCTCTCCGGGAAATGGAAAGGTTAGGAAAAACCTTGTCAATCCTGGAAATCCTCCATGTCAATGACAAATCATAACCAAATAACCACATGCATATGCCATGTCAAAACTAGCAAGGAAATCGTATATGAAACTTGGTACTTGCAATAAAAATCTA
Source organism: Pinus albicaulis (assembly GCA_034641835.2). NCBI lineage: Eukaryota > Viridiplantae > Streptophyta > Pinopsida > Pinales > Pinaceae > Pinus > Pinus albicaulis. The sequence goes on from CM076578.1 coordinate 1,040,770,604, forward strand.
TTGTAGTTGTTGATATCGATTTCCTCTTGTGCTTTCTTGATTTTCCTTTTCCTTCTTGCTCCAAATCTCAAGTATGCCACACTCCTCCAAGAGTAATCCAATAAAACTCTAAGTGTCCAAGAGTATGAGACAGAGAGAATAGAATGAGAGCTCCAAAACTGAAGTGACAAAAGGTACTAATTGATCCTCAAAAGCCATTTTATTAATGAGGACTCTAATTTCTTCAATTTTCCATTATTTTCCCTCATTTTCCTCCTCACATGCAACATGTGACCTTTAAAATTTCTTTTCTCCTAATTTCCATTATTTTCATAAATAAATTCCAATGAATGCCACTTTTCCTTCCAAGGCCTTTGCAATTTCCTTTGCCAATTTCCATAACCATAATAAACCAAATGAACACCCACACTAGGATTTTTTTCCCAACATTCAACTTAGAATATGTGTCCCATGACCAAGGTCTTATTTTACCTTTATTAAAGTTTACATGTATTTTTGACCAGGGATGTTACAGAACTCTCCCCCTTGGGGGAACACTATCTTCAATGTTCAATGAAACATACAACCAACAAGACTACTGAAAGGAAAAAAAAATGCCCATGGAGCTTTATAACTTAGCTCGTTGTAGTATTTACAATGATAAAATTTTTGAGAATCAAACCAAAATCATAACATAACAACATGACAACCATAAATTCATGATACCATATTGCTTATTGGAGATTTATAACACAGCTCACCACGGTATTTACATCCATATACATATGTATATATACCAAAACATCATACCAAACATAAATCAAGGATATTCACTGAACTGGAGAATAAAGAAGGATACATAGCTTCATCTGATCTTCCATCTCCCATGTAGCTTCATTGGACTCAAAGTGGATCCACTGGAATTTAACTACTCGAGTGCTCGGTTCCAGAATATGAGCATATTTATCTATAATATACATTATGGATTTGGCTAGAATTATCTTTCTAGCCCCACCTACAATACAAACCAGTCAATCACATGATCATCGTCTTTAACATAATTCTTAAGCAATGACACATGGAAAACATCATGGACTTTCACTGTCAGAGTTAGTGTAAGTCGATAGGATATTGGTCCAATCCTTTCAAGGATCTTGAAAGGTCCACAAAACCGAGGTGCCATCTTGGCACATGATCCAATCCATAAGGAGCTCGTCCTAGGATTGATGTGCAAGTACACTTTTTCCCCAACCTGAAACTCCTTAAACAACTTATTCTGATCTGCATAAATTTTATGTCTATTCTATGCTACCTTTACATTTCTCTTGATTACCTGCATTTATTATTCTATATCTGCCAACATATCTGATCCTATCAATACCCTATAGACTAGATCACTCCAACTGATAGGAGTAATACAACTCCACCCATAGAGTGCCTCAAATGGACTCATCCTCAATGACTCTTGATGCCCATTGTTGTAAGAAAACTCTTCCAGTGGAAGATACTCTTCCCACTTTGATTGTCGATGCATCACATGCATCCTCAACATGTCCTCCAATATCTTGTTGACCCTCTCTATCTTTCCATCTATCTATAGATGATAGGTTGTGTTGAAGGAAAACGTTTTACCTAAACCTGCAAATAAATATTTCCAAAATATCAAAGTGAACTTAGCATCCTTGTCTGACATAACCTTCTCTGGGAAACCATGCAACCTCACTACATCTCCATTGAAAACTTGTGCTACATCATTGGCTAAATAAATAGACTTCTCTGGAATGAAGTGTTCTACCTTTTTCAACCTCTCAACCACAGCCATAGTTGAATCATGCTATCTATATTTCCTCGACAAACCTATGATGAAGTCCATGGAAATAAGCTCCCATTTCCACTCCAGAATCAAGATCAGTTGTAGCAACCCACATGGAAGCTTACACATTACCTTCACTTGCTAATAATCCAAGCTTATTGACACAAACTTTGCCACTTCTTTCTTCAATTTTGGCTAGTAGTAGACCTTTTTCACTGTTATCAATGTCTTATGATATCCCAGGTGATCTTAATACGGTTTTACATGAAAATCCCTCAATATAAGCTTCTTGAGCTTGTTGTCACCTAGCACATATATCGTGTCCCAAAATATGACCAAACCATATGTTGTGAGATGATATTCCACATCATGTGCACCTATACCTGTACATGTACTTGCTGGTAACCTGTGCTTGAACTCCATGTACCTGTTATCCTGCTAACCTACTTGTAAGATCTGAGCCTATAAATTTTTCCCATAATAACTCATAGTTGTTCTATGGTTCACATGTATCTGCCTGCTAATACCATCTGCAACCCTGTTTTATTTACCTTTAATATACTTGATCTCAAAGTCAAACTTGATGATCGTGGCCAACCATCTAGCTTTCCTGGCGTTCAAATTCAGTTGGTCAAATAGATACCCCAATCCACTATGATCACTCATCAATACAAACCTCCTACCAAGAATATAGTGCCTTAGTGTCTTCAATGCATGGATGATCACTGCCAACTCAAGATCATGTGTCAGATAATTTTTCTCATGCTCATTCAGTTTATGTGATTCATAGCATACTACCTATCCTTCCTGCATAAGAACTCCACCAAGTACTTTCTTGCAAGAATTTGTGCATACCACAAAATATTTTTCCAAATCTATAATCTTTAGAGCTGAGGAATTTGTCAACAACTATTTCAACTACTCAAAACTTGTTGCACATTCTTCTATCCATTCAAACTTCTTACCTTTTCATTGCAATGATGTGATGGGATATGAAATTTGTGAGAATTTCCTGATGAACCCCTTATAATAACCTACAAACCCCATAAAGTACCTTACCTCATCCACATCCCTAGAAGTTTCCCACTCCATGATAGCCCTTAACTTTTATGGATCCACCTTTATGCCTTCCTTGGAAACCACATGTCCAAAGTAATGTACCTTTGTCTAAAAGAAACTACATTTGTTAAGCTTATCATACAACTGATGCTCTCTTATCAATCTCAACACTTAAGCTAAATGTTCAGCATGCTATTTCTCATTCTTAAAATATACCAATATATCATCAATGAATACAATAAAAAAATTGTCCAGATAAGCACACAACACACTATTCATCAAGCACATAAAATAAGTTGGATAATTTTTTAAACCAAAAGGAACTACAACAAACTCATAATGTGCATACCTAGTCTAGAACTTTTTCTTGTGAATGCCATCTTCTTTAATGCATAATTGAAGATATCTTGATCTCAGATCAATCTTTGAGAACATTATTGTTCCCTTCAACTGATTGAGCAAATCATCAATCCTTGGAAATGGATACATGGTCTTGATGGTCACCTTGTTCAACTGCTAGTAATCAATTCATAACCTGAGGCTACCATCCTTATTCTTTAAAAATAACACTGGTTTTCCCTATGTGATACACTTTTCCTAATGTATCCCTTTTCAATAATTTCCTTCCACTGCAACTTTATCTCTACCAACTCTGAAGTGATCATCCTATATGGTTATTTCGATGTTGGTTTTGCCCCTGGTACCAACTCAATAGAAAAATCCACTTCCCTGTGGGGGGGTAACCCTGAAATATCTGTGGGAATTACATCATGAAACTGTTGTAGAACTAGATACCTTCTCAAGACATCCACAACCTCAACTTCCTTACCTTTTCCACTAGAAATATGTACTGCAAATAACACACACCATTTCTTTCAATTACGTTTTTCCTGCATAGTTGTTACCGTTCTAATGGATGTTGTCTTATTCTTACCCTGCATGACTCTCTATTATCCATTGTCATCCAAGCACTCAATAGCTTTTTCATAGCAGTCCACTTTGGTCTTATAGAGATACAACCAGTCCATACCTAAAATCATGATATATGAACCCAATAGAAATGAATTCAAATGTGTTGATGTAGACATACCATTCACCTCAAATGCACAAGCTCTTACCCAATGATGAACTCACTTCTTTATACCTGTAGAAAATTGTACTAACCAATATTTTGCATGCACTTATTTATTCAATCCACACTTATCCACCAATTCATGATTAACATAACTATAATTAGATCTAGGGTCAATCACAATAGAAACAACTTGATCGCAAAGCTTACCATCCACCTCTATAATAGATGTCTGGTGATTTGACTCCCTGTAATCCAACGTTGCATAGATCCAAGGAACAATTTTTCCAACATCCCCCACTATTTTCACTTCCTAAGAACTGTAGATATGCGATCTACCACCCTAATGTTGTGGAAAATATCTCCTATGATGATATTTTCCACAAGTTCAACATTTTATAGGCTTCCAACTTGCACCCTTTTTCTGCTCCTCAAACTGAAATCCCCACCCTTTTTCCGATGCATTAAACTTCTTGTGCGGTGTTGCACACTCTTTGTTACCCATGTTCTGAGATTTTTCTCGGTTATTATCCCATTTCCCTGTATTCTTATCATTACCTTTCCAGTCATGCTTAGTCTCAAATCTCTACTTTGATTTCTCATAACAATGCTTTAGCTTCCAGATGGCCTCCTCCAATGATCTAGGCTCATCAAACTCAATATTGTATTTTAATGCTACCGACAACCCACTGATGAATCTTTGAATCTTGGCCTTATCCTCCTTGAGGTAAGGAACATATATCAACAACTTTGGAAATATATTAGTGTACTCCTTGTCGCTCATAGATCCCATATTTAGCTCATAAAACTCATTTTCCCTCTCGTCATAGTATCTCACTGATAGATACTTCTTCTTGAATATTATCTTGAATTCACTCCAAGTCAACTCCTCCTCATAAATATCTCGGATGTTCTTTACATATTCCCACCAGATATTTTATTTACCTTTAATACTGAAGGTATATTTTTTAGCCTTCATGTTGTCTGAGTAAGCATGTAATCTGAAGAAATTATTCATTCTAACCAACCATGATTCTACATCCTGTGATTTTTCATCTCTCCATGAAATGTAGGTGGATTTTCTTTCTTAAACTCATCCAACAAATAACCTGTTCGCGTTGGAATCATCACTTGGACTGTAGCAAGAACCTGACCAGACACATCTTAAACTATAAATAAATTTAATCATTTTTTTATGATATTGATAGGTGGTACAAACTTTGATTCACTGAAGAGAGATTTCGGTCAAATCCATTGTTATACTAATGAGGGTGTTAGAACCTGATGTGGTAGCAAGGTGCAAGTTTGTAGTCTATGAGGATAGGAAATCAGTAGGTCTGTAAAACAGAAATCTACTGCATTTAGTAGAAATTTAAAAAAGTAGCAGTTTGACAATATTCCATTGAGAGAAAGATATTTATAGTCTGACAATATTCTCACTGAAATATCATGAAGAATAACTATCATGAGTGATGCTCTTCCACTGTTATAACATATATTTTATCAGGAATTCTCACTATGTGAGACTAAAAATAACTGATAAAACACATAACATGCTTAAGAGAATAATAAAAACACATAATAGTGTGATGATTTACAAACTGGAACTGGAAGAAAGAAGATATGGAAACACAAGTAAAGTAGACAATACGCAAATAAAATTGCTAATAAGTCCTCAGTAGTATCATTCCATTTCATTCACAAAAATGATTACATATCATATAAGTCAAAATTCTATAACCACCAACCAACCCTAAATTCATATCAATTTGTCATATATATACAAAATATGATACTATCATCTTCCACAGAAAAAGGTAAATCTGTTTCAAAATTCATTACAACCTCGTGCAAGAGGTGAGGCTTATCCCTTAATCTTAATTACAAAGTGCTACATTAAAAACAAGATAAACATAATGAAGTCATCATGAAGGTTGTCACTCTGAAATGGTTCTGTGAGGTGGTAGCCTATTCGAAGACCACTCTTATCTTTCAGTGCAACCAATCTTCAAAAAAAAGTGTAAAAACTTTGGGAATGAAATGTGGTTGTCTCCTATTAAATGTGCAAAACATAAACATGATATTTCGAAGAAGGCTAGATATAGGACACCTGGCAGCATCCATTGCAACTGAATAACCTCTCCACTTCATCTGTTTAATGTCACCATCATGATTCAAAACAAAAATTATCCCATTTCCATCACATGCTGATATTTCAAAATAATTTCTACTTTCACAGAAAAGGTAGCAATTGTTGGCTCCCCATGATTTGCAATATTGGCAAGAACAAACTCTGTAGGGAACCACATCAAACCACTTTGGAGTCCATGGACCTAGCCTTTCTGGACTCAGAGAGGGCTCTCTCTATGTAAGTGTTGATAAATGATATGTCTTTATGCTTTTATTTTATGATTTCAGGCTAGTTATGAAGTTCTGAGGACTTGTTTGTTTTGATTGATTGGATTGGTTGATAAATAGACTAATGGTGTGATTAAGTGATGAAGTGTTTCAGCTTAATAGATATACCATGAGAAAACATTAATCCATTGGGCTATGGAGTCATAAAAGGATTTAATTGTTCATCAACTCTGCAAGAGTTTTCATAGGGCAAGCTAACTATATCAAGAGAATCTCTTTAGATTAGATGTGATATTAAATAACAATAATTCGTGAAAACAATAGAACTAAAATTTAGTTAAGAATCTTTTAACTCTACTTCAACAAGAAAATCATTTTAGGTAAGTGTTCGAGACAAACCAAAGGACGAAGCTTACCATAGATTTCTTTGGCCAGACTTTAATAAGAAAACCTTTAAGACAACAATCCAACAATCCTAGAATTACTTTCAGACACATAAAACATTTAAGATAACAATGAGTGCAACTAAATAGCAAGATAGACATATCTCCTTTAATCATACACTCTAAAGACCTCCAAAGCAATAGTTTGAGGTAGACCAAAGGACAGGGCATACCATATACTTCCCTGGTTTAGACTCTACTAATTACACTTCAAAGAAAGGTCTTAAGACACAATATTTCAAGCTACACCAAAGGACAGGGCATACCATAGACTTCTTTGGCTTGACTCTATTAACTCATTTCCAAGACAACAAGCTAGGTGGAACCAGAGAGCAGTTAAGAATTATCCAATCAGACCTTAAAGAAGAAAACATTGAGATAAAGAATGCACATAGAAATAGGGTGCCAAGATGGCATATCATAATCTAAAATTTATGTTCTTTCATCAGAGAAATAATGGACAGAATGGAAAATATAAGGAAAACATTGACAAAGAAGGAAAACTTCACCATTAACATAGCTCAAGAATCTTGTGAATGTGCTTGTATTACTGATGTTCAAAATAGTTACATTACTCCAGTACAGTAGATCTCTACAACTCAGAGCTTTCTCAAATCCAGCCTTGCAGTCATTCCTCTAATCAACAACCAATCAGCTAATCAAGCAACCAACCTCCAACCAACACTAAAAAATGAAGAATACATGCAATATTTATCTACAAAATGAGGAGGTGATCCTAAGCTAGGGTTTCAGATGTCATTTATTACATATTTAATGTGTTTTTGACCTTTGAGACCAAACAAGGCCCAAGGCAAAATATCTGAGACTAATTCACTGTAACAATAACTCCTAACTTAACTTCTGAGCTAACTTTTGGAAATATTTGACTTTAAGGCTTCTTAATAACTTTTTCAATAATTTTTGGTAGCTGAAAAATATCTCTGACTGTTTGTAATAACTGTTGATGTATTTATTTTAATAAAACATGTTGTAGGTGTCAAAAGGTATCCTTTGAAGAAGTAATTTCTTTGGTTTAATCATTCGAATCTATTTTTGTGCTGATCTGCCTTTGTTTTATCCTTTAAACTCTGTTTAGGCCTTTTAAAACTTGGATTTATCTTTACTGTGTATTTTACTATATTTTCTCTAATTGTGCCTTTATCTCTGTTTTGTGACAAATCCTTTTGATTTTTCCTTTAATCCTCGACTTAATCATTTAACCCTTTAATCTTCACTACCACAGTCTTTTGACTATCTTTTTTCTCTTTCACTGTGCCTCTGTCTGCAATTTTGTTGCACAGTGCAACAGTATTTTGGTTCCGTGTGTGTCAATGGTCACCAATGATCATGATTCATTGGTGTTTTTTCTTGATTTTATGCTTCTGGCCCTTCTAATCAAGTAAGCTCTCTGGATTGTCACCCTGAATGCTTATTTGAACAATTTAGGTACCTTTAGAATTCCATCTATGTTTTTCCGCCATGAAACCTACACAAAAAAAAACAATCAATTTAGTTTTAAAACCTGTGTGGGGGGATTTTCTGCATTTATTTGGGGTTTTCGGGCTGTCGAAGTGCTTACAGAGGCATTAATTGTGGCTGCGAGGCTTCATCCCAAAGCCACAGGGCCTTGAAGTATTTGAATTAGATGGTGGTATTGGTTTATGGCCCGAAGGGCAATAGGCGATTTTCACGAGTGAGGGGGTGGTTTTTGTATGGAATGGGGAGTGGTAAGCAGGTTTGGGGGATCATGTTTGATTCCACTTAGTGATTGACGCGTGGCAAAGGGATACCGCCCATTTCACAAGGTTGGGGTTTGTTTAACCCCCCCCCCCCTACTGGAATCTGTGCGATATTGAATCGGGACCATTAGATCTCAAGGGGAAGAGATCAACGATGGTCGGGTGAAAGGAGCAGTGGATAGGTCAAAAGGTGGGGCCCGTGCGGACAGGTGGCGGGGTTTGAATGGAGCGAATGGTTCAATGTATGCGGGGCCCGGGGTTTTAAAATAAAATGAGCAGGGATGATTTATAAGGGTAGGTCCGAGGTTATATGGCCGTAGGATTAGGTGCAAGTGGGTGGGGGCTTAAGGAGAAAGGGACTAGGTTAAAAAGAGAGCGAAATGTTTAGAAATGGAGGCAGAATATAGGATTACATGAGGGTTTTTATCAAAGGCAGAGGATAAAAAAAACCTTTAAGGCGAGGTTTTAATTATTTATAAAGGGGCAGGGTTTTTATATAAAAAGAGAGTTTTAATATATAAAAATGGGTCCGAAAGGTTTATTTTTTATTTAAAACAATTTAAAATTAACTTTTTACATTGTTTTAATAAAACAAGGGAAATTGATGAGGTGAGGGGTTAAAATGGGGGTTTTTAGAGAGGAAAGTTAGGAAATGAGGCTTTAGGATGGAAAGAAGGATGAAAATGAGAGAATTAAGCCCATAATGAGTTCTTAAGATTAGCAGGGTGATTTTGAGAAGGCAAACTGAGAGATAGGGAAAAAAAATTTATGAAGATAATGAAGGCAGTGAGATTTTTGAAGATAGCTGATAGTCAAGGAATGTTATCTTTAGCAGGCTGTAGAAAATCCATAGTCACCTAGTGAATCTGTAGAATACAGGAGGATAACAGTGGCTCCAGCTGGGGAGGGCAGCTCCTTTAGGAGGTGTCAATAACCTCAGAGCTCAGATCTCTAGAATTTGTAGATCAATGCCTTCATTGTTCTTGGCATATTTCTCATTCTACAATATTGTGATTTTTTATTTCTCTTTGTAACATGGACTATTGAAACTTGAAAACATTCTTTGCCGCAACTCAATTCTTCCTACCCATCATACTTTTCCTAGCACTTTTCCTTCATTTGGGTGCATTTAGATTGGCAAACCCTTGACATTATTTTTCTTTTTGAAAGAAAAAACTATCTACTTCTACCCTTGTATCATCCAAAGGCTCAGATTAGACTTATGAGATTTTTTATTTTTCTACCTAATCTACTTACCTGTCAAGATTAAAAAATTTGACAGATTTTCATTCTCTAATATATTAATAGGAAATTGAAAACATGACCAAATCAAAATTACGCAGTTTGATTTGGCATAAGCTGTAGCATTTTGGGACAAGCTACACAGATTTTATTTTTTTGAAAAATGTAAAACTAAAAAACTTGAGGGCTATAATCTGAAATTTTTCATTCATCCCTCTCCTTTCTCTTTGGTTCAGATATGCACTTTGGAACCAATATCTTTTCCTATCTAATCTATTGATAAGCCAAGTTTAACAGTTTGGAAAATCTTCATTTACTAACTTATCAGCAGAAATTTAAAACGTGTTCAATCATGATTAGGCTGTATGAATGAACAAGGCTTCCTGTTCAAAAGTAGTGGAATTTGGACTTGCACACTTTCAAAAACATTATTTTTTGGTATGGGGCTTTACCTTTTCTTTTTATCTGCCCTCTTTTCTTATTTTCTTTGTTTTTTATGTTTATTTTCTAATCTATTTCTTCAAGCAGTGTTATGTACAATGAAGAAAGCTTTAAACTCATATCTTCAACTGAAATAATGCTTGAGCATCCTGCCATTGACAGGACCTCCAAATAATTATGTTCCATCCATTTCTTGTAGGAAGAATGCATTGTTACCTCTTGCTGAATGGATCATGTATGGACCTTTCCATAGATTGTCAAATTTTCCATGCTTGCCTTTGTCTTCCCTTCTTGAGTCCCACTTCAGCACATTGTCACCAATGTTGAAATCATTTTCCTTGGTTCTTTTGTCAAAAATATTCTTTATGTTTTCCTACACTTGTTGTGTTTTGTTGTATACTTCTTCTCTGGTTTGTTGCAGATGGATAGTCTGGTTTATTCTTCTTTGCATGTCATTTTCTTCAGACTGTGCTTCTTGGATGAGCTTCATCACCGGCACCCCTAAACTTGTTGGAAAAACTGCATGTTATAGGTAAATTTGGGCATCATTCCCAATGACTTGGTTAACTGGGCATCATCGCTAGGACCAATGTATAGGGTCTATCATTCCCTAACATTTTAGTTGCTACATGCCCTAAGACAAAGAACACAACAAATCAATCAAAGACTTTCATCTGCAAATATTTCCAAAGTTTGAAGTTTATAATATATCATATGAGAGCTCACCAACGTTGCCTCTAAAGGGACTAAGTGCGTTGCATATGTAGGTAGCCCTATGCAAGGCTACTCTACAAAGCACTTCCCGACATTCATGGGTGCGTTGGTCACATTGGGAGTGAAATTATCATTGTTCCTGAATCTCCACTTGGCCAGTGCCTTCTCGAAGAGTTCACATGTGTCAAACTTCGAATCTATGTGTCCATCTAACATCTACAAGATTGGTAACATGTCTTGCATATTATTGGAAAGTCATTGATTGAGAAACTACCTCAGCTCCTTTATAATTTAACACAAATATTAGTGTTTGATAAGGAATAATTTGTGTAGATAAATGCTGGTGGAATTTCCATTGAGGAGATTGATTTGAGTGACAGATTGCTGGAGATATCTACATTGTGATGAGGTTGGGATGCTGATAGAGATGGTGACATTAAGTCAGTCATTGGGTTGTAACCTCCCTTTCTAACATTAATAAATAATACAGCTTACTTTTCCCTATATGCATTTGTATTGGCTTTGATTTTCCATATTGCAAGATCTTAGTTGATGTATATGGTTTATGCTTTACTGATTTAGAAAAATAACTTGAATATACATCTATATTATTGCTATCTTCTGTTGTTTAGTGTTCATTCTTGCAGGAAATATTTTGCACAACCGGTTGGAATTTGAAGCTACAACGGAAGCGACAGAAGGAATCATTTGGAAGCACTTGTATTCCAAGTAAGCCTCTAATTCATTCTGTGTGTCTATTCTTATTTATGAAAATTATTCGTATAATCGTTAATCTATTGTTCTATATGAGCACCTATCTAGGGAAGAATGATTTATCCGTAATTCATAATTCCACATAAAAAATTGGCGACTCCGTTGGGGAGCTTACTCTTTATCCTAGGTGTTTTAGCCTCTTATTTTCTCTTTTTATTCACCCAGTAGTTGTTACTCACAAAGATTAGGCTTTTTAAGATCCAAATTTGCAAAAGAAGTGTGTTAAACAACTGTGTTTTACTTTATACACTACGCCGAACGCACTCTTGGACAGGACACAGTGCTTTGCATAGCATTGTCTCCCTTTTAGGCTTGCGTTGCAAAGCACTGTCTCTCTTTAGAGACTGTGTTGCCTCCTGAAACTATCCAAATTCCCTTGAATTTTTCTTTGAAGTTTGTTTCAGTTTGTTTGTTGTTGTGTTTTGAAAATCCTAAGCCTCATATTGACTAGTGAATTCATCTACCTCTTCCTCCTTTGAAAGAAAATTTGTTCAATGTTTGTTAAAAGCATTTTTCTTCATCATTAGCAAGTTAATTTCAAATTATTTGTATTGTCACATTAGATTCATTTTCTTTTAAAAAATGAAATTGTCGTAAAATCTTCATTTCCTGATAGGAGAAATTGTTGTTTCATTCCTCATTTTTCCTTCAATTTTTTTTTATTTTTTTTTGTATTCCTCATTTCTCAAAAGTAAAAGGAATTTGATTTTATTGATTTAGTGCACTTAGTTTATTTTTTGCATTCATAACATTAAAGGAACTGAAAAGAAAAATCTGCATTTCCATGTAGTGGTTTGTGTGTTTTGAAAAAAGGAACAATTAGGAAATATTCATTTAGTTTGTGTTCTTTGATATTTTTTCTCAAAAATTGTTTGCCCTTTCCCTCTAGTAGCTAGGATTTTCATTGAAAAAATAAAAGTGAAAGATTGCTTATCATTCTTAGTTGCATTTTAGGAATTTTCCAATACATCATCGCAGTGAACCTTTGAAAGGAAAATTGTTAAGCAATATCAACATAAAATTAATCTCAATTTACCTAACAAAGCATTGGAACCATAATGATAACATTTAGAATGTCTAGGCTAGAGACGTGTTCCAACGTCGTAAAACATAATAGCTGTCGTTAAATTGTATGTGATACATTCTGAGTGTGATACCTCACTTCATGTACGTAAGTATATCGTAGCTCGTCCACGTACTTTCTGGTATATCGGGCGGTGTTACAGTACGATAAGTATAAAGGGGTGCTCTCACTGTGCGTTTTTGCATCAAACAACGCTAATATGGACTTGGGCCTCCATGTACCTTCGGTTATATTTGAGAGGACAAATTTTAGGTGATATCCATCCATAGTGAATTAATTCACCCGCCTTGTAAACTGTGATACACCAAACACGGCATTCAGGGAGATTGCCTACCCGTACTTCTTGGTTCGCCAGGAGGTATTCTGCAGTTCACAGTTTCTTGGTAAACCCTTTTGCCTAGAATTACCCTTTTATTTTGTTTATTTGTTTTTGGTTAAAAAAAATCAGTAATCGTGGAAGAAAAAAATCCTTTCCCCTGTCGTTCGCGTAGACTAGCATTAAAACTGCCTTTACCACCAGAATTTACTTCTGGTAGGTGAAGGCGATCACGATTTGTCGAATCAAGTATAATTCGTACCTCTGGTGAAACATCATCTTTCCATAAACCAAAGTTAGCTCAAGTTGTTTCTACATATCTCGGTTCATCTACTGTTGTCAAAATGGAGTCTTCATAGCTACCCGTGGTCACGATCCATCTAATCAGTGAGACCATACCTCCTGGACCCGACATTGTTCAACCAGAAATTGATCCAGATCCTATATCTTCTTTGCCAAAACATTTGAATCCTGAAGTCGTACAACCAGAATTTGTTCCTACCTTGGTCATCCCACATATTTCTGTAGCTATTGAATCTCCCATATCACACATTCGACCACCTGAAATATAATTTTGGCCTGACGGTGAAATACTTCCCCCTGGTTTAATTGCGATTGAAGAAATCCCACAAGATGAGACACCTTTAACTCCAACCCATTTTGGGGAGGACCTTTACCTATATGAGTCTTTTCCTCAATCGACACCATCTGATTTTCTTGATCCTGTTCCTTTTCAAACTCTCGTCGATTCAAAAGGGTATACATTTGGTCAAGTAACCATGTCTGAACCAACATCTTCAGTTGGGCCATCTATTCCAAGTATGTCATCTCCTACCCTAGCTACCCCGTTGATGTTTACAACTTCACCAGAGTCATATTTTCATGGTGGCCCTTTGGTCCCATCAGGTTACAAATCATTATTTTTCATTTTCTCTGGTGCATCTTTGAACTCATGGACTTTACCAAAGTCATCATTCGGTATTTTAACTAGTAATCCTATAGTAAGTATTGAACGACTTGATTCTTTATACACATCTTCAAGGAAATATCAAGCCGGTCCTTAAGGGTATATTCCTTCAAGTACCATATCAACTGGACTCCCAGCATTTGGAGAGAAATATTTGTTGTCTTATTATCCTCCTCATGTTGGGGAGCAACCTTTGGTCACCTAATATGACAGTACTCCATCACTTTTTGGTCAACATAATGTCGAAATGAATGTTTGTCAATGGCAACCCACTCTGCCTATCCAATCACAAGTGGTTGTACACTCATATCAACCACTTCAACCTGTTACACCCACATAATTTCCACTTTTCAATACATATTTACCCTTGTTACAAAATAAAAATGTTGTAAAACCTTATCAAATGGGTCCTTCAACTCAATATCCTCAAATATTGGGTCCACAGACTCCAAATCCTTTGTTTAATTTACAAAAACCTGTATCCGGAATCATTTATTCACAAGCTGGTTTACCATATTATGGGATGTCACAGCTGCAACCTATTTATACCTATCAATCGAATCCCAGTTATCATAATTTGGGTTATAACATTGGTGGACAGACCCCTTGGCAGCCATATGCGCAAATGCCTCAAACTTCATTTCCACAAGTATCATATCCAGGTTTTGGTCAACAGAATCCTCAAGCGTTTGCTTTTCAAAACAACCCCTATCTGGGTTACCAGCAGTAGATTCCTTATGCTGGTGCTCAAAGGCCTATTTCTCAAGCAATTCCATCTTACCCTAGCTATGCTCAACTTGACCTTAATCGACAGTTGCCCTTTGTTGCAACTTTAGAATTACCAAATTTAAATCGGCTAACCAATCATCCAATTAATTATGCTCCTTGGTGGTAGATGATACCTCATAAATTACCCTCAGATATTCCTAAGTTCAATGGAAACCCTAGAGAATATCCGTCGACTCATGTTATGACTTATCATTTATGGTGTTCATCAAACTCCCTGAATGATGATTATGTTCAACTATGTCTTTTCCAGCGTATACTCACATGTCCAGCTGCAAAATGGTATATTGAATTACATAGAGATTCTTTTGATCATTTCACAGCACTAGCTACTATATTTTTGACTCATTTCTAATTACTCATCCGATATGAAACTAGAACAGAACTCTTGACCAATTTCAAACAGACTAATGCTACTCACATTTCTGATCATATTCATGAGTGGCGTTGTTTTTGTAGAATGGTTAAGATATTTGTTCTGGATCAACTCCTTGATGAATGGCTCATTAAGTCCCTGTTACCATATATAACTGAGGATGTGACTAAGGGCGGCATCATCACAGAAGAGCAAGTTATCTCTCATGCCCAATATTTAGACTTGATTTATACTCAGTTCGACATGCTCTATGAAAAAATTCCCAGTGCGCTGAGATATAATTTCACTATTCCTCCTCAATTAAAGGACTCTAATGTTGGAGACGGCTTGATTATCACTACAAGAAGGCATCACACTACTGCATCTGATCTTGCTCCTGCTTCCGAAATTAATGTTATGTATTTTTACAAAAGAAAAAGTGACAAGCAACCCGGAAGTAAGAAAAAGGGGAAATCTAAGAAAAAACAAACTTCTAACCCACATGAAAGATCATCTGATCAATCATCTGGACCTAGGAAACCTCGTTATCCATGCATAATCTGTAATGAGGAACACTTTTTTAGGGATTTTCCTCACCGCGCTAAAGTCTCAAAAATCATCAAGACTTCCCATGCGTCAGCTATGTTGACAGACCCATTTCCAAATCCGGACACAAATATGGTTGCTACGGATCCAGCTCCTAGTTCCCAAATGTGAATGTTATCTGTCACAAAACCTTCAAAATATATTTTGGTGTCAATGCATAATAAATATTATGGTAGTCAAGCCACTGATCAACCTACTACCTAGACAACGAATCTATCTACGGAATCAGTACTGCCTACTGTTATTCCTAAATTGACATTCAAGCCACCAAAGGGAGTAATTCACAAATCGACATATAATCCTCGAGAAAGAGCTGCACAAAATTATAATATAGTTGAATATTTGGCTCAATCCCCTTCAGTTATGTCTGCTCTTGAGGTATTACAAAATTTTCCCTCCCAAAAATAGGCTTTATTGTCGGCTATCGATGGAATTGATACGACTGATTCTAATCTTGTCGTCTTTAATCATACAAGCTATGTGCCGCAAATACCAATAGAATTGACATTATCCATACAAGTAAATGTTCTTAATCACCTTGTTCATCTTTGATGAGGGAGCATCTACATGAATTATGTCTCTAAATTTTTGGAAGTCACTTGGCTCGCCACTCTTATCACAATCATCACCAATGCTGAAGGCATTTGATGGACGTACATATAAACCTTGTGGTATTATTAATAACCTGTATGTTGAACTAGGGGGAAAAATAGTGAATATTGATGTCGAGGTTGTTGATAGACCCCTTGACTATAATATTTTACCTGGAAGGCCATGGGTATATGCAATTACTGCAATTGTTTCTACATATTTTAGAATGATTTCCTTTCCACATAAAGGTACTATCACAGTCATTAATCAACTATCCTTCTTTGCCTCTACTTTGCAGGTAACTAGAAGTGTTCCGTTCGTTCACATACCCCAACTAGAACTTTAGAACATTGGTGTATGACTCTTAAAGGATTTCGTTCTTATGGGAATCTTTTAATTACTACCGCCCACGACGTTGGCAGAAATTGCAAGTATAGTGACCTACTACATGATCTCTTCCACTCTATCTGGCTTAAGGAAGAGTACGGGTGCTTCTGAAATTACTATGTTGGATGAATTTCTGCTGCCCAACCCTATTGGGCTAGCATAGCAATCAATCTATGTGGCTTGGGCAGCAAATTGGAAATTGACATCACCGAGTGTTTGGGTTGATTGTTCCTTAGTTTTTGGTACTCCCTCTGATCCATTTTCCTCAGTATACTTGACAGATGAGAATATTTTGGAAGCCATGATGTCAGAAGGAGAACCATTGGAAGATTATCATCATCATTCCCATCTTCCTGATTATGAAGAAAATTATCTTACTAAACTATATCACCCATCCATCAAAAATTCCTTTTCGAATTATTTACCCATTAATGCAATCGATTCTGAGCAAAATCTATCAAATATTGAAGAAACCATTTCTATCGATATTTTTACCAAACCTAGCATTGCAGAAAATATTCATGTTGGTGTATCTTGTTCTCCATCAGAACTAGAATCATATCACTCTCTATTTCGTGAATTCCGTGACATATTTTCTTGGTCTTATGGGGAAATTTTAGGCATAGATACTAGCATTGTTGAACACGCTATTAATATGTATCTTGATGTCAAACCAGTGCATCAATGGCTTCATCCTATTCATCCAAAGAAAGCCGCCCCCATCAAAGAAGAAGTTGAAAAACTTTTGCATGCTGGTTTCATATACCCTGTTCCGCTAACTGAGTGGGTTTCCAATATCATTCCTGTCATGAAAAAGCAAGGAACCATTAGAGTGTGCATCAATTATCAGGATGTCAATTTTTCTTACCTAAAAGACAACTATCCTACTCCCTTTATCGACCAGATTATTGATGATTTTGCAGGATGTGAAATATTTTCCTTCATGGATGGATTTTTTGGCTATAATAAAATCAATATCCACCCAGATGATCAACATAAGATCGCATTCATCTGTCCCTGGGGCACATTCGCATATTGGAAACTACCGTTTGGTTTAAAGAACGTTGGGGAAACTTTTCAGAGAGCAATGGACTATGCTTTCAATGACAACAAGCACATTGTTCAACCTTATCTAGATGATTTACCAGCGCATTCATGAAATCACACTAATCACCCGATGCATTTGAGAGCCATTTTCTTACACTACCAACACTACTAAATACACCTCAATCCACATAAATGTGTGCTTTTTGTTGGTTTTGGTCATTTTCTTGGATTCATGGTCTTAAAAGAAGGAATTTGAATCGACCCATTGAAGGTTTAGACCATTCTTGATTTGCCTACACCATCAAACTTACTTTAGATACAGAAACTTCAAGGAAAGTCTAACTTCCTAGTAAGTTTCATTCCAAACTACGTCGAAATGGATAAAGGATTTACTCAACTATTGAAAAAGGGGGGTCCCTTCCATTGGGATCAAGTTGCGTAAGCTTATTTTGATTCTGTCAAGGACAATCTTATCTGAGCGTCATTAATGTATCCCCCTAATTATCAAAATTATTATTTCCTATATATCGTAGCGGCCGAAACGACCATTACTATGGTATTGGTCCAAGTATAAAATGGAATTGAACTTCCAATCTATTATTTGAGTCATAATCTAAATGATACGGAAGTTAAGTATTCATACGTAGAAAAGATTGCCTTGGAAGCTGTTCAAGTTGTCCAAATATTTTACCATTATATCCTGCTCCGAAAAACTACTAACGTTTCGGATTGCAACCCCATGACTTATATTTTATCACGTCAATTGTTGGGGGGAAAATATTCAAAATGGATCTTCATTTTGCAGGAATTTGATTTTAAATTCATCAAATCCAAGTCAAAGAAGTCTTTAGTTTTGGTTGAGCTTCTCTGTGACCTTCCCTCTGATAGTACTGCAACTACGTCGGAACCATCAATTCCTGATGAGTCTCTATTTTTAATCGGATCATCTGATCCTTATTATGGTGATTTCATCATTTATCTCCAAACCCAAACTTTTCGACCCAATACCTCTTGCTCTGAACAGTAATGTATTCGATACCAAGTCAAATATTATCTGATCTTCAGTGATACACTTTATCGTCGTGGTTTCGATACCATTTTACGGAGGTGCTTCACTCATGAGGAAGCTGAAAAAGTTTTAAATGATTGTCATGCTGGGGATTGTGGTGGATATTTATCTAGCTAAGCTACCACGCATAAGATACTCAGCGCCGATTACTTTTGGCCTACTATTTTTCAAGACTGCATCCTTGCGGTCAGAATTTGTCCTGTGTGCCATATTTTTTATCATACAATCCGCAAATCGTCAGTGCGAATGCATCATGTTGTCTCTGTGGGACCATTTTCAAAATGGGGTATTGACTTCAAGACCTATAACCCTCATTCGTCCCAGGGTACGGTTATATTATTGTTGCAGTTGACTATTTTACCAAATGGGCCGAAGCAATGCTTACATTCAACAACATAGGATAGACATTTGCATTGTTTTTCTTTAGTCATGTTATCTCACAGTTTGGGGTCCCACATGCTATAGTTACATATCATGGGAATCATTTTTGAAATCACATGATGGCTGAATTGTCACATGATAATTCTACTCCTTATTATCCACAATAAAATGGAAAAGTTGAAGCTATTAACAAAATTCTTAAATGTATGCTTCAATGAATGATAGGAGTTCGTAAAATAAATTGGCATTTGATCCTATACTCTCCCTTGTGGGCATATAAAACCTCGGTGAGAAATGCAACTGGATTTACTCCTTTTTAATTGATGTATGGTCTGGAAGCTATCTTGCCAATCCAATGTGAAATACCATCGTTAAAACTCGTAATCGACTTGTTACATGACACCTCAGAAGAAGAAGCACATCTCCTTAACCTCATCCATCTTGATGAAACAAGTCATGAAGCCCAATTGGCCAATGAAGCACATAAGAGACGTATAAAGGTGCAATACGACAAAAATGTCCAACCTCACATTTTCTCAGAGGGCGACTTGGTCCTTCTTTACGATCAAGAAGCTGATGTAATAGGTATAGGAAAGTTTGAGCCATTATGGCATGGCCCCTATATTGTCAAAAGAGTTCTTGATAAGGGCACCTATGAGTTGGTTGATTACCATGGAATTCCATTGGTGTAACCTAGAAATTGGTTGTATTTGAAACATTACTATGCTTAATCATGAGCGTACTAATTTTTTGTATTATATTGTATATATATGTTGTTGATTTTCATTCACTATCTTAATTTATTTTTAGAGTTTTCTTGACGTTATTAATCCACTTTACATTTCATCGCAGATGTCTGAATCTTTGAAACCCTTTGTTGGATATGCTGATGGCGCTAGTCGTAGTATGTAGAATCTATCCTCTGCAGCGTGGGCCATTTTTTCTCCGAACGGCGAGTTAGTGATTTTTCAAGGGATTTTTATTGGTAGATCGATGAACAATATCGCTAAGTATAGCACATTGATCGAACTTCTCTCTGATGCCATTTCATTTGGTAACCGTATCATCATAAGGTAATACTCACAACTTGTGGTATTACAACTTACTAGTGTTTATACTGTTAGACATCCAACATTGCATAGATTGTTCCTTAGAGTTCGACTTTTGGAAAGACACTTTGATTTTATACGATATCAACACATTTCCAAAAATTTGAACACATTGATTGATCATTAGCTAATCAAGTTTTAGACAGAAATTTGCAACATATGTAAAGAAAATATTCACATCATTGAATAGGATTGCACAATAAACATAGGAAAACACTGAAATAATATAAATAGATAGTTATAGGTTTTTACAAAAATTTGTTCCCAAGACACATTGATCATCTAACCTCAAAATGTATGCAAAATTTCACAAGTAAACTAGTGGTGTTCGTGGTAACATGCTATAGATCTGGATATCCTACGAAGTAACTGCATCCAGTGGTTAGGAACCCCAATAGTGTGTTGATGCAGTCGCATAGGTAGCTCTTTGATCAGGAAATCTAGAATCCTGAAGTTCAAACCCTCTATGTGCTGCTGAAGCTCAGTCAGAGTCTCAGCCATATCAAGATCCTGAAGGACTTCTCTCCCAAAATCCCTCTCTGCTGGCACATCTACTTTTTGCTCTAGTTCCACTACTAGTTGAACACGACCAACATCTGCATTACATCAAACATTTAGTTTAGTCTTGGGAAAACATCAAAATACAAAAACATTGTATAAACCTTAGGAAAATCAAAACCATGGTCAAAACATTCTTACCTATTGCACCCATTAGGGGAATTTTGAGGTCTAAAATGGGCCTCCTAAGGAAATTATAAAATAATAGTGGAAAAAATCTAATAAGATTTGATGACATCATCAAATTTTAGAGGGAAAAATGAAAAAACTACTTTTTTCAATTCATATTTTCAACTTATCTCCCAAATTTTTTACTCAAATTTCGAGCGGGAGTACTCGTTGGATGCGGAATTTAATTCCCCATCCAAGGAGTACCCATGTTGCATACTTTCGATGGGTTCTACTACACGAAAAATGAGAAATACATAAAAAAACGTGATTACAATCACGTTTTTTATGTATTTCTCATTTTTCGTGTAGAAGAGTTCATCGAAAGTATGCAACATGGGTACTCCTTGGATGAGGAATTAAATTCCGCATCCAATGAGTACTCCCGCTCGAAATTTGAGTAAACATTTTGGGAGATAAGTTTAAAATACGAGTTGAAAAAGTAGTTTTATTATTTTATTATTTTTTAATATTTTTACTTTTTTACTCCAAAAATGGTGAATCATCCATTATGGATGACATCATCATCTTGAATCCTATTGGTTGTTATAAAGTTTATTTTTGTTGTACATTTTCCTTATGAGGCCCATTTTAGACCTCAAAATTCCCCTAATGCCACTAAGCACCTTTTGGTAATGCTAAATCTGGATCTCCTCATAAATCAATGCCTACATATGCATACTCATCTATGGCGACAATATTTCATCGGAACCAGGCGAAGAACGCAGTCAAGAACACAATGGTAAATTGTCTTGCATGCCTACCCATGAGTTCCACCCATCTTTGCATCCGCGGATCTCTAGGATTAGACACATCCATTGTCACATGTTGTGGTTGCATCAGTGGAATCCATTCCAAGGTGAAGGATATAAGGATAGAACCATAACTGAAATTATTCTTCCTTCCTCCCTTTGCTTTATTCAGTTGCTCCTTTATCTGAGAAAGAACATCTTCAAACCAGTTGAAGATTGTCGGCTCCATACACTCTAGCGCGTACTGCATATATGATCTATTCATTACATGTAGTGTAACGGTGCTGACAATTTTTTCGATCGTAAAAAGGATATTTCTCAATGGAAAATCTCTAACATCTCAGATGTTTATCTTTCCATATTTTCTCATCTCTGCCCCTGGATAAAAATATTGCAAAACATAATCTCTCACCATCTCTCCTCCAATAGTAGAACCTGAGAGAGAAATGGGTAAGCCTTTCCTCGACAAACCTATAAGGAAGTACACATCCTTGATTATTATAGGAACCACTTGGTTCTTAATATGAAATGCCTCGATAGCTGGATCCCATGCTCGAACTAATAAATCCAATAGTTCTATTTGTTGCCTCATCCCAACCAATTTGAAGTACTTAAGCAATCCATAATCTCTTAGGGCTCTTACTATATTGGAGAATTTAAGGCAATCATATCCTGTTCTTCATGTTCTCTTTCCCTCCATGTAATCATCATTGTAATCTGATGGAAACCTAAAATACAGCCATAAGATCCATTAGATTCCATTCATTGCAAAAAACTAGGCAAATCTTGGGCATAATGTGAGAAACAAAAATTTAGATTGCACCCAACACACTCCCTAACAAGAGACAGTGTGTTGTATATGCAAGTAACCTTCACTGTACTTGTTACGCAACACAGGTTTCGACATTCAGGAGTGTGTTTCCCTCTTTTTGGGCAGAACTTACCCTAGAGGCCTTAAAACCCTAAAAATTTGCAGAAATTGGAAATGAAATGAATACTAAAGGAAAGAGGAGGTTCATATAACTAACCTGGATCAAACGGCAACGAACACCATCCACAGAAATTATCACAATCAGCAGTTGAAGTTCGGGGGAAAAATCAGGTTCAGAGCTCCAAAATGCAAATGGTAACTATGGAATGGTAAAAATGAATAGGGAAACTACTTTTAATAGTCATTTAATTATTTTCAAATTGAATATATTGCTATGACTATATTTTTATTATGTTTTTTTATCATGAAACATGTATTTTTAATCCATTTGATGTTGTTTTGAATAGGTCTTACAACTGATGAATAGATTAGTCGTGCAAATTTATTTCTAGAATGATTTGACCACAAAGCATACTTTTTCTCCTTATTTTTCGAGCTTTGTTAAAAACGAAAAAGTATTTGAAGCGCACTTTTATCTCTTTTTCAAGCTTCGATAGTTGTGAAAAAGGAACCCCTGGAGTATTCTTTCAGCTCTTTTCAGACTCTGATAATGTGAAAATATTTTCGAGCACTTGACTTTTTGAGCTCGTAAAAGTAAATGAATTGATATCTACTCAGTATACATTTAACCCTTTTCCAGACTGAGATAGATTATTTACAAAAAAGGAATACCTTGGTTAAACATGACTAAAGAGGTTCTCTCAGATATTTTTTTACACTTTTTCGGATCTGAGCGACAAATTTACGAAAAAGTAATTATGGATTTTTCTTTCGTCCTCTTTTTAAAACTCTCTAAATATGAAAAGGGATTGGGCTATCACTGTCGTTAAGCTCATTAAAACATAAAATAGCGACGGGCTTGTCGATAATGGCAAGAATCGAGTTTCATTCATCACTTGACTCATTATAGCGATACTTATTCACCCAAAGGGTTGAATTATAGATCAAGAAAATGTTATCCTCCTCAATATTGTTAAAAAATAAAGAGGTACTGGTCGATAAATGACCGGGGAAAATTTGGGAAAAGTGAGAAAAAATTATTTATGGTAGCAAGTCGCTCTTGAACATGACACTTCTTTCACTCCATGTCCATGACTGTTTGGGTTGGGTAATCATCTTGACGGTTTATTCATACCTATGGTTCATCATACCTTCACTTCGTTTTAGGGTCAATGGTGCCAACTCATCTCAGTGTCGTCGATATGTTCAAGAGAAGTCATCCAGTGAATAACTCATCCTTCTGCAATACTCATAAACCTTGATTCTTATGACTGTCATCCCTGAAAATTTCTATATCCAGTCGTACCCTTGTCTATGAAATCAACAACTCCCATTTCGCAATAATGTGGCTTCCTATCGACAACAAATCATTATCCAGGAAGTTCACTTAGAAACATCAGATTCCAGTACCATGAGGCTTGTTACAACATCGACAAGATCCTTGCTTGCATACTTTTGATAGAAAGATTTTTTTGTCGTTCGACATCAAATCATCTATTCACGCCTTACGAAATGTACTGCGGTACCTTGAGGGCCATTGACATCAATGGTGGTTCTCTCGCGTTTGTTAACAACTCACATCATTGGCTAGTAATCAAACGATGTCTTTCCATGTTCGAAGACAAATCATATATTCACATGGCCAGACTTGTACTCGAATGATTGAGTGAATGAGATAAGAAGACCCCGGATCTAGTTTCAGCCATCTGGGCTATGATTTTAGGATTGTTGTACACATCATATGTACAGTGACTTTACATGCAGATCGTCATCCAAACATGGGCCTATATCTGTAAGCATGTTTGTATTGGGAAACATTCCAATGTAGACGACTTTCTGAATTATGTACACATTATTAAATTGTTTATGTGCTAAACATGGGAATGCCTACCCTCCACAATTATGATCAAGAGGATATATCATGATGTAATGTATTGTAATATTGATGCAGGTCGCCACTCCACTTCATATCTAGCCCATCACAGTGTAAATCGTATCAATCAAAATTCTATTGTTATTATTCTAACTTCATGCTTTAGGGGGCAATTGTTATAATTCAATTTGGGCATCATTCCCAATGACCTAGTTAACTAGCCATCATCTTTAGGACCAATGTATAGGGTCTCTCATCCCCTAAAATTTCAGTTGCTACATGCCCTAAGACAAAGAACAAGACAAATCAATCAAATACTTTCATCTGCAAAGGTTTCCAAAGTTTGAAGTTTATAATATATCATATGAGAGCTCACCAACGCTGCCTCTAAAGGGACTAAGTGCATTGCATATGAATGTAGCCCTATGCAAGGCTGCTCTACAAAGCACTTCCAAACATTCATGGGTGCTTTGATCACATTAGGAGCGAAATTATCATTGTTCTAAAATCTCCACTTAGCAAGTGCCTTCTAGAATAATTCACATGTGTCAAACTTCGAATCCATGTGTCCATTTGACATCTACAAGATTGGGAACATGTCTTTCCTATTATTGGAAAGTAATTGATTGAGAAACTACATCAACTCCTCTATAAATTGAGCACAGATCTTATTGTTTGATAAGGAATAATTTGTGTAGATAAATGCTGGTGGAATTTCCATTGAGGAGATTGATTTGAGTGACAGATTGCTGGATATATATGCATTGTGATGAGGCTGGGATGCTACTGGAGATGGTGATACTAAATCAGTCATTGGGTTGTAACCTCCCCTTCTATCATTAATAAAGAATATAGCTTACTTTTCCCTATATGCATTTGTATTGGCTTTGATTTTCCATATTGCAAGATCTTAGTTGATGTATATGGTTTATGCTTTACTAATTTAGTAAACTAACTTGAATAGACATCTGTATTATTGCTATCTTCTGTTGTTTAGTGTTCATTCTTTCAGGAAATATTTTGCACAACCGCCTGGAATTTGAAGCTAGAATGAAAGCGATAGAAGGAATCATTTGGAAGCATTTGGATTCCAAGTAAGCCTCTAATTCATTCTATGTGTTTGTTCTTAGTTAGGAAAAGTAGTCGTATAGTATTTAATCTATTTTTCTATATTAGCACCTGTCTAGGGAAGAATGGTTTATCCGTAATTCACAATTCCGCATAACACTACATCTGCTCCATACACTAGCTGATAGGGAGACGTTCCAATTGATTTTCTATTTGTTAATCTATCTGCCCATAGTGCATGTACTAGTTTGCTGTGCCATGATTTCTTGTTCTCTTCCAGCAACTTTTTGATGATG
The DNA here is from genome assembly GCA_034641835.2 of Pinus albicaulis. Lineage (NCBI taxonomy): Eukaryota > Viridiplantae > Streptophyta > Pinopsida > Pinales > Pinaceae > Pinus > Pinus albicaulis. The sequence continues at coordinate 1,040,796,582 of CM076578.1, forward strand.
TTCACCAAAATTTTGTTTAAGGATTCTGCCAACCCATTACATTGAGGGTAATAAGCTGTAGAATGGCCCAATGAAATATGATACTTTTCGCAAAAATCCACCATTTTCTTGGATCTAAAGGCAACAACATTGTTAGTAATAATCTTTCTAGGACAACCAAATCTAGACAAAATGTGATTTTCAAGGAATTTGATAATTACCGAGTCTGTGGAAGTTCTAGAAGGAATGGCCTCTATCCACTTTGTAAAATAGTCAGTTGCAGTAAGAATCCATTTGTGTTTGGAAGAGGAGGCAGGGTGGATTTCTCCAATAAAATCTAGGCTCCATTGTTGAAAAGGAGATTCAACCGAGATAGGATGCAAAGGTAATGGAAAAAATTTTCTTGTTCCTTCAAATATTTGGCACTTATGGTAGGAAATTACCATTTTATGGATGTCTTGAAAGAGGGTGGGAAAATAGTAACCAGCTCTAAGGATTTCGTTGACAGTAGTTTTCCAATAGAGTTGGCCTCCACATTCTCCTTCATGAAACTCATGCTTGATCTTATCTGCATCATCCTCACGCAAACATTTAAGCAATATACCACTAGAATTTTTCCAATATAAAACTTTATCTAAAATGCAGAAGTTTAAAACCTTTATCTTTAAGAATATAGCCTTTGTTTTGGACAAACTAGGAGGAAGATTCAGATTAAGGAGCACATATAAAATATTAGCATACCAAGATGAATTCAGAAATGATTCATCAATAAGTGGAGTTGCCAACTCCTCTTTTTCATCTAATGCATTAATCATGTTTATGTCCAGTGCTTGAAAGTTTGTTTCAGCCATGAGTTTAGCCAGTCCTTTTCCTTTGATTAGTTTAGTGGGCTTTATTTCCAGACCATATTCTAATATAAAATAAATCCACTTACCTCTTTTTCCATCAGGATCTTGTGTTAGGATGTCTTTTACCACTGTGCGAGGTACAAATGCAATGATGTGTGAGTTCAAAATGTAAACTTTGAAATATTTCAATGCTTTGATTTAGGAAGAATCTTGTTTTTCCATTATTTTGTACTTCATAGGTGCATCTCTTAATTCCTTGCTGAAAAATGCAATGGGTTGCTCCTGTCCTTTTATATTTTTCTGTAGTAGGATAGCAGCAACTGTATGTTCTGATGCAAAAGAAAATATGAATAAATCTTTGGTAAAGTCAGGGCTGATTAGAACTGGTGTTTGGGTAAGTGCTTGTTTTACTAGTTCAAAGGATTTATTTGCTTCTAAGGTCCATTTGACTCCTATTTCTCTTTTCAGCATGTTTGTGATGTTTCTTAGGAGTTTTGCAAGGTTTGGTATGAACCTTATTAAGAAATTTATCTTTCCAACGAAATATTGCATCTCTTTGATATTTCTTGGATGGCTTATTTGCAATATTCCTTCAATCGTTTTTGGGTCAATCTTGATCCCTTCTTCTGATATGATGTGGCCTATAATTTTTCCTTCTTGAAGGCCAAACATATTTTTCTTTGGATTTAAAGATAAACCATACTTTCTACACTTTTCAAAGACTTTTATTAAGTGAGCTAGGTGTTCTTCATCATTTTTTGAGTAGATTGTGATGTCATCAATATATATTACAATGAAGTAACCTGTCTCTTCTGAGAAAGCAATGTCCATGGCTCTTTGGAGATGGCACCAGCATTCAGTAAACCGAAAGGCATTTTAACATACATGAAGGAGCCCTAGGGTGTAGTGAAAGTTGTCTTGCGTTGATCATCTATGTGTATCAGCACCTATTTGTATCCTAAAAATCCATCTAGAAAATATATTCTTTTAGAACCTACTACCCTTTGTAAAATGTGATCCATTTTTGGTAAAGGGTAGTTGTCTTTTAAGGAGGCTTTGTTTAAATTTTTGAAGTCTATGAATAGCCTAATTTCTCTTGTTTTCTTCCTCACTGATACCAGATTTGAAACCCATTCTGAGTATCTCAGAGGGACTATTATTCCAGCATCATACATTTTCTTAATTTCTTTCTCAACCAAGGGTAGCTTCACAGGGTTTATTCTACACAGTTTCTATTTAAAGGGCTTCTAGTTTTCTTTGAGAGGGATCTTATGCTAGATTATCTCAGTATCATATGACTTTAAATATTCATAGCTCCAAGCAAAGACATAATTAAATTCTTTGAAAAGCTCAAGATATTTCTATTTTATATGAGCTGGCAGTGTTTTGGATAGTTTTGTCATTTTAGGTTCTTTTTCACTGCCTATATTTCATTCTTCTATTTCAGTTTCAGTGGGTTCCATTTTTGGCTTCCTAGCAACATCATTAAAGTCAAACATATCTTCTATAGAAACCAATCCCTTTGGAAAATTGTCATTATTGGACTGCAGCACTTCAAAGTATTCTTTTTCTGAACGTCTGCACAACTCTGTTTTCTGTGTGTTATTTTTCTAACAAATTTATATCAGCATTATCAAGAAGTTCTTCTTTGTAAGATTGTTCCTCAATAGAGCAGTCTTCTTCATAATTTGAGTCTGAATTTGGCACTTCAAACTCATTTTTGGACTACAGGAAATCTTTTATTTGTTTATCTTCTTCAAAAACTTGCCAATATTTTATGTTGTCAGGGACTGCTAGTATATATTTGACTTGGACTGTGTATTGCTTGCAATGATAAGATTTTTGACATGTGCTGGCTGCAAAGGCTAGACCATTGGCAAGGTTGTTTTGATTTCTAGGGAAAAAGGTAATATCATATTATTGGAAGGTTTTTAAGAGGTCAATGAAATCATCCCTAAATGCTTTCAACCTAATATGCTTGGCTGTGTATTCTCCCTTAATTTTCCTAATGACTAACTCGGAATCTCCATGAACAGCTATCCTCTTGGCTCCGAGTTTCTTCAGTAATTGTAGCACTAGGAGGAGTGCCTCATATTCAGCTATGTTATTTGTGCATTGAAAGCTTAGCTTGTATGAGTGACCTTCTGCATGATTTTTCTCTGTGTTATGTACCCATACACCTACTCTTGAACCAGTTTTACCACAAGAACCATCAAAGCTCATACTCCAAAGAGGTTCAGTTTCAGATTTGTCATTAGGGTCATTGTGGTTGCCACTATGTTTTTTACTATGTTTTTCTTTAGGGTCCCCATTATGTTTGTCATTGTTTTGTCTTTTGTGTTCTACACTATGTTGGTTATTTTCTGTTTGGGTAGAATATTTTGGTTGTTCCCCCTCCTTTTCCTCTTCTTCTACAATTGTTTTCTCATTTTCTACTACTTGTTCATTAACATTTTCAACATTGTAAAGGATAAATGAATCAAGATCTGTGTGAAAATAATAAAGAGGTGAGTTATCTGGTTTTTCTTGACTTCTAACCATGTATTTCATGTGATTTTCCCTATATAGTCTTCTCGGTTGACTAAAAATAGGGACGGTAGCATAGGTCATGTCCATTTGGAGGGTACCTTGGAGTTTAGCTCCCCATGATCTTGAAAAGAGCATGCCATATTTAGGAGGAATATCAGCCACTATAATATCCATTACTAGGCTCTTGGATGGTATTTTTGCTATATTGACACAAAGATCTTTAATTAGGCCCAGACATTTAACTCTATTGGAATCAAAAGAATATAAATATTTGTATGGTCTAGTTATTTCAAGGCCTAGTCTTTACATTACTACTTTTGGCATGAGGTTGTGTGAAGCTCCTGAGTCTAACATGGCATTATGGAGAATTTTATCATGGGTGTTTAAACTGACATAAAATGGAGGAACACTTCCCCCTTGAAATTTACCTTCCACTTATGGTCCAAACAGAAGTTTAGGTTTGTCGTCATTTAAATTGAAAGAATCAACATTTTCTCCTATGTTTAAAGCTTTCAAAAGTTGGGATCTATATACATCTTGAGTGACTAATTAAGTAAGAGGAATAGAGATTTTAATCTTAGCAATTTCATTCTCTATACTAAAAGGTGTTTGGATTTTTGAAAGGTTCAAATCGGTTTTTTCAGACACAATTTTCACAGCAATTTCAGCTTGCTAGTTTTTATTAGGGAACTCAGTAAAAATAGTTTTATTAGGGGAAATAACTGTATTTCTAGTGCTTCGTTGGTCACCACTGTACTTTCCACTAGGTTGGTTGTTTTTATTTCTATTTTTATCAAAACTTTCAGCCACTGTGTTTAGAATTTCTGTTGTCTTTTTAGGAATGTTTTCAGGTATTTTCCTAGCATAAATTTCAGAGGTCTTTCTTTTGGGAGTGTCTTGGTTTTTCTTGCTACTGAGGTCATACTGACTATGTACTTCCATGATGGCATTTTCAAAGCCTTTTTTATATTCTTTAGATTCTAGGCTTTCTTCCTCATTTGGTGCAAATAGGCCTTGTTCTTCCTTAATGAGGAAAACAGTATCCTCATTATTTACTCCCATTAGATTTATGTGATTTTCCTTTGTTTCTTCGATCACCCCCTCATCTTCATTAGCATAGTTTTCTTGGAAAGGAGGTATGATTTTCTGATCAGGACCTCTTTGTCTAATTTGAGGGGGGTTTCGCCTCAATTTTTGGTTTTGTTTTTTATTTTGATTTCTGTTTTGAGGAGTTGTTTGGTTTTCTCTAGGATAAGCTCTCTCATTCATGTTTATTATCTCCATCATTATCTCCATGGTTCTAACTAAGTTATCAATCTTAGTGTCAGATGATGAAGGTGCATCTTCTTCCCTATATGTAACCCTCTTTTCATTTTTCATTCTAGCTCTTTTGGCAATCAAATTTTCCTCTACATTTACTTCTCCCCTTTGCATGTCTTATAAGGTTAGAGGGTCTCTTTCTCTTAGTTGGTAATCCATTTCTGGGTCAAACCCATCTGGAAATTTCATTAGATCTAGACCTTGTGGAGGTTTCATATGGACAAGGAGGGCATTGCATATACTATTGAATCTAGTGAAGTATTCCCTGACACCTTCTCCAACATTTCTCTTAATGTTTTCATACTCTAATAAGATTTGGAGAGGGTTATTTTTTACTTCTCATTTGTTTAGGAATAATTGATGAAAATAGGGGAGGTCATTTATGTTATTAGGGGTTAGACCTTTAAACCATTTTCTTACCTCTCCCCCTAGGCTTTGATCAAACATTCTGAATTTAACAGTTTCATCATCTATCTCTTGTCTGTCAAAATAGTCATTCATTTTGTCCACATGTTGTTGAGCAATAGTAGAAAAAATTACATCATATAATGGAATTTTGGATTGGTAGTCCGATGGTAGAACAACTAAAGGTAAAGGGAGGACTAGTGGAGCATACCATGTTGCCATGATATGAGGTTGGAGAAACAAGGGAGGGTTTACAAGAGGAGGGTTTACAAAAGGAGGTACAGGGTTAAATGGAGGAAGGTGAACACTAGGAGATGAGGTTAGTACCCCAGAATTTTGCTGTAAAGTGGATGGATCTAAAATTATCTGGGTTATCCAATTCTGAGATCTAGTCCTAGACAAGATTTGTTCTAGGGGTGAGTCAGAGAGGATATTCTGCAAGTTTTTGAGGTTTTCAGGTAGGGAACTTGCTTTGTGGATATGTTTGCTAACAGTTGGATTTTTAGATCTAGGAGACTTCCTAAGGATGATTTTAGGATTGTCAACTAAATCAGAAGGATTTGGGTCTAGATGAGATCTAGTACATATTCTTCTAGATGCAAGAATTTGCACCCAAAAATTAGAAAGGTTGAGAGGTATAACAGTCTTAAAGGACAAACCAATCTCTGAAAGAAGTACTTAATCCACAAAGTATTCTTGACTGGGTTTTGATGTTTGATGATAAAGTAATTTTCCCAGTGGATTTTATGGAAGACCAGTGGAATCAGCAAGCCTACTGAAAACCAGTGGAGTCACCAGGTGGAGGATTTTTCATTGTTTTGAGGATGGATGTTGTCCACCATCATCAACCAGGTACCATTCTTAGCTAACACTTGATTCATATAAGTTTAAAATGAGGTTATATAAGTTTTTGAGGTTATATTTAACCTATTTATTACTCAGTATCCCCAGTATGGTCACCACTATGTTGGTGCCTCATGATTTGCAAGATTGACAAGAGAAAACTTTGCTGGGAACCACATCAAATCACTTTGGATTCCATGGACCTAGAATTCCAGGACTAAAAGAGGGCTCTCTCTATGTAAGTGTTGATAAATGATATGTCTTTATGCTTTTGTTTTATGATTTCGGGCTAGTTATGAAGTTCTGAGGACTTTTTTGTTTTGATTGATTGGATTGGTTGATAGATAGACTAATGGTGTGATTAAGTCATGAAGTGTTTCAACTGAATAGATAGACCATGAGAAAAAATTAATCCATTGGGCTATGGAGTATTAAAATGATTTAATTATTCATCAACTCTGCAAGGGTTTTCATAGGGTAAGCTAACTATATCAAGCATATCTCTTTAGATTAGATGTGATATGAAATAACAATAAGTCGTGAAAATAGCGGAACTAAAATTCAGTTAAGAATCTTTTAACTCTACTTCAACAAGAAAATCCTTTTAGGTAACATTTTGAGACAAACCAAAGGACAAGGCTTACCATAGACTTCTTTGGCTAGAATTTAATAAGCAAAACTTTAAGATAATAATATATCAATCCTAGAATTACTTTCAGACACATAAAACATTTAAGATAACAATGATTGCAACTAAAGAGCAAGATAGACCTATCTCCTTTAATCAGACACTCTAAAGACCTCCAAAGCAACAGTTTGAGGCAGACCAGAGGACAGGGCATACCATAGACTTCCCTGGTTTAGACTCTACTAAGTACACTTCAAATAAAGGTCTTAAGAAACAATATTTCAAGCTACACCAAAGGATAGGGCATACCATAGACTTCTTTGGCTTAACTCTATTAAATCATTTCCAAGACAACAAGCTAGGTGGAACCAGAGAGCAGTTAATAATTCTCCAATCAGACCTTGCAGAAGAAAACATTGAGATAAAGAATGCACACAGAAATAGGGTGCCAAGACAGCATATCCTAATCTAAAATTTATGTTCTTTCATCAGAGAAATAATGGACATAATGGAAAATAGAAGGAAAATATTGACAAAGAAGGAAAACTTCACCATTAACATCGCTCAAGAATCCTGTGAATGTGCTTGTATTACTGATGTTCAAAATAGTTACATTACTCCAGTACAGTAGATCTCTGAAACTCAAAGCTTTCTCAAATACATCCTACCAGTCAATCCTCTAATCAACAACCAATTAGCTAACCAAGCAACCAACCTCCAACCAACACTAAAAAAAGAAGAATACATGCATTATTTATTTGCAAAATGAGGACGTGATCCTAAGCTACAGTTTCAAATGTCATTTATTACAGATTTAATGTGTTTTTGACCTTTGAGACCATGCAAGGCCCAAGGAAAAATATCTAAGACTGATTCACTGTAATATTAACTCCTAACTTAACTTCTGAGCTAACTTTTGGAAATATTTGACTTTAAGGCTTCTTAATAACTTTTTCAATAACTACTGGTAGCTGAGAAATATATCTGACTATTTGTAATAACTTCTGATATCTTTATTTGAATAAAACATCTTGTAGGTGTCAAAAGGTGTCCTTTGAAGAAGTAATTTCTTTGGTTTAATCATTCGAATTTGTTTATGTGCTGATCTGCCTTTGTTTTATCCTTTAAACTCTATTTAGGCCTTTTAATACTTGGATTTATCTTTACTGTGTATTTTACTGTCTTTTCTCTAATTCTTCCTTTATCTTTTTTTTGTGACAAATCATTTTGATTTGTCCTTTAATCCTCAACTTAATCATTTAACCCTTTAATCTTCACTGCCATAGTCTTCTGACTGTATTTTTCTCTTTCACTGTGCCTCGATCTAAAATTTTGCTGCTCAGTGGAGCTTTATTTTGGTTTCGTGTGTGTCAATGGTCACCAGTGATCATGATTCATTGGTGGTTTTTCTTTATTTTATGCTTTCAGCCCTTCTAATCAAGTAAGCTCTCTATATCGTCACCTATAATTCTTATTTGAACAGTTTCGAAACCTTTAGAATGCCATCTACATTTTTCCGCCATGAAACCTGCACAAAAAAAACAACCAATTTAGTTTTAAAACCTGTGTGGGGGGCTTTTCTGCATTTATTTGGGGTTTTCGGGCTATTGGATTCCTTACAGAGGTGTTAATGGTGGCTGCAGGTTTCATCCCAAAGCCACAGGGCTTCAGAGTATTTGAATTGGATGGTGGTATTGGTTTATGGCGCGAAGGGTAATAGGTGTTTTTCGCGAGCAAGGGGGCGGTTTTCGCATGGAATGGGGAGTGGTAAGCGGGTTTGGTGGAGCGGGTGTGATTCCACTCAATGATTGACGTGTGGTAGAGGGATACCACCCATTTCACAAGGTTGGGGTTTGTTTAACACCCCCCCCCCCCCCGCTGGAATCTATACGATATTGAATCTAGAACGTCAGTTCTCGAGGGGTAGAGATCAACCGTGGTCGGGTGAAAGGAGCAGTGGATAGGTCAAAAGGTGGGGCCTGGGAGGATAGGTGGAGTGGTTTGAATGGAGCATAGGGTTCGATGTATGAGGGGCCCATGGTTTTAAAAAAAAATGAGCGGGGATGCTTTATAAGGGGTAGGGCCGAGGTTATATGGTTGTAGGATTAGGTGCAAGTGAGTGGGGGCTTAAGGAGAAAGGGCCGAGGTTAAAAAGAGAGCGAAATTTTTAGAAATGGAGGCAGAATATAGGATTACTTGAGGTTTTTTATCAAATGCGAAGGATAAAAAAAACCTTTAAGGTGGGGTTTTAATTATTTATAAAGGGGTAGGGTTTTTATATAAAAACAGAGTTTTAATATATAAAAATGGGTCCGAAAGGTTTATTTTTTATTTAAGACAATGTAAAAAGAAATTTTTACATTGTTTTAATAAAACAAGGGAAATTGATGAGGTGAGGGGTTAAAATGGGGGTTTTTAGAGTGGAAATTTAGGAAATGAGGCTTTAGGATGGAAAGAAGGATGAAAATGAGATAATTAAGCCCATAATGAGTTCTTAAGAGAAGCAGGGTGATTTTGAGAAGGAAAACTAAGGGATAAGGGAAAAAAATTTATGAAGACAATGAAGGCAGTGACATTTCTAAAGATAGCTAATAGTCAAGGAATGTTATCTTCAACAGACTGTAGAAAATCCATAGTCACCTAGTGATTATGTAGAATACAGGAGGATAACAGCAATAACCGAAAAACATGGAACATTTACCCAAAAAAATTTCTCCAAGTCAGCCCTATTATTCATTCATCAAAGGTCCAGAATAGAAGCAAAGATTCTTATGTCTTCTGATTTAGTTACCCTTTTATCAGACTTATTTTTCTGTGCATGGCTCTTTGACTAAGCTTTCTTCTTCCTTTCAATTTTTTCTTCTGGGCTTTCTTCAATGTTGATAATTTCATCCCTCAGTTTTGTATAAATTATATAACTAATGCATTATATATCCAAGATTCTCCTGATCACACACTATTTTAACTTCATGCACAATACAGAATCTATTCCACCATTGATCATCACATGCAGAAATTCAATCAATTGCATGCACACATTGAAACCATAAAAGTTCACACACATTAACACAGTGTTTTAACGAGAAAGCCTGAAGCTAAAAACCCCAACTATATGTATATAATATATGTCATAGAGATCATGTAACAATCCTCATACAAAGCTTATCACAAGCTCTCAGTACAATACAATTGCTACACACTAATCAGGTCTGATCTAGCAAATCCATGCACCGATCTCTGCCACCTGCTAGCCTGCCTCTACTATGCAATCCCTGCTAAAGAATGGCTCTGAATGAACTTTAATTGCCCCAACCTTTCTCACGCAATCCTCATTGGCATCTCCACTGAGTGTTGGATGCAATCAATGCATCACTATAGTCACAACTGATAGTCATCTTGCCCTTTCACCTATCTCTCCACTGGTTTCCACTGAAACTGTCCATGCACTGTAGTTAACTGATGTATTCTTCAGTTGATTAATGAGTTAATATTTAGTGAATTAATTATTAATTAATTCACACCACTCTCACTTTTGTATCAATCAGTTAGACTAGATACAACTAGCTCAACTATGTCTAACTGAGTTAAACTGAACACAACTCCACCAACTACTTCTACAACTCCACCAAACTATGTCACATGAGTTCTAACTGAAGTCCTCCGTGAAATAGCTCCAATAAACCCTTAGGAATAGCATAATTCCTTCTGTCAGCTCTTGTGCCACATCTGTGCACTTAACTAAAGTGCTCCAAGAGAATAAGATAATGCTTAGAGTCAAAATATTATTAAGAGCTAATAATCTTCGACATATCTATTTTTAGACTGGCAATCTAAAAATAGATTCCGCCCAATATGTCTCAAAATAGAAGTCCATCTATTTTTCCAACTTGACCAACCATCCACAAACAGCATCTTGCAACTCATAGAATATGATCGACATGTCTAAAAATAGACTTGCGCCAAAAATAGCCTATGGGCCCACTTAGTGAAGGTGACTCTTTTCACTAAGCTCATCATCTTGTTGCAATCTCAACACTCCCTCTCAACAAGATAGGGATTATCTTCCACCTCGATCTTGTCTCTATGGTATTCGAATTTGCTCCTGGTGAGCACCTTCGTCAGAATATCAGCATCCTGATCCTCCGTAGGAATGTAAAAAAGTAACATGATCTTCCGCTACACACAATCTCTGATATGATGGTACCAGATGTCAATATGTTTAGATATATCATGAAATACTGGGTTAACCGAGAGTTTAATGCAACTTTTATTATCACAATATATCACAGTAGGATCTAAGTGTGAACCGAACAACCCGACCAGGATCTTCCTCATCCATATAGCCTCGCATGCAGCAAAACTTTCTACCATGTACTCAGCCTCCGTTGAACCGAGTGCCACGGATCTTTGTTTCCTGCTGTACCAAGAAAGTGCTATAGACACGATACTGAAAAATCCCTCCAGATGTGCTCTTTTTGTCCGTTGGGCTCCCTGCCCAATCTGCATCCGTGAAGCCATGCAGCTTCACCTCATCCGACTATCTGTACCACAATCCATATCCCAATGTGCCTCTAAGATATCTCAATACATACTTTCCTGCCTTCCAAAAGAGCTTGGTAGGCTTAACCATAGCTTGTGAAAGCTAGTTAACAGGATAGCATATGTCTGGTCATGTATTGACTAGATACATGAGCGAACCAACCAACTGTCGATAAACAGTGGCATCCACTACCTCTGCCGATGTAGCATCCTCTTTCCTCCAACCACCAGGAAGAGCAATGTTGATAGGCTTGTAGCCTTGCATGTTGAACTTCTCCAGTATCTCTTGGGCATACTTGCCTTGAGACATAAACATTCCATCCTTCCGCTGCCAAATTTTCAATCCCGGGAAATAATGAAGGAGGCCCAAGTCCTTCATCTCAAACTCCTTTGCAAGATCAACCTTGCATGAGAGTATCAAATTTTCATCACCTGTCAATATAAAATCATCTACATAAAGTACAATTATTAGCAACTTACCCTCCACCACAATCTGGTATAGGTTCGGATCCGCCTCACTCTTGGTGAATCCAAGACTGGTGTAATAACTGTCTATCAGTGTGTACCAAGCACGAGGTGCTTGTTTCAGCCCATATAGCGCTCTTTTGAGCATGCACACATGCAACTCACTGTTGAAGATTTCGAATCCTTCAGGCTGCTCTATGTACACCTCCTCCTCAATGACTCCATTGAGGAACATAGTCTTCACATCCATCTGATGAATGTTCCAACCCATTTGCGCTGAGAGAGAAAGGATGGTCTGTCTAGAAGAATACCTTGTGATAGGTGAAAAGGTTTCTTCATAGTCGATCCCCTCGATCTATGAGAAGCCCCGGGCAACAAATCTTTCCTTGTACTTCTCGACGCTCCCGTCAGCAGCTTGCTTCACTTTGTAGATCCATCTCGAACCTACCACTAATTTCCCTTCCGGCCTTGGGACAATCTCCCATGCACTATTTCTAACAATCAAATCATACTCTTCCACCATGGCATCTACCCATGCAAGGTCCTCCACATCTTCCTCGAAAGAAGAAGGTTCTGTCATGATACACTTGCTCATCAGAGCCATGTATCCAGTATATTGGTCAGGTGACTGTCTCTGTCTGCGCTGTGATGTAGGGGCTCCTACATTTTGCGCTGCATCAAGATTCAGTCGCTCAACTTCTGTAGGGCGCTTCTGTCCTCTGATGTTTGGCACTGCATGAGTGGTTTCTTCCACTCCATGAACCTCCTCTTGCGGTTGATCCACATTCTGAGGCTCATCATTAGGAACTAGTAGCTCCTCATCTGCATGCAAGTGTAGCTCCCTCTCAAGTGACAACTTCATGGCTTTCTCCTCATGAAATTTGATATCCCATCGCACAACAGTCTTCCGACTGTCTGGAAAATACACACAATAGTTGTGGGGTGTTTTTTTTTACCCCACAAATATCCCAACCTCTACGGTCAGCTCCACCTTCTTCCTGGCATCCTTCGTCACATGAATGTAAACAGGTGAGACAAAAATCTTCAAATGAGAAATATCAGGCTTCTTACTAGAAAATGCCTCTTCAGGTGTACTCATGCCAAGTACTCTATGAGGACAACGATTTTGCACATAAACCGCAGTGTTCCATGCTTCAGCTCACAAGTGTATGGGAAGGCCCTGATCATGCAACATCGCTCGTGCAGCACCCATGATCGTTATGTTATTTCGCTCCGCGACCCCATTTTTCTATGGGTTATGAGGCGCTATGAGCTCTCTTCGAATTGATTCTGCGCTGAAAAAGTCTTTGAATTCACCAGAGATGAATTCACCACCATTATCACTCCTAAGAGCCTTCACCTGCTTCCTCGACTCTTTCTCCACCAGTGCCTTGAACTCACAGAAATTTGAGAATGTCTCGCTCTTCTTTTGCATGAAGAAGATCCAGCACTTATGAGAAAAGTCATCAAAAAATATCACATAATACCTGTGCTTTGCTGTCGAAGCTACTGAGAAAGGTCCACACATGTCTGTGTGAATTATATCAAGGATCATCGTGGCGTGACTATCCTTCTCATGAAAGGTGGCTTTCACAAATTTTCCCAAAGTACATCCCTTGCACCAATCTAACTGCACAAGTGTACCTTTGGGAAGCCAGATAGAAATCTGCTACAAAATTTTCAAAGTGCCATGGTGAAGATGGCCCAATCTCCTGTGCCACAATTCACCCTCATCCCAGCTCACCACTCCTTCTGCTTTGCCTACCATTGTTGCGCAACCATATACCTGCAATTGATAAAGGTTCTTAACTCGAACCCCTATCCTCCGAGTTTCACCAGTTGCCTTACTGTGCAGGAAATCCTTTCCCTCGCTAAATACAACATCATATCCATTGTCTTCCAACATCGCCATAGAGATCATATTCTTCTTCAATCCTGGAACATGCATGACATCCTTCAAGATGAAAGGTTTTCCAGAATCCCTCTCAAAGGAAATGGTCCCGATACCAGTTGAACTATATCTATCATCATCGCCCATCTCGATGTGCACTCCAAGATCCTTCTCATCCAGATCAGTAAAAAAATATTTGTGTCCGGTCATATGGAAAGATGCACCACTATCAAGAAACCACACTGATCCCATCACACTTGAGACCAAGCATGCGATCAGTAAAAAATCCAGCTCAAAATGCGAGGCTAAGGCCTCTCTAGCTGCAGATCCAGAAGCCTGCTTATTTTTCTTCTTCTGTGGATAATTAGTGGCGTAATGTCCATGTTGGTGACAGTGAAAGCACTTCACCTTGGACATGTCCTTCTTCTTGCCTTTCGCACCGAATTGAGAAGGATTTTTCTTTCCCTTCCCTTTCCTTGCTTTGGAATCCAAAGCACAATTTTCTTCATATTCATTATTCGATGAAGATCCATCCCTGGTACTCTGCCTTATCTCCTCCTACACAAGATCCGACCAAAGTCGCTCCCATCCTGGCAGTTTCTCCCGAACATTGAAAGATTCCTTGTAGGAATGCCAACTCTTCAAAAGCCCGAGAGCCAAGCTCACCAAGTCCTTTTCATCTAAAATAACCCCCACACTTCCCAGCTCATCCCTTCACTAGAAAAACTTCATGAGGTACTTGGGTATACTATCGCCTTTCTCCATTTTTATTTTCCTGAGCTTGTCTTTAAGCGCCAACATCCTTTGGTCGCTTTTGCTTTGGAAAAGTTCTGTCAAATCTTTCCACATCAAGAATGGAGAAGCTTTACCATGAAGGCTAGACACTATGTGATCCTTCACACCTTCCAACAGAATTCTTCAACATTTTTTTGTCTTCTTTTGCCGTGCGTCAAGTGCAGCAGCATCGCTAGAAGCAAGTTTTGGAATTTCTCCATATATGAACTCCTTCAACCCATTATCCTCTAGTACTGCCTCCATCCTGTCCTTCCATGCAATATAATTCGATTTTCCCTCAAGGTCATACTCCAATCGCAATCCGTTGAAATACATCTCAACTTCGACACCAAGAAAAACACTACAGCAAATTCGAATTCCACCAACACAAAACTCAACTGCTTCAATAATTTGCAATTGCTCCAATGATCAACGCTCTGATACCATGTAGAAATTATAAAACTAATGCGTTATATATCCAATATTCTCCTGATCACACACCATTTTAACTTCATGAAAAATACTGAATCTATTCCACCATTGATCATCACATGCGGAAATTAAATCAATTGCATGCACACATTGAAACCATAAAAATTCACACACAGTGTTTTAACGGGAAAGTCTGAAGCTAAAAACCCCAACTATCTGTATATAATATATGTCATAGAGATCATGTAACAATCCTCATACAAAGCTTATCACAAGCTCTCAGTACAATACAATCGCTACACACTAATCAAGTCTGATCTAGTAAATCCATGCACCGATCTCTACCACCTGCTAGCCTGCCTCTACTGCACAATCCCTGTTTAAGAATGGCTCTGAATGAACTCAAATTTCCCCAGCCTTTCTCACGCAATCCTCATTGGCATATCCATTGAGTGTTGGATGCAATCAATGCATCATTATAGTCACAACTAATAGTCATCTTTCCCTTTCACCTATCTCCCACTAGTCTCCACTGAAACTGTCCATGCACTGTAGTTAACTGATGTATTCTTCAGTTGATTAATGAGTTAATATTTAGTGAATTAATTATTAATTAATTCACACCACTCTCACTAGTGTATCAATCAGTTAGACTAGATACAACTAGCTCAATTGTGTCTAACTGAGTTAAACTGAACACAACTCCACCAAACTCTGTCACATGAGTTCCAATTGAAGTCCTCCATGCAATAGCTCCACTAAACCCTCAGGAATAGCATAATTTCTTCTGTCAGCTCCTGTGCCACGTCTGTGCACTTAACTGAAGTGCTCCAAGAGAATAAGATAATGTTTAGAGTCCAAATATTAGTAAGAGCTAATAATATTCGACATATCTATTTTTAGACTGGCAATCTAAAAATAGATTCCACCCAATATGTCTAAAAATAGAATTCCATCTATTTTTCCAACTTGACCAACCATCCACAAATAGCATCCTGCAACTCATAGAATATGATCGACATGTCTAAAAATAGACTTGCACCAAAAATAGCCTACAGGCCCACTTAATGAAGGCGACTCTTTTCACTAAGCTCATCATCTTGTTGCAATCTCAACAAGTTTAGGATTGGAAATCAGCTTGCTATTTAGCCTAATTTTTTTTCTTGGTCTAGTATGAGGTATTTTGACATAGGTATTAGGGATGAATTTGGACCTCTTTCCTCCATGTATAAATTTACTGGACTCTGCATCCTCATCTTTTGACTCTATGTACTCAGGATCACTATCGTCTTCAAATGACGAATAGGAATGTATCTCATTTTTCTTCCTCTTATTGATCAAAGAAAAAATGGAGGATACTAATTTAGCCAAGGTAGGCTCTTCTTCTATGGTAGGCTATGTCATTTTATGTTTTCCTTTCTTGAGAGAAAGAAAAAACTTGTTAGAGGATCGACTCAGTGAGAGATGTGCCACTGTTTTGTTGCACTTGATGAGATGACTCAGGAATCTAGCTTTAAATTTTCATACTAGGGTTGACTTCCACTGGTGAGAAAACAATCTTAGGTGGAAGAAGACCAGGGTTGACTTCCACTGGTTCTTCTGCCAATAAAATTTTCTTCTTATGTTGGCTTCGTGAAGAGGAGGCAATTTTTTGTTTATTCTTTGGCATAGGCTTCTTAGGAGAATATAGTGAACTATGTGAAACAGGGGCAGCACTGGTTTGCTCATGGATGTCTTTCTTCTTTGGCCTCCCTACCATTCTTCTGGAATTAATACTGCCAAACCCTTCCTCTCTTAAAAACCTATGGCAAGAAATCTTCCTATTTCTGAGATGATAGACAACAAAAATTGTAATCAGCCCTCTGTGATACAAATTGCGCAAGGAGTAATTTGGAATTTTCTATAGCCTCAGGGAAATTTTAAGCAAATATTTATATAGGAAAAAGGGTAGGTTCAGAGGTTTTTCTCCTGAGATGTGGGCCAAGAATCTCAACTGGTAAATAAAACCTAGCTTTGCATGTGATGTATTTCTAGACTAAGGTAATAACATGTTGCCACTCGGGTTTAAAACAAGAAATATGAGTAGTTGAGTTCAATTTCATATGAACATATTCGGGCTTAATTTAAGAAATTCTTCTTCACGAAATGATTTTCTTTTAAACCAAATTTCACTGGTTGCAGAATACTGGGTTGCACAGGCTATGATAGCCTAAAAAATTCTTAATGTTTTGTTGCCTAACCTGGCCTTTTCACCATTGAAATACTTAGCAAAAGCTTGAGCCAGTGCCACGTTCTCCCCAGAAAAATTCTAGAGGGATTTATACCAACTTGCATATTTGAATTGTGATTTTCCCTTACATCCACAAATATTGTGTTAGCAGGCTTTGACCTATTTACATTTCCTCCTTTCCCCATTTTTTGACAGCTAAAATACTCACGAATACAATTTTTGAACTCTAGTTGCAATAATGTCCACAAAACCTGAGACTGCTTGCTGGAGGATTGGTTTTTGTTTACCTGCATCATGCATAGAGGCCTCAGCTTGAGTGACCACTGAGCTCTCTTCTCTAATTTCGGGCCTGCAATTACGACAAGGAGTAATGACACATTTTTTAAATGATTCAAAAGCTAGCGCCAGGTCATCCCATTAAGCTTCACACTTCCACCTTATCATTACATGTGCTTTCTTCCTTGTATAAATATTAATGCATCACGAAACTACCTTCTAACATGCATGACAGATGAAACTATGGTTCTAGGACCCCAAAACCTGGTGACCAATCGGAAGCAATCTCACATCGCAACTTTCCATCTTATTGCAAATCGGTCGCCCGCAATTTTAACTCTACACTGATAATGGCTAAGCCATAAACTATGTGATGTGCGATATGCATTGTTTCACTATGCCAACACACGCCCCTTCGCCTCATCGCATCATAAATCAAATAAGGTACCACGTGATTTCCTTAACGGTAAACTCTAAAAATTACAATTTTTGAAATTGCTCCATTTGCGCTTTAATCTCCACTGTTGATCTGCACCCATATCTGATGGTCTTCCTTTCCCACCCTTCATTGCATCGCAACTTATATAGTTTAGTTTTTGGTGTCATCTCAGTCATCGGTCTCTTCCCCTTTGAATCTGTGATTGGATCATGGCCTTCCACTCATCCTGCACGCAATTTTTCTCCGTCGCTTCATTCCTTACTCTAATTCCTGGCGAGCTTCCTTTAAACATTATTTGTTTCTCTTCTCCTGATCTCCCACTATGTTGGTTAATATGTTTTGTTCAGGAAGCTCTTTGCTTTTAAAGAAATCTGGTTGCAATACTGTCCACGAAGCCTTAATTTGTGTACTTTGAAAACTAATTACCTGTTTACATGTAGCCTCTTTACTGAGATAACCAAAATCTCAGTGAAATAGCTGCGCTTTTCACTGTATGGAATATATTAATTTTTTTTTAGAAATAGCTGCCTTTTACTCCATTACTGTTTTGACAATGAATTTGCAACAATGGTAGCTATTATTCCAGACCAAAACAACGAATAACCTTCAACACTAACATAAGTCAAAATAGATATTTTAACTTATTTTAGAACTCTAAAACACTATGAAACCTATTCACTTAAAATACCTTGATGTTGGGACTCTTTTTAACTTTTATTGGAAATGACTCAAACTTTGGACATGGACTAGGACACAATAAAAAAAAAAATTGAAAAGAGTGACACAATGGCAATTACACCGTTAACATTTTCAATGCTAACATAACCCATGTCATTTCTCCTATAAGTATGATAAATATGATGACCATGGTACATGTCAGAACTAGAACTAGAATAATACCTGTGTCCATCACCCCTCTTTTCTGGAGTATCCAAGAACCTGCCATTCTTGATCATGTAATATCTATCTAAAATGTGCCCACTATGGTTCTATTTCCATAGGCCCCATTAGTCCTATACTCTTTTCCATAGTTGATTCATATTGGTCCATATCTCTGCAATTCTGACAAAATTTGAAGAATTATTGCATTCATATTTCTCCTATACTCTTGTCCATAGTTGATTCATATTGGTCCATATCTCTGCAATTCTGACAAACTCTGAAGAATTACTGCACTAACTTCTGCTTGTTACTATTGTGCCTGCATGATTCTGTCATTATCTGCTTTGCAACTCCTTATTTCTTCATTCAAACTCCTCAATGTTTCTGCTAATTTAGAAGAGTTCCCAACACCACGTTGCTCATCTAATTCATAGGGAGAATATTTGTATTCCACCATATTTCTAGTCATATTTTATCTCTTATTCCTGCAAGTTATATTATCTCAGCTAAACCAAATCATAAAGAAACCAACATACCTTAGTAAATTTGTTTAAAATTGTAATTATGCCTAGTCTTCATAAATGTAATTGAGTCACTATGTAATGTACTTGTCAAAAGAATAAAGAAAAGATTTTTTATTACTATTACAATGAATTATTAAAGCATAGTTTCATGCTTGGTTCATCATTATATTAGTCAAAGTCCCCATTGTAGACTCCTAGGATTAATATTGAGTCATTAGAGTCATTATACCTTTTATAAGACCCTTCTTGGGCTTTCAAATCATGTAAAAATAATTATTTTTGAGTCAAATATGTATTATGTCACCTCCACACCAAGTCTTCCTAAAGGAGATCAAGTTGACCTCAAACTGTGCAATTCAACCTCATTTGGAGCCTATATATTGGGACAGATCAAATTCTTTTGAACCATCTCACTCACTCAAGTTTCGATATCTCAAGAGTAGTTGGGAAAATTTTGAAGGAGGAAAAAGGTTGAAAGGAATTTGATTTTGTCTAAGGTGAAGGAGAAGAATAAAATATAAATTTTGTCACATCTCTCTCTCTCTCTCTCTCTCTCTCTCTCTCATGCCCTACTTTGGAAGATCGAAGTCTTTCTAGTGTTGTTGTTGCCATTTGTTGAATGCTGCTACATGTTGCTACATGGTCGAAGTTGCTAGGGTGAAATTGTTGTTGCTATAAGGTCAAATATCTGGAAGGGATGACTTGTGTGAAGGAAGGTCTAGTTTGTGTCTAGGTTGAAGAGTCTCAAGGAAAAATATTGAAGGAAGATAATTTTGATTGGGTTTTCCCTTAGAGATGGGTTTACCCTGGAAGAGTTCCTACATCTTGTGTCTCATGTTTTTGCGATATTTGCACACACATAATTTGGTAACTACTTTATGAAAGATAATATAATAAAGAAGTAAAATAATCCAACATAATTCACAAGTAATTATCAAGAAAGAAGAAATAAAACCCTAATATACTAGTATTGAATCTCATGGAAAATTTTAGGGGCTAATATTCGCAGGTGGGCTAATTTTCCATGGTTTTTCCAAAAAAAAGATTCGCCAATTTCCATTTTTTTATAAAAATGATTCGCCCAAATTTTATAATATAAAATTATTTTATATTAAAAATCGCCCACATTATATAGAAAGTATATATAATATCATTATAAATTTGAATAATTTTACAAATACATCAATAAACATTTTATAGTTTTCATATTAGGGACTACTGAGATTCGCCAATTTTTTAAACTTCAAGATAATTTTCCATCCTTAAAATTATCCTTGGTATTGATTTCTCAACATGGTATCAGAGCTAAGTCAAGGAAGATTGAAGATTACTTGTTTGGCTCAAATGAAATGTATACTCCCTCTATAAAAGCTATATAAGAATGGGATTCAATATTGCACGAAGCTAGATCAATAATTTATTCCACTACTTTTTCAACGAATTCAATGATCAAGGGTTCTTGGTTACTCTTATAGGTTCTCTTAGTGATGATAATGCATGGGTTATTGATAGTGGAGCATCAATAAATATGACAGCAGAAACAAAATAATTCATACTCTATCAAAGGGACCATATTCTCATGTAGTGTAATTTGGAGACAACAAAAGCTATGTTTTTAGAGGCCTGGGATCAACATATTTGTAGCTGGAAAATGGAGCTAAGATACATTTCAACAACATAATATATTTTCCAGGTTCGAAAAAGAATTTTCTTTATATTTATTTTTTATGATATAAAGGGGATAGAGTTTCATTCATTGATGGAAAAATTTTGGTTTGGGGGAAAGAATCAAGTATTGATAAGGCTATAGTTATTGGTGTTCATGAAGGAAGCCTATATAGATTCATTACCCTACCTCCTCAAGCTTTGGTTCATATGGAAATCAATCCCATTGAGCTATGGCATAGGAGATATTTTCATCTACATTAAAAGGTGATGCAGGAGTTATGCTATAAAGCAGATCCCGCATAAAAGAACATAACTCCTTCCTGAAACTCTGAAAAATACTCAAAGTTTCTACAATAAAATCATGGAAAACATCTAACTTAATTAAACATGAAGGCGAAAAAGAGCCATACAAATCAACTCCCTTCTCTACATTAAAATTCTGTGGCCAGATATTACATTCGGTGGCCTCTTGGCTCTTTGCCCTTTAAACCACTCCTCACTCACTCCCCTCAGCTCTTCAACTATTCAAGTGTGTTCTCCTCACAAAAACCACTCACATTTATACATAAATAATGAATTTAATTCACTCCAAAAATCTCTCCACCTAATCCTCAACTAAATCTAATTTAAATACATTTTAGGTGTGGACTCAACTAAGTCCCGTACATAGCATTCCTACTCCCTAATTTTTCTACTTAATTCTATTTTCTCTCATATCCTTTTAATTAATAAAAGAATATTTACAAAATCCTCACTTTTCTAAATTATCTCCTATTTTATTTAAAAATAACAAATTAATTAATAAAACAATTAAAATATCACACCCCCCTTTATTACATATTAAAAAATGAAATTTGGCCTCGATGCTCCTGCATCAGACTCCCAAGGTTGAAATTAAATCATGATCGCCTGATCATGTGTTCGGATCTGTGTCTGCTTGGATCCCATATCTTATGCTGCAACTTCCCACTTGTTGCTGCTTCTATTTGTTGTTCTTCTCCAGGTCTCCACACTTTATGCTGCATCGCCCCACTGACTATGCTTTCACAATCTTCTGTTGTCTTTCTTTTGCTGCTTTTTCTTTGTTTTACTGTTGCTGGCCTCTTCCAGGATACTTTCATCATCATCCGCCTCATCAGTTCAATTTCTATGTCTAATAGATTTTCTCCAACATCTTCAATAAAACATGTACTCACAAAACAATTGTTAGAATAAAAAACATAAGGTTTCAGTGCCCCTTCCACTGCTGCTGGCAACATTTCAATATGCTTCTCTGAAATTCCCTTGTCCATCAGCACATCAGTATGCTGATTCAATTCCTTTGTGAGACTATTAGTTAGTCCCTCATCCACATCATTTGTTTGAAAAATGTTTCCATGTTCTGTGTCTTTCAATGACTTTCCCTGAAAATAGGTCCTCTGCTTTTCCAACTCTCTCCTCTGAAGATCTAACTTCTGATATAACTGAACAATATCAACTGGAGTAGAACTCGGAAATTTTACACAACTTTCCATACCTTCACTTGCTATTGAACAATTATCAGATGGTCCTTCTTCCCCCGCTTCAATATTCTGCCGAATATTTCCATAAGACCCCTTTGTCTTCATTCTTTCCTGAGATCTTGCTATCTCAGCATCATTCTGAACAAATTTCAGATTCAACTCTTCTTCTTTAACAAAATTCAAAGTTTGTTCAACATTCTGTGATATACCTGTCATCACACACAAATCATTAGTCTTAAAAACATAAGGCCTTGTGACCTCACTGGATGATTCAGTCGACATCTCTCTTTGTTATTCTGAATCCTTCATTTGATTCAGTTCTTCTGTAGATTTCCCTTCTATCTCATCACTACATCCCTTCTCCCTCTGGCAATCTTCCTGAATTTTCCTGGTTTCAACATCATTACATTGTAAAATTTTGTCAGTAATCCCATTAAACAAATACACTTGTTTACCTCCTTGGAATTTTCCTTCAGCATTTCCACTTTGTTTGATCCAGGTGGATATTGGTGGTCACCCGCCTATTCCACGTGGGGCTCCACCATTGTCTATTTCAGTTTTTCAGTTTTGGCACAGTTTACTATTTTTAGCAGTTTTTCGGGTCCTAAACTTCCGGAGCCGTTTTGAGGCCCTAAACGACGTTTTTTGGGAAAACGAAGGGCAACATGGGCCCATGGACCGATGTTGCCCATTCCAAATTTGTATTCCTCGGATAGATATTTATAACGAGGTATGGTACGCGTCAAACGGAGATCGTATGCCAAAGTTACGCCCCTGGGAAGTTGAAACACCAATTTACCCAAACGGGGCCCATAGTTTTGGCGCTTCATCTCCTAGGGTTAGGGTTTTTGGCTGTTTAGGATTTCCCATTGTTTCTAAATGATAAATAGGCCCTCGAGCCTCATTGTAAATACGGCCGAGGCCCCAGAGCCGCCGCCATCTCTTCGCAGATGGGGCCACCACGCCGCCCTAGCTAGTTAATTTTCCATTTCGTTCCGTAAGCCAAAATCGCCCGTTGATACTAAAATGAAGTGTTATTTCCGCCGCATCTCTCGTATTTATGTTTATATGCTTATTCTGCCACAGGCCCTCGCCCAAACCGACCGTTGGCACGTACGGTCCGTTTTCGATCCTTGCATGTCCCCAACGAGGTCGGGGTATAAGGAGCTAGGGCTTGATCTGGTGGAACCTTTGCAAGATCAGCCTCGCAAAACTCGACGGACGCCCATGGGGGACGAAAAGAAAGATGAGGGAGCAGGAGATCCTATCAAAATATTGCTCGAGGAGGCCCTCGAAAAACAAAGGAACGCGATGATGGATAGCTTTGCTCAGATCCTTCAACGGCTGCCCACCGGCGGCGCATCTGCATCCAGTAGCCACTCTGGAGTTGCGACTCCCTTTAAGGTACAAGTAAATTTCGACATTCCCATATTTGAGGGTCAAATAGACGCAGATGCCGTAGATAGATGGTTGAATCTATTAGAAGGATATTTCTCTGTTCATGACTTTTCAGACCGGGAGAAGATTATTTTTGCACTCCTCAAAGCTACCCCCCATGTTAAGGATTGGTGGGAAACCTACTATGAGAACAAGGACCAGACAGAACCCTCTCTGTTCTCGGCCGTACCAACTTGGAATTCTTTCCGAGACGCCGTCAAGGAACAGTACTATCCCGTGGGGAGCTATGAGGACAAGTACATACAATGGACCACGCCGCGACAACAAAGGGATCAAGATGTGCATGAGCTGACGAATCTGTTCCATACCCTGCGCACAAAGTTGGGTATCAAAGATTCAGAGAAACATCTGGTGCTAAAGTATCGCAGCTGTCTGCACAAATACATTCAGGAGGAAATGGAGTTCCTTGACATCTCCTCGCTTGGTACGGCATACCGGTATGCCGCCAAGATTGAGCAGAAATTCAAGCAGAAGAAGCGAGACTTTGGATCTGCGAATCAAAAGCAAGGGAAAGGTGCTTCCAAATCGCAGAACAAAGGACCGAGCCAAGGCATGGCGGCTAAAGACAACTCATCAAAGCCACAAGAAAATAATAGCACCGCAAAGCCAAAGAAGGACACGGGAAAGTGGTGTGAGTTCCATAAGAGCTCCACTCACAACACAAGTGAGTGTCGGGCCAAGCAGTCGCTAGTGGCCGAGATGAGGGCTTCTGAGTCAGATGCATGCTCTGACTCCGAATCAGAACCTGAAAAGGAAAATGAAAAAGGGAAACAAATTATTGATGCGGAGCCCAACGCCACTGTTGCCACTGCAAAGATCCAAAAGGAGGAACCGGAAGATCCATAGGAGGAGGAACGTCTCTTCCACTCCCAGATGTGGGTAAAGGGCTCCCCGGTACAGTTCATTGTCGACAATGGGAGCCAAAAGAACCTCATTTCAGCAGACGCCGTGAAGCGGTTGGGCTTGCCGACCACAGCTCACCCACATCCATACACCATCGGGTGGCTTCACCAAGGACGAGATCTCCGCGTCAGCCGGCAGTGTCGCCTTCCCTATAGCATCAAGCCCTTCACGAGTGCCGTCAAAATTGGTCGCAAGTACACGGCCTGTAGTTTCTTGGCTATCAATTTCAGAGACAAAGAACAAAACAGTGACACGTGGCAAGTCATACAAGTTCGCTCTACTGAACCAGTCCAAAATTAGGTCATTGTGGGAGATTGGACACAAATTTGTCTTGGAGAATCCAAATCAGGTCAGACCTGTGGCATTTGAAAGAAGCTTCAGAGGGCTACTACAGGGCTGAATTTGAGATATCAAAGATTTTCAATTACAGAGATAATTCAATTTCAATATCGAGCTCCTAAAAGCTAGTAAAAGGTGTGTATTTTTTTTCCGAATTACATAAGTCTTGTTGGAAGAATCAAGTTGAATTGATTCCAAGGGAAACTTGTAGAATAGATATCAATATTGGATTTTAAAATGGCCCCTAAAAATAATTCAACACCCATTAAGCCTTCAGAAGGCTCTACTATGACTCATGAAGATGAGGAATTGCAACATGATCTATCAAAATTACAAGAGCAAATGCAATAGTTTTCACTCTCGCAAAGAGCAACAAAAAATGAAATGGAAGTTTTGAAAAAAGGCATGGAAGTGAAGATGGAAGGTTTGAAGAAAGGCATGGAAGCTAAAATGGATGGCGTGGAAGCTAAGATGGATGGTGTGGAAGCTAAGATGGATGACATGAAAGACAACATGGAAAACATGAAGAGTGATCTAAAAGCATACATGGAAGGCTTGATGACAAGCTTAAAACCAGAAATGATTCCTAATGGCGGAAATATAGAAGAAGAACCTCATGATGAGAACAAAATAAATGTTAATCATGATTTCATAAACTCGAATGTTGGTGGGAAGAACCACCATATTCCAAAAATGGATATGAGGAAGTTTGATGGAAAGGATCCTGTAACATGGATACTACTGATGGAGCAATATTTTGATCTCCATAACGTGCAAAACACACAAAAGGTACGCATTGCAACTTTACATTTAGAACAAAATACATTTGTATGGTATCAATGGCCTTGCTCCCGTAAAAAAATTGTCACTTGGTCAATTTTTACGGAGGAAATGATAGCACATTATGAGGATACAAAGAGCAACACCTTCTTTACCCAATTGATAAATCTCAAACAAAAGGGTTTAGTGGGGCAGCACATTGAGGACTTCCAAAAATTGAATATAAGGGTAACCGATATTCCAGAGGAACACAGGATTGATCTCTTCATAGGCACTTTAAAGGATAACATCCAACATGAAGTTCGCGTTTTGGAACCTGATTCATTGGAGAAGGCATTCACGTTGGCAAGAAAAGTTGAATGTAAAATTATGGCGACAAGGAAGCCTACCACTCAATTCTATAAAGAAGGAAGTGTTGCTATGCCTAGATTTCCACAACCTACAAGGTTGACACCACAACAATTTGAAGAAAAAAGAGCAAAAGGGCTTTGCTACAGTTGTGATAGAAAATACACTAAAGGTCATAAGTGTGCTGAGAAGAAATTATTTTACATAGATTGTGAAGAGGAAGAAGAAAATGAACAAGAAGAGGATATACACCAGGAACCAGCCCTAGAAGAGGAAGAAATGAATCCGACCATATCGTGCAATGCACTGGCAGGAATTACCACTCCTCAAACTCTCAAGATAGCAGGACAAATCAAGAAGAAAAAGGTAATAGTGTTGATTGATTCAGGTAGCACCCATAATTTTATTCATTGTAAGGTAGCCAAGGAATTAAATTGTTTCTTATACCCAGCACCAGAATGTCAAGTGATGGTTGCAAATGGAGGAACTATAAATTGCTCTGGAAAATGCCATAATATCAAGCTAACCATGGGGGAATATGTATCGACTAGTCCAATGCTTTCCATTCCTATGGGAGGTGATGATGTTGTACTAGGAGTACAATGGTTACAATCTTTGGGGACGGTAGCTTTTAATTTTCAAGAACTTTTCTTGAAATTTTTTTCAGAAGGAAAGGAAGTCGAATTACGGGGTATTGCAGGGAAGACAGGAAGGATAATAAGCTCTAATGTCATGACAAAGCTTCTAAAGAAAGAACAGCGAGGCGTAATTGCACAATTATGCTCACTAGAAGTTCCAACATCAAAATCATCTATTTCTGCAGATCTCCAACAAGTCTGGGACAATCATTCCAAGGTGTTTGAAACTCCCAAAGGACTCCCACCTATTCGTGATCATGATCATGCTATTCATTTGATTCCAGGAAGTGTTCCTCCAAACATCATGCCTTATATATATCCTTACTTCCAAAAGAGCGAAATTGAATGTATGATTGCAGAAATGTTAGAGGCGGGTATAATTCAACCTAGTCAAAGTTCTTTCTCTGCTCCTGTAGTATTGGTACACAAGAAGGATGGATCATGGCGAATGTGTCCGGATTATAGGGAGCTCAATAAGCTCACCATTAAAGATAAATTTCCCATTCCTGTGATCGATGAATTATTGGATGAATTACATGGAGCAATTTATTTTACCAAGTTGGATCTTCATTCAGGATATCATCAAATTAGAATGAAGACCGAAGATATTCCAAAAACAACATTTCGAACTCATGAGGGTCATTATGAATTTTTGGTCATGCCTTTTGGCCTTACCAATGCACCTTCTACATTTCAAGGGTCGATGAATTCCATTTTCAAACCCTTCCTTAGAAAATTTGTGCTAGTATTTTTTGATGATATACTAATCTACAGCAGGTCTTGGAAGGATCATGTTGAACATGTTGACAGGGTGCTCAAACTATTGCAGGAGAAACAATTATATGCAAAAAAATCCAAATGTTTCTTCGGAGTACAAGAGGTGGAATATCTGGGTCATATTGTATCTCACGAGGGTGTTAAAGTAGACCCTAACAAAATTAAAGCCATTAAGGAATGGAAAGTGCCCACAACCATAAAGCAGTTGCGAGGATTTCTCAGGTTAACAGGGTATTATCGCAAGTTTGTTAAGAATTATGGGAGAATAGCAGCACCTCTAACAACATTATTGAAGAAAGATGCATTTTCATGGACTCCTGAAGCAACTAAGGCCTTCGAACGTCTTAAAGAGGCAATGTGCCTAGCACCGGTCTTAGCTACACCAGACTTTACAAAAACCTTTATTGTGGAATGTGATGCCTCAGGAAATGGAATTGGTGCAGTTTTAATGCAGGAAGGAAGACCCATTGCTTTTGAAAGTCGTCCAATCAAAGGAAAGTATTTACAGAAACCTATTTATGAGAAGGAAATGTTAGTAATACTACATGCACTAAAGAAATGGCGAACTTTGTTGTGTAACCGCAAGATGATGGAGCTTAGTAAAATGAAGTCGCCTTCACTAAGTGGGCCCGCAGGCAAATTCTGGCGCAAAGTCTATTTTTAGACTATGTCTATTTTTAGACATACTGAGCATAATTTGGGAATTCTACTTGGAGATTCTTGATGGATGCGACATGTCGGTAAAAATAGATGAGACCCTATTTTTTAGGACCCAGGCTATTTTTAGACTGATCTCCTAAAAATATGGAAGTCAAATATTATTTACCCTTAATAATATTTCGACTATAAACAGCAGTTTACTCTCTTGGCGCACTTCAGTTTGAGTCATGGAGGTGGCTCATGCAACTGACACAAGGAATCACGTGGTTCCTAGGGTTTGATGGCATCTTGCATGGTTGGCTTCAGTTAGACTTCAGTGGCAGGAGTTTTGGAGGAGTTAACGGAACAAGTAGTGGAGTTGTGTTCTGTTTGTTTTAGTTGAACTAGTTGGGATTAGTTAACTAACTAATCAACTAGATATGAGTGGAGTAAATTAAATAATATTTAATTTACTAAATATTAACTCATTAGTCAACTCGAGAACACTTCAGTTCACTACAGTGCATGATCAGTTCAGTGGAGACCAGTGGAAGAGGTAGATGAAAGGGTGAGTAAAGCTATCAGTTGGTAGATTTGTTTTGCATGAGATTTGCATTACACTTGGAGGAATTGTCCATGACAATTGCGTAGTCAAGGCAAGGGGATTCGAACCTTGAACCTCTTCATATACAGGCCATGATTGCGCAATAGAGGCAAGGCAGTTAGTGGTGTGTTTTGAACCCGAGACTTGTTCAAAACCAAGCTAGATTGTGTGTAACTTCATGAGAGAGTACTGAGTACTTGTGAGGAGTATTGTACTTGTTTGGTTACTTGATTTCTCCATTATAATATACACAATAGCTGCGGGGTTTTCAGCTATAGGCTTTCCCCATACATACTGAGTTAATGTGTGATTGATTTGATGTGAGATCGCTTCTATTATTTCCGCATGTGACAATTAATTGTAGATGAGATTATGTGTTATGCATGCAATTCGAAATTGATGTGTAATCGGGCTAATATCCATTGAATAAGTGATTTATTCAGCTAATTTCTACATGGTATCGGAGCAAGATTAATTGTCGAGATCTATTACGGTGATTGCAAACTTATTTCCTCGGACAGAGTCTGCATACGGGCCAGGAAGCCTCCGGATTCATCTTTCTTCGAAAAGTGAAAGGTCTGGTAAACGCCCCTTGCAGTCAATCTCTGATTTGGAAATAATTTGTTCTCAAGTGTAGATCGGAAGCGATAGAGCTTGGAGTTTGGAATTCGAATTTTGCAGCAGCTTTGTTTTCTTGGTGCCGGTGTTGAAAATGTCTTTCAACGGTTTGCGACTCGAATATGCTCTTGAAGGTAGTTCGAATTATGTTGCATGGAAGGATCGCATGGAAGCAGTATTAGAAGATAATGGTCTCAAGGAGTTCGTAGATACGGATGTCCAAAAGCCCACTGATCCTGCTGAAGTCGAAGTATGGCAAAAGAAGATGGCGAAATGTCGAAGGATCCTGTTGGAGGGCGTCAAGGATCATATTGTATCCAGCCCGCATGGAAAGGCTACTCCATATTTAATGTGGAAAGCTTTGACGGATCTATTCCAGAGTAAGAGTGACCAAAGGAAGCTGGCGCTCAAAGATAAGCTCAGGAACATCAAGATGGAGAAGGGCGACAGTATCGCCAAATATCTCACGAAGTTCACTCAATGCAGAGATGAGCTGGGAAGTGTGGGAGTTACTATCGATGAAGAGGACATGGTCGACCTGGCTCTCCTTGGTCTTCCGAAGGCTTGGCACTCATATCAAGACAGTGTCAATGGTCGGGAGAAGCTGCCGGGATGGGAGCGCCTTTGGGCGGATCTCATGCAGGAGGAGATAAGGAGGACTACTCGAGATGGATCTTCATCAAAGGGAGCTGATGAAGAAAACTACGCTTTGGTGGCCAAAGCAAAGAAGGGGAAGGGTAAGAAAACCTCTCATTCTGGTGCAAAGGGCAAGAAGTAGGATATGGCGAAAGTGAAGTGTTTTCACTGCCATGATCACGGACATTATGCTACCAATTGTCCAAAGAAGAAGAAGAACAAGCAAGCGGAAAGATCTGCAGATGGAGAAGCTTTGGCTTCACAGTTCGAGCTTGACTTTTCACTGATTGCATGCTTGGTTTCAAGTGTGATGGGATCGGTGTGGTTCTTGGACAGCGGTGCGTCATTTCACATGACGGGAGATCGGGAGTTGTTCTCAGATCTGGAGGACAAGGATTTGGGTATGCACATCGAGATGGGCGATGACGGTAGATACAGTGCGACTGGTATCGGTACCGTATCCTTTCAGAGGGAGTCTGGTAAACCCTTTTTCTTAAAGGATGTCATGCATGTACCTGGATTGAAGAAGAACCTGATTTCAGTAGCGATGTTGGAGGATAAGGGTTATGATGTGGTCTTCAACGAAGGAAAAGCTTTCCTGCGCAGTAAGACTACTGGGGAGACCCGGAAGATAG